>NJDC01002258.1:10638-41669 GCA_002245475.1 Calephelis virginiensis | reverse complement strand
GTATTATTGCGTAACAAAACAGACAAAATAGTGCGCTAAGAATGAATTGGACTTACCGGAAGCTAAAACTCAAAAATACATCCAGCTCCACACAATACACACCACTAAACTGTTTTAGTAGCACCAACAATACACATTTGATTATTTTTATTTAGATTTGATTATGTTCGTGCTTCTCTTAATTATTATACCGTCATAACGACATTTAATATTTGCCGACAACTAACAAAATCCTTTTTACAGGTACCTTAGATAGTTCTACTCGTGATCTTTCTTCTTATCGCTTTACTTTGTTGAGTTATACTTTTTTGTAACGCGAACACAAAAAAATTTATTCAAATTAATATTTAAAAACCTTATACAAACACGGCTAATAAAATGTCGGCGTTTCTCTTAGTACCTGTAACAGTTATTCGATTATATTCATGGCCATTCTCGTTATTACTCAGTTGAATAACGCTTTTGTTTTACCTAAACTAACTCCGACTATAACATTTTTAACAACTGGGACATGAACGCATACATCCTATTAATATTATAAATGCGAAAGTTTGTAAGTATGGATGTATGGATGTTTGTTACTCTTTCACGCTCGAATGGCTGAACGGATTTGTCTGAAATTTGGAAGACAGATAAATTGTGACCTGGATTAACATATAGGCTATTTTTAATCCCGATCGCACAACGGGTTTCTGTGAAAACGCGGGCGAAGCCGCAGGTAGCAGCTAGTTTATAAAAAATGACACAAACATTTTAACTATATAAGTAATTAACAGTTATAAACGTGATGTTACTATTCATTGCATCGTATTGCTTTCAGTTATTAATGGAAACAATTAATTTTCTTTTAAATTAAAATGTAAATCTATTCATTTATCAATAAAACCTAGTATAACCTTATACAAACACGGCTAATTTACTTATATTCGCGATGACATTTTATTTTTCACTAGTCCAACGAACTTCGTTCCACCCATTCAGTTTGTATGGGAAAAATTAAAATGTCGTTTTTCCTAGTTTCCTTGCAATTGAAGTTTCAGGGTTAGAAAGAAGCCGTCTCCAGGAGACGGCTTTTTTCTACGCTACCTCCCATAAATTTTCAGCCAAATTGGTACAAACTACTTTTTACTCTTTTATTTTTCTGTTATAGATTTGGATAACGCTTTTGTGTTTAAATGACTACGATAATATTATATAAGTACCTAATTATATTCTGTATACATTAATTATAAAGCCGGGAAATAATTTTAATCATTTTAAAGCAAAAATCCTATCAAATTAGCTTAATTCTATAAATCTATAGCAATAATTCAATTAGAGTCTTGGTAAAATATAAATAATTCCCCTAAGGTGTATGAAGCCTATTAGACGATAACTAAACTAAGCTTATTAGCACAAGATGTCAGTAAAATTGAATAACTTATTTCTTTTATAATTTTAACGGTAAATAGAGTATATCGCCTAAACATACCAAAGATATAATTTTACCGGATATATTAAAACCTTCGAACCCGGAACACGAAAGTGGAAAGCAACGTCGATAGAATGATGACGTAGTGGTATTAATCTATAGGGATTTAAATATTATATTGCGATAAATATACTTGTCAAACCACAAAACCCCGAAACCCACATACGTCCGGTTCCGCAAAAATTAACTAACAAAACCGATTATAGTTTAATTGATTCTCGAAACGTTCGTCAAACTTGTGTTACATTCGTTTTCACAACACTTAAACGAACTCATAGATTACTAAATTTAAAAAAAAGTATCTTCACGCCCATATCCCCGAAGAGGTAGGCAGAGGTACAACCAAGGCACCCATAACTAGCCAAAGACACTAAGTCCCACAATGTGATAGGTGACAAGCCTATCGCCATCCGGGCACATTTCCAATCCCGACCAACATTTTTTTTATTAGAAAATTGGAAAAATCCAATTTTCTTTTTGTTGGCCGACCCGGGATTCGAACCCGGGACCTCATGCAGTCAAGTCCAACACCCGGACCGCTAGACCACAGAGGCGATCCTACAAACTAAATTACTAAATTTACAATTCGGAATGATTTCATACATATAATATTCACACATGGAGCAAAATCTTTGGACCTTTTAAGAAAATTGCGCTGACGGAGGAGTATGAAATTTGGCACACTTATAGTTTATGTGAGAAGTGCAGAACGTAAAAAAAATTAATGTTAATGTTTATAAAATGCGTTAATTTCAAAAAAAAAAATTACACGTGTAGTACGTGTAATTTATTTTTTGAATGCATGCATTTAACACACACAAACAAATATATTGATGATAACGATAAAAGATCATAGATGGCGCACAAACTATAGTCATTCAGTTTGGAAACAAAGTAGTTGGTATTGAGAAATGAAGATGGCGTTCTTATCAACAAGATCTTAAAATTTATTATGGTCGAATTTCGACCAATGGCCGATCATAAGCTATGTTACAAAGAGCTATTGCTCGCGGCTTCACCTACAATAAATTGAGATGTAAGTAATTCTAATCGCCTCTATGGCCTAGCGGATCAGGTGTCGAACTTTACTTTATGAGGTCCCGCTTCGTTGCCTGGTCAGGAAACAAAGACAAAGTGTGTTTTTTTTCACGGGCACATATTCAATCTCAGACAACGTTGTTTTTTTAATTTCCTGTTAAAATCAACGAAACCCAAGATGGGATATATGCCCGGTTGGCGATAGACTTTATTTGACATTAACATCTTCGGCTAGTCGTGAGTTGTGCCTCTGCCTACCTCTTTGGGGCTATGGACGTCAAATCCTTCTACTTCTTATTCTAAGCAGTCCTATATATCATGGTGTACAAATTTGATTAAAATGGGTGTAGTTTATATTTTTGTATTTTTTAGTTTTCCTCGTGTTGATCCGGACTCCTTTGCAGAATAGGCCATCTACCTTCCTATGCCAGGCAGCTCGTAAGAGGCGAGCATAGGCTTACCGTCGCTAACACCATGACATCCTACTAGGTGGTAGAGTCTCGCACCGACTCGCCTGGATTGATACCACCGCCTTATCTATTTCTGTCGCCATAATGTCAGCGCTTGCTGTTGATGTGTTCCGGTTTGGAGGGCAAGGTAGCCGGTAAACTTACTTTTGCTCGAGGCCTAACATCCTGGCTTAAGGTTGGCAACGCACCATTTCCATCTTTGGTGTCTCTAGACGGCGTGAATTTCTTACCATCAGGAAATCCGTCTGCTTGTTTGCCTTCCAATATCATAAAAAAAAATTTAAAAGTCCATCGCGGACAAACATCGTAACGTGTAGGTAATTTATTTATTATAAGAAGATTTAATATATTGTACAGCGCTATGCAGCATGATTAGGTGGATACCTACTACTCCCTAAACTATTCCTGTTATCATATTATTAGTACACTCCATTGTCATATTCCGTGCTGGAGAAGTTGGACTCTTCCTTATACCTGATTAAAAGATTTTACACACCATTAATATCTACAATGTCAATAAGAAGGGATTATCTTCTAGGTCAGAAGTGATTCTCTGCATGTTCTCTACCCTATAAAAGTATATATTATGCGCCTTTATCCGCGAAAAGGAAGGCAGAGTTACAGACAATTCACTAGCCGAAGATTAGTTCCAAAATATAATAATGTAATATAATATCGCTAACCGGGCACTTAAACAATCCCGGGTAGCTTTGCTTTGTTAGAAAATTTAAAATTACATCCCGCAAGCACGAAAATAAGAAAAGTCTCAGATCGCATGTTTTACTGTTTGAGAAGTTTATGTTTTTTTTGCCTGAGAGAGCCAGAAAGTGGTCATGTCGTTATGCACAGTGGGAGAAAAATTGGCATACATTTTATGAGAAAGCCCGGGAATCGAACCCGTAAAGCCATGAATTCAACGCCAATACTAGACCACAGAGTCTAATCTTTTAACATAACATTCTTTCATAAAAATATTTATTAAAATACAACACCAAAACGAAAATGATGCCAACACAAAACCCTACTAATATTGATACAAAAAATATAACTTCAATTGAAACCCAAAAAGCGTGATAACTTGAGAAACGTTTTGCCAAATATCCCCAAAACTAGGTCAGTAATACACAAAGAGTTCTCGTCGAACAATAAAACCTCTGACATACCATTACATGGTGGATATAATTAGCCATGGCGCATGGATTTAGATTTTGTTGCGATAATTTTATGAATGCATTGAACAAACATCTGTTCGAGATTTGCTTTTTGATTGACGAGTATTGAAATGTCACGAAAACTGATACTTCTGGTTAACAATGGACCAAAAAATGGTCAGCTAATGTAAGCGAATATGTTCCTAATAAAAAAACACTCGTCTGTATTTCTGCTTGGAGGATTCTTAAAGCTAATTACTAGTTATGAGGCTAGAATGACAAAAGCAATGACTACGGATGTAATATTATTGTTGTTTCTATAACAAAAAATACGATAGTAATACTATATTATAATAAATAGTAATCTAGGATGTATGGTGACGTGACGACTCCATTACCCACTAGTGGCGAACTCTACTAATTATTTAAATAACTAGAATATGAGTTACTATCTGCCGCTATGTATGTGTACTAATATATAATATCAAATCAGTAGAGATATCGCAATAAAAATTAGCCTACGATATTCTCTAGTCCTGTTTGCAGTTATAAATTATAGCATAATTGGGGATAAAAAGTTTAATACAAATTTAATAATTATTGAAAGATGGAATTACTTTAAAGTTATCATTGTTGTAAGGCGTGTTTACAACCTCCTATAATGTCTAAAGCATCGCTCTTTTGCAACATAAAAGAAGGACAATTAAGCATATTCACTGTTGTATTTATAATACTAAAAAGTGTGCTTATGGGTAGAACACCCTGTAAGAGTTGGAGGATGAAGTCTTTCAAAGGCTTTTTTTGATAATGGCAAATGTGTTGCCAACCTCACGGGTTTTCTCCTATCTTCTAAATTTGGTGCATACATTTGCAGCCGGTGTGTAGTCACACGAGGGTGCTACACCGGGTTCGGATGAGCATTGCAAAGGCCTTCACTATTCCTGCTGATATACTAACCACGACTAACGCATTATTAACATCATGCGTCTATGTAACTTCATGGCTCAATGCTTCTTGGGCCTATATATAATAGATCTGTGTATCTTTGGTCTGTGTATCGGGTAGGTGTGACATGGGTCTGTGTATTATGAGTCTGTGTATCATGGGTCTATGTTTAACGGCTTATAACAAGGAAATCCGTCTCCTACTTTGCCTTCATAAGAAAATAGATATGTTATTTCTTGTTAATCTAAATTTTATTTACTTAACTATAAAACCAAAAGTTTGTAAGAATGTTTATTTGTTTATTATTCAACAATTAATCAAACTTGAAAAGTTTGAGAAAAATTGACAAGATGTATTCATACACACAGTGAAAGTAAGCTACTCGTATTTTTGTGCTATAAGAGCTGGCGCTTCAGTCTTTAAATTTAGATAACATTTTGTACAAGCTTAGAGTCACATTATTTTTTCAAAGAAAATTTAAGTCGTATTTAGCACTTTTATTATATTTATTTAAGTTATAAGCGATATGTTTTAAGACACTGTTATTATTTATTTTGTTGGATATGGATGGATGGGTATGCGAAATACGTGCAGTAAATATATAAAAAATGTCTATCGGATGAATTAACGCGGAGAAAACTTATATAGGTATCCGCTTGGATATTACAAGGAGATTATACTTTGGAGTCGGATCTAAGTAAAGTAGTCCAATTAAAACCCTTTGGAGTCCATTTCCTCGTCTTAAGGAGGACAGTGATCAGTGTGCCTATTCTATTACAACCTCCAGGACATTTTAGTGCTTGCAAACTCACTATTGTCTCCCATCCAATCAGAATATTCAAGAACAAATCCAAAAAGATTCAAATCATTACAACTTGAATTCGTTTATACTCCAGAATAGTCACATACAGCGAGCAAAAAATTCTCCTTTAAAATATTTAAACACATTTCATCAACACCTACAAAAGGGAAAAAAAGTTTAAATGAGTGTGTTCCGGCACGCGTCCTGCCATCGCAACCTTCGTCACTCTGACAGATTAACGTGCATATCACTCTTATGCAACACCGAGTCACTCAACCGAACATTTATTAAAAGTACATCGGCACCGGACGTACGGATATCGGACATTATTGCTAATTCATACAACCATTCTTTCCATTTAAAAAAAAATATATCAGACGTTTTTGCCAAGTGCCAGTATCATCAATTTAAATTAACAATATCTTGGATATATTCAATTAAAAAAAAATATTTGGGACTTCAGTGTAATAGTGAGATCCGAGAAAGAGTGAGATTTAAAGACAGTTCTAGAGCAAGCCTTTATTTGCTGATTCCGCGGAACCCGTGTAACTGCTGTGCCAAGAAGTCTTCCAAACATCGACCACACATCCCAATGTGTGGTCGATGCTTCCAAATGACATAGAATTTGACAAGTATAACGGAGTCAGAGCTGGGGATATAATCCGAATTATCCACCACCTACTACAGCTTAATTACGAATAGAGTCTGAACTAGGGAAATAAACCGTTTTATCACGCCTCTCACCAAACTTGTCGAAGAAGTCACCAAATCGCACTTGTGTGCTCTGTGGAGAGATCTGAAAGAGAATGCCGGTTTAAAAATGAGAAATGGTATGCTCCGTTGGATCGGTCATGTTGAAAGAATGGCATATGAAAGAATAAGAAAACAAACATACACTGCTAATGTGGATGGATGTATGTACCTGGAGAGAACTAGGTTGATATTCTACGATCGAATTAATTGGGTATTATGCAGGATGAATTTGAATTTGAATTTGAATTTGATGGCGTCAAGAGTCTCCGAAACCGGCGTATTTGCATGAAAATAGTGAAATTATATAGAGCAGCCTTTCCCAAAGTGGGCGATAACGCCCCCTTGTGGGCGCTGGAAGCCTAGAGGGGGGCGGTATAAATCTTGAAAAAAATGTTTTTTTTAAACTAGGCGCAACAAATATGTTATTGAGGTTATTGACAAGAAAAAAGGGGGGGGGGGGGGCGCTACAAAACAACTGATTTTCAAAGTGGGCGTTACATGAAATAAGTTTGGGAACCTCTGATATAGAGGAACTAGGCAGGTTCTAGGAGGATCGTGATATTTGGCACACGAATTCTTTGCCTCCCTCATAAGGGACTTGAAGTGAAGATAAGTAAGTAAGTATCTTTACGCCCTATAGACCCGAAGAGGAAGGCAGAGGCACGACTAGCCAGACTATTGCCCACCGGGCACATTACCAATCCCGGGCACCGTTATTTTTATTAGAAAATTTAAAATCTACATTTTCCATTTTTTTGTTGCCCGACTCGGCGATCGAACTCGGCGCCTTCAAGTCGAGTCCGACACCGGACCGCTAGACCACAGAGAGAAAGAGAGAAAGAAGAAGTAAGTATTATTGTTATTTCACTTCGATATTCGTTTTTTTTATTTATTTGCATTGGCTCTATAACAAGTACTATCACTACAAGTTTATTATAAATTCGATATATTGGCTATCTGTACATCTTAATATATATAAATTACGTGTCACATTGTTTGTCCGTGATGGAATCCTTAACTACTTAACCAAATTCAATCAAATTTGCAGACTGTGTGCAGTTTGGTCCAAGTTGAAAGATAGGATAGATATCTATATCTCAATTGATGTCAAAAAAATTACCATCCGAGCAAAGCCGGAAGAGGCAGCTAGCTATAAAAATAAATCCCCATTTCGCGTGGTCATCGCATCAAGCCTGATAGGATGGACCAATTTTGCTCATTCTTATTTTGTTGTATAGATTTTTGTCAGGAGAAGGATCTTATGAAGAGAAAAACCGGATTTTCGCCGGATCGGCTAGTTTATTTTTTAAGATATTCTAAGACAAACAAGACGGATTTCCTGATGTTGAGAAATTCACGCCGCCTAGAGACACCAAAGATGATAAATGATAATGGTGCGTTGCCTACTACTTCGACCAAAAGTAAGTTTTCCTTTTTTTAACCGGAACGACAGTGATAGGTAAGGTGGTGGTACCAATCCGGGCGAGTGGCTGCGTAACTTTACCACCTAGTCACAAGTTACGGCGTTAGTGACGGTAAACCTATGCTTACGAGCTGCCGGATCGGAAAGCAGATGGTCTATTCTGCAAAAGAGCACGGACCAACACGGGGAAAGTCTTACAATACCTTTATCATCTAGTTCTAACTTCTATCATCTTTAACATACTTATATAATTTCAGCGCTAGAAAACTGCAAAAAACCGAATTCAATTTCAATGAGTATAGATGGCTTAAGCAACAATTGATATACGAAAATGAGTATTTATACATATACTAGCTGTTACCCGCGGCTTCGCCCGCGATAAATTGAGATGTAAGCTATCCTATCTCTCAAGTTGGATCGAACTGCACATGGGGTGCGAATTTTATTATAATCGGTTAAGTGGTTTAAGAGTCCATTGAGGACAAACATTGTGACACGAGATTGATATATATTAGATAATAATAATATATGTGTAAAAAAAAGTCCTGATAATCTTAAATCACTGCCATTAAAAAAATTCCAAAAGAAGGTATTTGACTTGCTGTTAGAGAAAACACATTAAAGTGTTAATTTTTTTTGCAGATTAGCATATTTAATATCTAAAATGTAGAAATATTTTATTATAATAATTTATTATAATTTCAGAAACGTAGTCACCGAATTTAAATTACAATGAATATAAAAAAGATAAATTTTTGCCATTTAAATGTACATTTTTTGTACATACTTAAAAAATATTTTTTTATTACCTAATGTAAAAGTATTTGCACACAAGTGGTAGAATTTGTTGGCGTTGTAAAATAATTTTGTAACGAATTTTCAATTTACACGTTTTGTAAATATATGTTTTTCATTTAATTTCATAAAATGGTAACAGAATGTTAGTATGAAAATAGTGTTGAAGTTAAGCAACTGTTGATCCGGGCTTCTTTGTAGAATAGACCATCTACCTTTCTGCCAGGCAGCTCGTAAAAGGCAAGCATAGGCTGTCACTAACACCGTGACACCCTACTAGGTGAGAGTTTCGCAGCAACTCGCCCGGGTTGGTACCACCGCCTTACATATTCCTACCGCCATTACCGTTGACGTGTTCCGTTTCGGAGGGCAAGGTAGCCGATAAACTAACTTTTGCTCGAAGCCTAACATCTCGGCCTTATGTTAGCAACGCACCATTACCACCTTAGGTGTCTCTATGCGGCTTGAATTTCATACCATCAGGTCTGCTCATTTGCCTTCCAATATCATAAAAAAATCCAAGTATACTACGCTGACAAAATTACATGTTACATATACACTACAAATTCCAACAGGTATAAACTTCAAACAATACTTATATCACGTCAGCCATCAAACGCTCCCGTTTATTTAGAATTAATGCATGACAGGTCAAATTGACCCAAGAAACAATCGATTATAGTTTCACGGGTTAATTGTAATGGTTACAAACAGAAAGTCTGGCGCGTCGGCCTTCTGCCGCCTAATGACCCCATAAACTTAAAATTATACGCTCCGTTACTTCGACCATCCGTTGTACTCCATGTGTTTCCTCCCAATACTTTAATCGATACTTAATCTTTAAAGGCGGGAGTATTTTTTCAAGCCTAAACCCATTATCCCTGAAAGAGAAAGAGTTACAAATAAATTGGTTAAGAAATCACATTAGACAATTATGTTTTAAAATAACTAATATTTTGAAGATACATAAACGGATCTCCTAGTAATAAGAAACACATAGTTACTTCTAAGAACCTAAGATATGAGCGTCACCTTGTTATTTTATCATCTACAATACGCTCCAAACTAGAACATAAGAGCGAGCGCTAACGTTACAAATGCAGGAATAGATGATACGGTGATTTATTTGGGTTAGTATGTAATAATACCCTTTTGATTATGAAATATATCTGAATTTTAAAATACAGTTTTCAACGCCCAACGGAAAGAAAAAGGTCTTAACAAATTTGACGTGTGTGTGATTGTGTGTGTGTGTGTGCGTGCGTGCGTGAGTGCGTGCGTGCTTGTGTGTATGTGTGTGTGGCATGGCATTATAACTCCTGAACTAATAGAGCTATGTATTTTGATGCGAACTTTTTTGTTCGAAAGTAACAGAGATATTAAATAATTAATTGTATGGTGATTATTGAATTTCAGATTCCCAATCAATAAATAATGATTTGAATTAACTGGTGCTGCCCTGCCCTGCTGCTTTACTGTGCCAGGCAGCTCGTAAAAGGCGAGAATAGGCTTGCCGTCACTAACACCGTGACATCTGACTAGGTGGCAGAGTTTCGCAGCGACTCGCTCGGGTGGTACCACCGCCTTACCTATTCCTGCCGCCATAACGTCATGACGTGTTCCGGTTCGGAGGGTGAGGTAGCCCGTAAACTTACTTTTGCTCGAGGCCTAACATCTCTGCCTCTGGTTGGCAACGCACCATTGCCACCTTTGGTGTCTCTAGGCGGCGCGAATTTCTTACCATCATTAAATCCATCTGCTTGTTTGCCTACCAATGTCATAAAAAAATACTATTGAATTTAATATAAAAAATATTGCTCTTTTGAGAACTAGGTGCATGTACTAGATGACCCCGCATCGTTATAACTTTTAATTATTTTTACGTCATCTATGGGAAACAACTATCTAGTATCAGATAGTGGTACACCACAAGTTGGTAGAATATGTAGGAAGGCTTAAATAATTTTGTAACATCTTTGTAACACTCATATTCCGCAAATAAATATTTTTTTCTTTCTTTCTTTTTCTTTCAGCATAATTAACAAGAAAGGATTCAAAATTTGAATTCTCATTCTCATTCTGTATCGTGTGAGTACACGATAAAGCATCATCAGCGAGAAGCAAACTTTAGCGACTGAATTCAAATACGATCTCGTATTTTTTCTTTTTTAAAAAATTGACAAAATTTCTCTCCAAACGTTGTAAATGCTAAAATTAAAATATGTCTCATATAGTTTAATACGAAATTGGAAAAATGTATAAAGTATCCCACACGTTAACGTAATGTCGGAACAAATGGCTTGTGTTAAGCCGTCGCATATTGAAAGCGGTAGACTCCGTGACAAAGTTGTTTTATCAGCGACGATAAGGCAGATCCCATTTATTGGAAACGGTTCGCGGCAAGCCGTAAAGACGGTTCCCGCGATACAGCCACGTTTCGCCCGCATCTTTTATGTCCCTATGGAATAAGGATGTGCAAAAAAACGGTTATCGATAAAGCATGCCATCCATATTTTGTCGAGAAATCGATACCAATTGATGAAACGTACTAGCAGTTGCTACCTGCAAAGTTTCTGTATATCGTCGGTGCTTGATGGAATTCCGTTCCAGACATAGTTTATTTAATTCAGTTGTACTTTTCACAGTATGTTTTTTTTATTGTAGTCCTGATGATGCTTACCTAAATAGAGAAAGCGGTTGAATAAAATACAATAAAATAAATAAATTGTGACTGCCTAAAAAGTTTATAAACATCGTATAGTAGAAAGCCCCGTGTGATAGTACAGTATCAGCTCTTTAAAAAGCACAGCGGCAATGTTCAAAAACTTCAAAAAGTCATATGATGGTGATGTAAGGTTGTTACCATTGATACAGATCGTAACAAGATGTATCAATACGTTGCTATTTTGTTATTAGTCAGTGCAGACACATAATAATTTGATATGTGTGTGTATTTAACCTTTAAAATATAATAAACATTTTTAAATATCGCTGTACAAATTACGCAAATTTATTTGCCTATCTCTATTATAAAAAATAATTGCTTGTGTCGTATGTATTTTTTAACAAACTAATAATACATAGCAATACGTTTATCAAAACAAAAACTTATATTCAACTAGCTGTTACACGCGGCTTCGCTCGCAAAAAATTTAGATGTAAGCTATCCTATCTTTCAAGTTAGACCAAAATGGACACGGTGTGTAAATTTGATTAAAATCGGTTAAGTAGTTTAGGAGTACATCGCAGACAAACAACGTGACACGTAATTTAAATATATTAAGATTAACACTCAGACCCTGAAATTCGTGTGTTTTTATCATACGAATGCCCGCCTATTTCGGAAATCTTTCTCTCTTCTTCGTCGTCTCATCTGTGACTTTAAGCATAAAGAGCTGTTAAATGTTAAAGTTTATACAAATATTGTATCATATAATTTTAATTCGAAATGAGATTTTAATTTAATTTTGGCTCTAAACAAAAATAATGTTATGTCAACATTAACGTTGCAATGTAATGGCATAATAAAAATTGTTGGCATTATCTTCTAAAACAATTATAATCATATTTTATAATGTAACACAATATGATATAAATGCCATTTGCACTGATCGAATATATAAAATCGTTTATATCAATTCAAAATATCGCTAAGTGAACAATTCATCGATATGTGTTAACATTAATGAGTTACGCTCTAACCATATAAAACAACATATTCAGGTACAGAATCCATTAAAGAAAACAGCATTATGTATATGGAATTGTTAATAAAATGTGCTTTTTTATTGTGGGAAATAGTTTAGAAATGTTTACTTTTTGTAAAGCTTACTCCAATACGCAAACGTCTGCAAATTGTTATAAAAATATTAAAAAAAGCAAAAACTAGTAGCTCAAACAAAAAATTACATCTGCCAAAACTTGTCATAAAATATTTTTAACTATACCAATTTAGGAAATTTTATGGGGTATTTTGTTTTTATTTATCCAACCATTTTTTTATTTTAACCAAAAATCATTTATTTTAAAAAAAAATCGTCATTTATTTTTAGGACATTTTAAGACAAAAAAGCAGAATTTCCTGTAGACACTAATAGCACATTACCAATCCTAAGATTGTTAAACCTCTAACATAAAAAAGTTTACCATACAAATAATACTATGAACAAGAACACAACAGTAACGAACACTACTATTGCAGCGGCAGGAATAGGAGAGGCGATAAAACCTAACCGGGCGAGCCATCGTAGAGCTCTACAGCCTAGTGAATGTTCATGTATTAGTAAAACGAGGCCTATGCATAAGTTTACTTTCATAAGTGTACCTACTTGCAACGTTACAAATGGAACACGACAATAGCGAGTGGTGTTATCATGACAGGAATACGTGAGACAGTGGCAGCAAACCAGGCAATTCTATTAAAAAAAAGTATCTTCACGCCCATATCCCCGAAGAGGTAGGCAGAGGTACAACCAAGGCACCCACGACTAGCCGAAGACACTAAGTCCCACAATGTGATAGGTGGCAAGCCTATCGCCAACCGGGCACATTTCCAATCCCGACCAACATTTTTTTTTAAATTAGGAAATTGGAAAAATCCAATTTTCTTTATGTTGGCCGACCCGGGATTCGAACCCAGGACCTCATGCAGTCAAGTCCAACACCCGGACCGCTAGACCACAGAGGCGATCCTACAAACTAAATTACTAAATTTACAATTCGGAATGATTTCATACATATAATATTCATACGTGGAGCAAAATTCTATTAAAACTCTATTACTAATTATCTTTCGTCTCTTATTAGCTTGGTAAGGAACCAACCAGCCATGGAAAATTTGATTTGACTATACCTAGTCATCTCTGTGGTTTAATGGTATAGTGTTAGCATTGCTTGGGTTTAATTCCCGAGCCATATAATTTCTAATAAAAAATATCTTTTCCCGGAATCGGGTAAAACCCAGTTGTAGGACTCTGACATTGTAAAACTATGTAGTATCTTCGTTTAATCTTGCGCAATAGGCCTAACACGCGGTTTCGGCCAGCGACGCACCTGTAACATCTATGTTTATGGGTCAGGAGAGCCGTGTGCCTAGTCTCTGACTTCTCGTTTGAAAAAATCAATGCTTTTGCCTATCTCTTAGGGAAACGAATGAAAATATTCTTATTTTTAGTATTTTTACTTTCAAGTCAAAAAGACGATATTATCATGATATTAGTACATACCGTTTAGATCTAAAAGGATTCGGTTTAAAACGAGTTTTGTTAATCACATTGATATGAAATTCATTCTTATAAAAATTAATGTTGTTGTTTAAATTCTTTATTTTTCTTATTAAATCTAATCTATGTTAGCCACCTCCAAAAATTACATTATTAATTCGTCTTCACATAATTGCTTTCTGTTTCTTTCATTTTGGACCCACTTAACACAGGGGGTGTTAAGTGGGTCATGATCAACAAGAGCACTGGTTGTTGAGTGCTGTACAGCAGCATGTCAGGTAGGAAACTACCATCTCACCTATTCCTGCCACCATAGTAGCAGTGTCATGTTGCAGACGGAGTCTGACAGTCGGTAGACTTGCATAATGTATACTACATATGCAGTAAGGCAGATGGTCTGTTCTACTCTGCGGACCTGGAACAACACAGGAAGAATTTGAAAAGTAGTACTTTAATTTAACCCCTAAAAATTGATAATAGTTGTCAGTGTCCGGTGGCACAAAGGCACGAAGGTCATCTAAATATTAATCAAATATTTTGTTTATCAATTCCACAATTATTTTTTATATTAAATTATTATTTAAATTTAAACAGTGTTGGCAAATAATTAACATATTTGTTATTTAATTAACTGTTAATAGTTAACCACCACAGAAGCCTATTTACCTAAAGATTATCAGTTTCTCGCGATCAGCGGAAACATTCAATCACGGCTCGTGTTCAGCAGATAAGACGTTTGTTTCCTCTCGGGAGAAGGGAGGGAGGGTAGGGGAGGAAGTGGCATTTGGCACGCGCAATTGACGCCACTGATAGGATCACACGCTGAGTCTGCAACATTATAGACCAGAAGACTGTTGCAATTTTATTTTCGTAACCTGATGATAGGCTATTTCGCAACCTGATATATATATATATATATACGTAATTTTTTAAATATCTACGTGTTTTGAGTAAACGTAATAATTACTCAGATGATTCTTCCCAGTAAAAAAAAAATAAAATTCATAATATACAACATATAAATATAAATTACAACTAATGTTACTTACGAGTATCTACCTAGTTTTAAATTTTATGATATAGATGGTGTAATGTTTTCTCTATTGTCTCTTTTAAGTGTTTTAAAATTTAAGTAAATTTATTAAATTATCTCAAAGGATACTATTTAAGGGAAGAAGTGGGAAACAATCAGCAACAAAGTTTTCTTTGACAGCGGATTTAACAATTCTCTATTAATTTGAGGTTAGTCTGAATTGGCAAATTAACGTGAATAGAATCTCGCTAGAGCAGCGGTTACAAATTGTTTACCCTTTATAAACAAAATGAAAATCATTGATTGTCTATGTTTAAATTATTTATTTCATGAAGGAGATACATCTAACTTCAAATTTTGCTAATTTCCCAACAGATAAGAATGAATGTTCGGTTCAAATAATTAGGAGGGCAAGGTAGCCGGTAAACTTACTTTTGCTCAAGGCCTAACATCCCAGCCTCAGGTTGGCAACGCACCATTACCACCTTCGGTGTCCCTAAGCGGCTGGAATTTCTTAAAAAAAAGAAGAAGCTTGAATTTCTTTCCATCAGGAAATCCGTCTGCTTGTTTGCCTTCCATTATTATAAAAAAATATTGATAAACATCTTTTTTTAGATGTTTTGATATTTAAATGGAACATACATGCATACTTTTGTATTAATATCATAAGTAGATTATATTTAACAGTGGAAACTGTTTAATAATTTTGCTCGTCCAGTCAGTCAGACTTAATGATAGACTCCTGCAAAGAATTATCTAGATTGGTACTCTAACCTTAAATATTTGTGCTGCTATAAACTTATCGCTTTCTAGTATCATTTTTATTGGAATTTAAAGGGAAGAATACTGAAGAAATATACGATAGCAGTTCAACATCATAATCATAAGTTCACAATGTAATTTTAACACCTTTGATATTGTTATATTTATAAGCGTAATGTTTTTCTTACCGTCAAGATATCAGTCTAGATGTTTAGATATCTATAGCACAAAAAATGCAGTCTCTTAGACTATAATCTAGTCATGATTCAGCGCGGTACGGTGTCGGCGTGCCGCGACATCGTTTTCTATACGGTGAATGACACCGAACTCCTCAAACGTATATCGTTGGACCTAAACTTATTAAATACAGCCTTTTAAACTTTTTTATGAGATTATTAAACCAAAAAAAGGCGGATTTCTTAAAGGTAAGAAATACTTGCCGACTATACAGACCAAATTAGTAAAAGCGCATTGCCAAACTGAAACTGAAATGTTTAGCTCTTTGTGTAAATAAGTTAATCAGCTGCTCTACCTTCTATACCAGAACACGACAGTGAGGCGTTGGTAGAAATCTGTGAACGTCATCACCAAAATCTGTAACCAAGTTTAGTTACGGTGTTATTGTGAAATGAAGTGATATTCGCCTTGGTTGAGCTTTTGTTTCTTTATATGATAGGTCAGCGAAAAGCACGAGGCTCTCCTGATAGTAAGAGTCAATAGCGACCTATTGACTCCATAGATGTTACAGGTGCGTTACTATCCAGCAACCGGGATCCTAAGCTTATTGTGCAAGTCCAACGGCTACATCATCATGGCAAAAGGAATAGGAAAGGCGGAGGATTCCTAACTGGGCAGGTTGCTGTGCTCTACCACTCTACCAGCAGTGGTCTTGTTGACTTATATTGTAACCAGCGCTCGTCTCTTTCGAGCTGCTTGGCAGAGAGGCAGACCATCTGCTCACTCAGACTCAACTCAGGGGACTTGGAAAAATAGCTATCAGTTAGTAGGAAAACAGTTGACCAAATTTCCTTTTTTTACCGACTCCAACAAGAAAGAGATTAGCAAATCATTCAATTTGTTTGTATGTTTGTTATACGATTACTCGGTCAATAACGTGGACTTTGATGGTACATTTTTGTGTATATGTATATGCCACATTTTTGTATACTTAGCTGACGTTTAAAATGAACTGGAGTCGGTTAATTAAACTATTTGTATATCACTTAATATTACAATCTAACATACATCGTGGGTGTATTCATTCGAAGTATTTTTTAATAATATGTTATTTTAAAAGAAAAGGATTAACCTCAATTAAGAATCCGTCTTAAAACAGCAGGTTGCACAGTTATCCGTTAATTGCTTATACAATCCCATAATAAACCAACTGGCTTAACAAAAAACCGACATTCCACCTGTTACAAACATAACGCCTCGTTTTATTTATTTGTTTAGTGTATCAAAGTAAATGCTATCATTAGGTTAGCCACAGGAGATGCGCTGTTTATGTCTTTATTTTGTTTTTATTGATGCGTTGTAAATGATCCTATCAGTCTTTAATAGTCTATGATGCTTTTCTGACTTAGAAGGTATATTGTTGGATCAAACTTCTTGCATAATAAGTGATAACCGAGTATAATTTTATTAACCGCCTCGAAAATTGGATGTTATCTTTTAGACTTTTTTGTATGTTTTTTTACTCAGTTAGGGTATGTTCGCCTATTCGCGTCCACACCCCAGTTCGCGTCCATTTCGCGGACACCATTTAAAAACCCTATAAATAAGTGTACTAACAAATTAGGGAAATTAAAAGTCGTTTCTGCCTATTATACATAGAAACATACATACACAGTCAAAAGGACTGTTCGCATAATTTCTCCTGTTAAAAAAAAAATAATCTTATCTATATAAGTTGTGTAAATATCCATAATTTTAGTAAATGAATAGTGAACCGGCGCGCGTTTCATACGTAATTTTTCAATGTTTTAAGTTTAATTAAAGATAGTATATTAGTACGAATAAAAGAATAAAAATAATGATGATTTTGATTGATTATTGTATTTTTTAAACTTAAAATGAGGTGGACGCGAACTGGTGTACCAATATTACGAATTAGCCAGTTTGCGTCTTTTCTTTGTATAATATCTAACTTGATTCTTTATTTTAATGTAAAGAAGTATGTCATAAGGATGGAGTTTTATTTTTTTACCATTATTATTATGCTTATTTAAATAGCCAATTTGCGTCCACTTAATTATGGTAATAGAAAAAGATATAGATGTCGAAATTTACCTGGACGCAAAACTGGATGGACGGATCATACTATATACCAGTTTGCGTCCACTTGTTTATTTAAATACTAAATCTTACGTAGGTACCCGGCCAGTAATGAAAAGTTTTTGACAGATTTCTTTTTTCTTTGTTGTAAAAATAGCTCATGACATCGTCAGATATAAAAAAATATATATTGCGCATTTAAGTAAAACCAACAATAACTCGATCATCTTCAAATGTGTATAGCGTCACTTATGAGTTATGATATACCTTTCGAAAAAAGAATTGTCAGATCGCTACGTGCTTAAGAAATTGAAGTCCAGTTTTGCAGTTTTATTGCCTTTAAATTACTTTAACCACCCTTCCAGGGATCCGTAGTAGCAATCGTATGAAAGGCCCCAACTAACACTATAATTTCCCAGCAGCAAAAAATAATTTTTAATTTCATAGGATTTGTATAAATGACCAAGTCGTATTCGGTTTTGGAAAATATGCAATATCTCTGAAATTATTATCTCTCTTTATTTTTTTGTATTTTTAAGTGTTGTCACATAGGTATTATCATGTTGGACTTTTTATTTTTAAGTGTTTTTAATTTATTTTTTTAATTTGACTATAGAAGGTAAATGGCATAGGTGTTTCACTTTGGAAGTCTCTATCTTTTAAAAAGTTTACTTTGAGAAAAAATAGTTTTAGGAACCTGAATCTCATTTTCGGAGATCTATCTATAAATACTTTTTTTTTAACTTATCTATATATATAAATACATACTGCAGTAAATATATATATATATATTTACTGCGTGCAGTATAGTTTTGATGAGAAAAAAAATATTTTGTTTTCCGTGTATGAGAAGATAAATTTTTCGTAATGATTTTTTTTGCAGTAAAATAAACAATAAACAATTTCTAATAATTATTAACTGAATTTTCGTTTTTTTAAATAAAACTTGCTTTACCGTTTCCTTTCGTGCATGTCGAGGTGGACTGGTCGGTAGTAAATGGCAGATACGGTAAAATTCATCTACATTTAAAAATTAGTTATAGTTACTATTATTTATTTAGCATACATAATTTTTAGCATACAAATTATGGAAATAAATCATTTTCATTTTAAATATCACAACATGAGTATCTAGCTGAAATTAGATAATACTTTACTGACCGACTTTGATTTTTAGAAAAAACGTTCTCAATACCAAGTCTTTTTCTTCGGATTTTACATCAATTACTACTTCTGTTAGTTGCAAAACTTTTAATTTTTAATTATTACTTATTCACTTAGTGGGTCTAAATAAAATCTGATGATTGGCTAACGAAGATATATTGTGTTCGAGTTAAATGTTCAGAAGGTATTTTACATGTTTTTCACATAATTTGCTAGTTAGTTACCGATTGTTTTTTTATTGTTTGAAGTGCCAACAACTAACATTTAAATTGTATCTTGTATATTTACCGAAATATATATAGCAACTGTTTTGTACAATACTTATGAACTTGTACTTTCTTAAAATGAAAACATACTTAATCAATAATTTGAGATTATATAGAGTTTAGTTTGTTTAGATATATGACAAAAACTGTCCGGATTTTAAAAGAAAATAAAATTCGAGGTTAAATTAAACCTTTAAACCGTTCAAAAAATTTAAACACACTCATAATGAACGAAAAAGTACTCTAATTGTACCCATAATAAACGCAAACTTCAAACACAATTAACTCATACAACATGGAAGAGGGGACCTTATGTATCAGTTCTTATATGGGAATAATTAATGTTGGAACCAGTGAGCGTGGTATGGCCACGAAACATTACCCGATCACCGACCATTCTGTGCGTGTTACATATTATTGTTTTTATTTAAACCTAACTCTGTGTGGATTTCTAAGAAAAATGACTATGATGATCATTATTTTAGAACTTTCCCCATGGTAGATTCAGATCATGTAAAAAATTCACGAAATGATGGTAGACTGACAAGTGCCCCATTACCAGCATTACTTACACCATGACAAATACATCTACATCGCCTCTATGGTCTAGAAGTTTAGGTATTGGACTTGACTTCATGAGGTCTCGAGTTGGACAAGAAAAAGAAAATACTGTTTTTCCAATTTTCCAACTAAAAAATGTTGCTCGGGATTGGATTTGTGCCCGGTTGGCGTTAGGTTTGCCACCTATCACATTGTGGGACTTAGTGTCTTCCGCTAGTAAATAGATTTTATTTTTTTAATCTAAGTATTTCTTCAATTCTTTAACTGCAGCTTTGATCAGCCGCGGCTTACGGACATGGCTTACAACCGAGACTGATATATTGTGAGTACATACCGTCCACGGACGCTTTCGGCTGACACAACATCCAGCGCGTCGGTTATCTATCGGACGTCCGAACGCTTAAGGTTACGGACGTGACTGACGTTCAATAATTTGCAAGGCTCAGCGTACTTTGACTATCTAGACATCAAGTATATCATGGCTATCACCAGGGTCTATTAACCGCGCTGTGGAAAGTGTAGATTAAAAAAAATAAAGAAAATGTAGGGCAAAGGAAGCTAATAAAACATTTGATCCACCATTTGATTGACTACACTGTTAATTTATTATTAAATTGCCATTGGAACTAAGATTAATTTAAATTTTTAGATCTATTTTAGATAGCTAGATCTAACTGCTACAAAATTCAGTTCTGAAGTTTGACCGTTACTAAGAAACTAGTAAATTAAAATGTCAAGAGTAAGTAAAGTTTTGTAAGTCTGATTTCGTATCTCTATCTCACCTACATCTATAATATAAAACTGAATTGCTAAATGTGTTGGTAAGCACATAATTTCCAAACGACTGAATCGATTTGGCTAATTCTGTTGTTGTGTTAGTTATTGTCAGAAGAAGGTTCTTATAAAGAGAAAAACCGGGAAAATTGCAGGAAAAATGAGATAAAAATATTTTATTTTTCCCCATACAAACTAAACGGGTGGAACGAAGTTCGCCGGGAGTGCTAGTTGAATATAAACACTAGACCCAATTACATGTTACACAAGGGGACCTTATATACCAGTTCTTGTATAGTACCTAATTAATTGTATGCAGTTGAGCGTGGTATGGTCACGAAATATTACTCCAACGACTACAATTCAATGTGGGTTATAATTATATAAGTGTAACATGCTACACTATTTCTACACTATTTTGAATAAAAATTTGTCAAATCAAAGTGGTTTTAAACACGAAGAAACATACTTATAAATTTATAATATTAAACACCAATATTAATAATAATAACTTTGAAAAGATTATATAGATATATGACTGCTTTAAATCAGTTACTTAACAACCACTGTTATTTTACAATCCTATCCTATCCTATTAATATCATAAATGCGAAAGTTTGTAAGTATGGATGTATGGATGTTTGTTACTCTTTCACGCTCGAATGGCTGAACGGATTTGTCTGAAATTTGGAAGACAGATAGATTGTGACCTGGATTAACATATAGGCTATTTTAAATCCCGATCGCACACCGGGTTTCTGTGAAAACGCGGGCGAAGCCGCAGGTAGCAGCTAGTAATTAATAAAAATATGTTAGCAAAAAAAATCTGGTAACCCTATATCTATCTGTAGATAGATTATTTATGGTGACGGTAAGTCGGCGAGAGAGTGAGATAGATTAAATTACATAGGGTTTTTTTAATGAATAAAATAATTAATTATTTATCGTGCGCAATAAAAACTTACAATAGAATAGGCTTACCGTCACTAACACCGTGACATTTAACTAGGTGGTAGAGTTTCGCAGCGACTCGCCCGGATTGGTACCACCGTCTTACCTATTCCTGCCGCCACAATGTCATGACGTGTTCCGGTTTAGCAGGAAAAGTAGCCGGTAAACTTACTTTTGCTTGAGGCCTAACATCCCGGCCTCAAGTTGGCATCACACCATTACCACCTTTGGTGTCTCTAAGCGGCGTGAATTTCTTACCATCAGGAAATTCGTCTGCTTGTTTGCCTTCCAATATCATAAAAAAAAGCTAGATACAAGTAAGGCGTATTCTTAACAATATAAATGTAAAGTTTGTATTACAAAAAAGGCAAGATACCTGGCAGGAAGGCATGTGGTTTATTCTACACTGGAGTCCCAGACCAACCCAACTTTACTAAAACTGTACGATTTCTATGATTTGATGAATATTAAGTTATTTTGAATGTAGATGGAAGATTGTAGTAATTATTAAGGTGAGTGCGACGTTCTAATCAAGATAATTAATGGCGAGGCAAAACAAAAGTGAGTATCAAAGGCATCGTGCCGTGACACGGCGTGAAGTCACAATGACACGGCGGGGCGTCGTGGCGCATTTGCCCATTTCACATTACGTCCTCCAGGGCTGTCCACACAAATGGACGGGTGAAACTGTAATAAAAGACGCTGAACTTTTTATGTGCAATAGGGTTTTAACACAGTTAATTTAATATATATAGCCATGACTAAGACTGGTTCGGTCATGTGGAAAAAATGGTGGATGAAATGACTAAGCAGATATTCAATGCAAATATGGGTGGATGTAGGTACTTGAGGAGACCAAGGTTGACATTCCACGATCAGATCACTCGGATATTATCAGAGGGTGGTATCAAGAACCTCCGAATCTGGCGTGTTTGTATGAAAAGTGTAATGACGGAAGCCTGACAGGTTTGTCAGAATCGTGAGGTCTGGCTAATACTCTCTGCCTATTTCGTCAGGGAACTTGGCGTGAAGACATGTATGTATGTAAGACTAAGAGGTATAGAGTAGTGCAGCTTAGCTGGATTAGTAGCGCTGCCTTAAATATTCCTACTTCCATAGCATCAAAGGTTGCTTTCGTGGCGTGCAAGACAGCAACGCTCTAGTAACGCCTAGCGGAGTCGGTTGTATAATATTTATGGTATCGAAATCGTAAGATCTAACATTAGACTGTGTACTATGAAATATTAATTTCATAGTACGAAATTAAAAACTCACAAAGTTCTTTTAAAAATATATTTTGTTTTAAAAAATAGCAGCATTTTTTATCAGTAAGTAGACAACGTAATGATAAGTAAATTAATTATTTTGTTCGCAATGTTCATGAAAATCTAACTAAGCCTGCCAATTCTTTTAACGTCAATGCTCACCATAACCATGTTTCGGTGTTGAGAAATTCATAGCCGGTAAACGTCTTACGAAATAAACCCAGTCTTAGATTAACGGCGCATAATTACCAAGGTGTTGAGAGACGCATGTTTCTTATTACATGTTAATCGATTTGTATGTTTACAACAACATAAAAAATGCACAAAGTTAGAAATCCTACGAACCAACTGTTTTAATATTTTTCATTTTAAAATTTGTACAACCATAAGCAAAGCTCGTGTGCAAATCTAGGATGTTAGAGATGGTGAAGCTAGGGGGTCGTCCGCGCGGTTTTGTCGGTAGCCATCGGAGCGGAAACAGCGCTTCTATTGTGACAACCCTCGTGGCTGTGTCACACCCGCGAACGGTGACGGGGTTTTTTTTACAAATAGGAGATGGTAATGACATACCAGAAATTTTGCCATATTCCAAAAATTTTGCAAAAACTTTTTTTATCTTTATTTGTAGATTTTTTTCACGTAGTGAATATGACAATCTCATATACTCTCATTCTAACTAAAACCTAACATATCTTTAATTAATCATGTATTCTATAAGAATGTGTACAGTGATATGGTTGCGCCCGATGAGGTCTCAGCTAAAACACTATTATACATACCTATCTCTTTATTATGGCCTCTGTGGTCTAGCGGTCCGAGTGTTGGACTTGACTGCATGAGGTCCCGGGTTCGAATCCCGGGTCGGCCAACAAAAAGAAAATCGGATTTTTCCAATTTTCTAATAAAAAAAATGTTGGTCGGGATTGGAAATGTGCCCGGTTGGCGATAGGCTTGTCACCTATCACATTGTGGGACTTAGTGTCTTCGGCTAGTCGTGGGTGCCTTGGTTGTGCCTCTGCCTACCTCTTCGGGGATATGGGCGTGAAGATACTTTTTTTTTTATCTCTTTATTATCACTATACTATATATATACAAAACATTAAAAATTGTACCTTTTTGGTTGCGTTACGGATACACTCTACCAAAATATAATTCAACGTACCTTTTAAGAATTTATTTATTTATTTATTATTTATTTTCAACGTATCTTTTAAGAAAGCTACTTATCACTAAGAATCTTTGATTGTCACTAATACTATAACTATTACTGTTGCCAGAGCTACAGTGCTCGTTAATATCCTTTTTTTATAAGACAGAGTAATTGATAAAAACTTACGCAAACCTTACCAACATAGCTTCATTTTACCTCCATTACTAGCCAACCATGTTTGTTTTTAGCCTTATCATCAGGAAATCGGTCACCTTTTTTGCCTTCCAAAAGTAAGAAGACTAGCCGATTATCAGAAGCAGTCCGCCACATAAGCAAGTGCTGTATCATGACTTTTGAACTTATTACTTATCAACCGACTTCCAAAAAAGGAGAAAAAATATGGTTCTCAGCTCAAAGAAAGGGGTTGTTTTGTTTGTTGGTTTAGGATATTTATTAGTTTACTAACTTTAGTTTTTTCTTCTACTACTTGTATTTGTTGGACCGCCTCGCTGGTCGAGTGGCTAGCGTACACGTCTAACTACACCGATCATCCGCGAGGCTCGGGTTCGATTCCCGACGGGGGCAGGCATTTGTGTGATGAACATTTATATGTCTGCATTTCCGGGTCTGGGTGTTTATTAAATTTATTCTGATATCTATTTAAGTATTTCTATGTATTAGAATCGTTGACTAACACCCATAACACAAGCATATAATTTGTTTACTTTGGGGTTAGATAAAAAAAAAAAAATAATAATGAATGTATGTTTACAAGCATGTTTGATGCAAGGAAAAATCAAAAGTCAAAATTTGAATTGAGCTACAATTTATTAACGCGTCATAAGTCATTTTCATAAAAAAAAGTAATAAAATTTAAACACAAATCTATAGCCTAATCAAACGGTTAGAGGTGAAACGAAGGTATGAGGGGTAGGATCTTGCATACATACTTATGCAATTACATATGTATGTATATACATTTGCCCGCAGTCGGGTAAAAATAAACGCCGTTCACGTAACTCGTACTTTTATTTTTAAGGTGTGAACACACTACACACATTTTGCATTCAGATTTCGTAAAACAAAACCTGGCGCGACAATGTGCGCACAAAGCGGAAACTTCCTCTTAACTGATGGAGCCTTAATGAAAGTGACGGTGAACTATCGAAATATAGAACATTTTTCATTATTTTTAAGAAATACGGAATATACCTAAATGTTCTTATGCAAATATTTACTTGAATACCGTCTGTTGTCAGGGTTTGGTATAATAGTAGTAGTTTATGGTAGATAAGGAATAAATTAATTTACATTCTAAAAATTGTGTATATTAATAAATAATCATGTAATCTCAAAAAACAAAAAACATTGTGTAAATAGTAAATCGTGAATAAATGATTAAAAACCTATTAAAATATTTGCACATCACAAGTTGGTAGAATATGTAGGAACGCTTAAATAATTTTGTAACATCTTTGTAACACTCATATTCCGCAAATAATTATTTTTTTTCTTTTTCTTTTCTTTCTTTTTTTTTAATAAGTAGGTTTGAGTGTACTTACCTTTACTTATGATAAAACAGTAGGAGTGGTTGTGCACAAAGAGATTTAAAAAAAAATATGGGCAGGCGTGTAGCATATTTATAATTGTATTTATCCGAACTCTGTTCGCCGAATATACTGAACCGATCTTCACCAAGTGTGGCATGTGGGTCTCTATGTTTTGTCAAAGGCTAAAGGCTTCTTTGTATCCTAATTTTAAAGTCAAAAATGTTATTGGACTATAATTTATTAACACGTAGTCCGGTTTGTTAATTCTCTTTTCGTTTTGTAGTATGTTTTGCACATATTGTCCCGTATTTTTCTTAACGATAAAGTATTATAGTTTTCAAATCAGAGACAAAACCACTCAATAGCCTATCTGCCTTCCTGCCAGGCAGCTCGTGAAAAGCAAGCACAGGTTTACCGTCACTAACACCGTGACATCTGACTAGGTGGTAGAGTTTCGCAGCGACCCACCCGGATTAGTAACACCGCCTTACCTATTCCTGCTGAAATAACGCCATGAAGTGTTCCGGTTTGGAGGGTAAGGTAGTCGGTGAACTTATTTTTGCTCGAGGCCTAATATCCCCGCCACAGGTTGGCAACGCACCATTACCACCTTTGGTGTCACTAGGCGGCTTGAATTTCTTTCCATCAGGAAATCCGTCTGCTTTGTTTGCCTTCCAATATATATCATAAAAAAAGGACTTAAAAAAAAGTATCTTCACGCCCATATCCCCGAAGAGGTAGGCAGAGGCACAACCAGAGCACCCACGACTAGCCGAAGATACTAAGTCCCACAATGTGATAGCTGGCAAGCCTATCGCCAACCGGGCACATATCCCGAGCAGTTGGAAATATTGGAAATACCCAATTTTCTTTTTGTTGCCCGACCCGGGATTCGAACCCGGGACCTCATGCAGTCAAGTCCAACTACTGAACCGCTAGACCACAGAGGCGAAAAAAGGACTTAAGTTAATTTAAGATTGTAATAAGGTTGAAATTTTGAGTACTTTACACCGTGCTTATTAATAAGACGGCTAGAGTGGATTCGAGAAAGGAATACTTTTTGAACTGATTACTATCTATTCAACACTGACTTATTATAACCTAATTACGAAAACAGTGCAACATTTTTAATTATTTATACGGGATACTCACGATCTCTTTTTATTTTATTTGTCGATATTTCGGCCTAGTTGCATAGGCCGTGGTCACGACGGGACTCACGGCCCCGGCCTATGCAACTAGGCCGAAATATCGACAAATAAAATAAAAAGAGATCGTGAGTATCAAGTATAAATAATTAAAAATGTTATTAATTCGCGACGATTTAAGTTTAAAATCCTATAGTGCAACATTGACACTATTTCAGTTTGCAATTGAAAGTAAAATTTAAAAACGATATATTAATTTTAATTTCTAGTAGAAGTTTTTGTTCAGTAATGAATAACGGTGTCTATACATAATATTTTGAAATGCTGGGGTTCCATTAATTGAAATAATATTTATGAGTGCTACGTTATTATAAAAATAATGTTTTATATTATTGTTGGTATACAAAATAAGTCAATTATAAACACAAATATGAAGAAAGCAATTAATTGTTACTTATTTATTGAATATAATAGATGAAATAATGCAAAAGCGTAAAATATTTTGAATGTTAAACAATAAAAAATATTGATTTCCCAGTTTAATAAAAAGAAATGAGGGGATGTTGGGGTAAAATAGGCCCTCAGTTAAAAAGCACGGATGTGAACATTTGTAGCAATAATTCGGCCCGCAAGCCGATAGGGTGAGCCACGGGTGCTGTTGAAAGAATGATACATCATCAGACCAATAATAAATCACACATGATTCAATTAGAAAAATACAGCGGGTTGGCGAAAAACGATTCAATTTTGTCGCTTTTTCACTGAAGCGAGTCACATTTAGAGTAATTTGACAGTTTATATTGCATCATCAATCAATTGCAATTAACAATACGGTTATACCAAACACATTTTGTTTGTATAGCAAGTTCGGTAAAATTGAAATTGGTCTTGCAAATTGCAAGTCATTGTCCCTTATAAACTTGCACTTGTAATACTTTCGCTTCTAGTAATAGTTGAGGGGACATGATTGTTAAAATAATTGTGTATTTAAATAAATGGGTGTAATCGTTTATTTTTTTAATTTTGTCTTATACTCATATTACGCATTTAATGAACTGATGTAAAAATCATCACTTAATGGCTATGAAGCAGTAATAACATAGTAAAGTAAACCTCTTTATACTTATACTTATATTCATGTAACTACGTATTTTATTAAATAAATGATTTTTTGTATATATTTTACATAACTATTGAGACAATATTTGCAGTTTTATTTTTTGTATTAATTTATGACCTTATTGTGCTTAATTACTTGATTGCTAATTCTTTAAATTGGGCACATATTTAAATTATCGTAAAACAAAATTCGTAAAGAAAAAACATAGCTTGTCCTCTCTACGCAACTTCAACTACTGAATGTTAATTTTTTACATTTAACAAATTAAAAGATCGTAAAAGGAGATTTTTTGAATAAGATACATCAATAAAATATATAAGTGAGAGCCATTACACTCGTCAGTAGAAAACATGACTGCTGACGGTTAACACATGAGCTTTCAGCGCACTCAATAACTCATTGCCAAAATGTAACAGCGTCAAGGGGCGGCGAGTGGGCGCGCGGTGAGACTCGTGTCACGTGCCAGTAATGAGTTCCACTCTCCCCCGCTCACCCTCTCTACGTACTATGGAATTTCACACATTGATTATTTTGATTTATTCTAGGTGCCACATTTTTATATGACAGCTATGATTTTATGTTGATTCATCAATTTTAGGCTTTTTTATAGGTATCGCTTTTTAGCATATTCCTATAGTATAAAATTCTCGTGTCACAATGTTCGTTCTCATACTCCTCCGAAACGGCTTGACCGATTCTCCTGAAATTTTGTGAGCATATTGAGTAGGTCTGAGAATCGGCCAACATCTATTTTTCGTACCCCTAAATGATAAGGGTGACTCACCCCAATTTTATTATTAAAATCACGTTAAAAATACAGCAGAACAACGTCTGCCGGGTCAGCTGGTATTCCTATAAAAATATTAAGGCCACCTTTGTGTAGTATTAAGTTATGAAGTATTTTATTTTTAGTAAATTTGTAATTTCTACATACTTAAGATAATAAATATCTTCACATCCGTATTCCCGAAACAGAAGAAAGAGATATAGCCAAGGCGCTTATGATTAGCCAAAAGTACTACACTCATTTATTCCTGTTGTTTCACTGCCAGCGTTTACTTTTTTATGATATTGGAATGAAAATAAGCAGACGAATTTCCTGATGGTAAGGTATGGTATGGACACCAAATGTGGTAATGGTTCGTTGCCGACCTGAGGCCGTGAGTTGTTAGGCCTTGAGCAAAAGTAAGTTTACCGGCTACCTTTATACATATTCCAAACCGGAACACAACAATGGCAAGCACTGACGTTGTGACAATAGGAATAGATAAGGCGATGGTACCAATTTTGGCGAGTTGCTGCGAAACTCTACCACCTAGTCAGATGTCACGGTGTTAGTGACGATAAGCCTATGGTCGCCTTTTACGAGCTGCCTGGCAGTAAGGCAGACGGTCTATTCTGCAAAGAAGCCCTGACCAACACTTGGAAGCTTTAATCATATTTTAAATCTAAATGTAAAATACCCTATTGACTTAGCAAGAAATAAAGCATTTGACCCTCGGAAATAGTCCGATGAAGATGTAAAAACCTCGCGGTTAGCAACATATTGTCCATTTAAAAAAAAAAGACTTTCGGATGAGCATTACACACGTTTGGTTTCTATTGGCAACGCTTATTTAATATAGGAAATACTTCCTAGCATCAGAAAATCCATTTGCTTAAAGTCTAATCCCATCAAAATAGCCGTTGGTTAGCTAACAAGCTCTATGCAACTTGATTTTTTCCTTAACTGCAATTTTGATGGGTGCTTCCTGTTTCGCAGTAATTCGCCTCTGGAACATTACCTTTGTGTATATACGAGTACATATTACCGCGGGCGATTACCGGATTTACTTTGTTTACACAATACTTTCCGAGAGGGACTGAATGAGAGTAGACTTAAGAAACAAATAGAGCGGACACGCAACTGAAATTAATAACATTTTTGTCTTCGTTGTGATTATATCCCTGTGGTCTAGCCGTTCAACTGTTGGACTTGACTGCTTGCGGTCCCGGGTTCGAATCCCGGGTCGGGCAACAAAAATGAAATTGGGTTTTTCCAATTTTCTAATAAAAAAAAATTTTGCTCGGGATTGGAAATATGTCCGGTTGGCGATAGGCTTGCTACCTATCATATTGTAGGACTTAGTGTATTCGGCTAGTCGTGAGTGCCCTGGTTGTACATCTGCCTACCTCTTCGGGGATATGAGCGTGAAGATACTTTATTTATTAAAATACCATTACGAATTTGTCAAAGTTTATATTCTTTTGGCATGGATGTTTAGAGATCCCACGGTCATGTTTCGAGAGATCTTGAACAATAGGATCCTGATTCTATAATTTAGTTTGTCATTTGGCAATAATATGAATCTATCAATTCGAAATATATATATATTATATCATTTTCGGCGATGGTTTCATTAAATCTCTATAGCATAAACACTTATCCTATAATTTATTAGGTAATGAAGATAGGATGAAATGCATGTACATTATATAAATACATATCTTAAATCCAAATCCATTGCGGAGTGTTGGTTTTGAAGACTCTTGAAATAATACGTCTTGTACTAATATTTTTTTTAATGTGCTAGGTCAGCAAAAATGCACACAGCTCTCCTGATGGTAAGAGATGACCGTGGCCTAGTTACAGGTGGGTTGCTGTCCTGAGGCCGGAATGTTAAACCTGTTGTGTAAGTGTACTGACTAAATATAATACTTGTTCAAATCAATTTAATTTCATACTCATATAAACCACAATTCGGGTAACACGATCTCAGAAACACGAAATTGAGTTTGTAGTCGAACTTCGTGGAGTGCAGTGAAATTACTCCTAATTATGCTTAGTTAAGGCCCCATACTTAGTCAGCCAGAAGAGCCAATCAGCGCACTCCCCCGTTCCATGATTACTATGAAATATTGCGTAAATGTCTTATGTAAAGTAAATGTCTTATGCGCCAA
>NJDC01002256.1:246350-267319 GCA_002245475.1 Calephelis virginiensis | reverse complement strand
TTTGCACAGCTCTTTTCTGTACGTGTTTACACTCGTGTCACCGAACCGGAAATCATACACAATTAAAAAGTCAAGTCCGCAGTCAAATCCAATAAACTTATTATATTGACTGTGAATTTGACATTTAAATTATGTATAACGTCAATACATTACACACATGTGAGTCATTCACTACATTCTTAACGCGAACGTACTATCGTCGCTCTTTGATTGATGCGTCGCTTTTCGAAGGCTAAAAATGTAATGTTGAAACGTCAGATTTTTAAAAAATAAAATTATAATTTTAATCACAGTGTTAACTACGATTAATTGTAAATTTTTACAATACTCTCCATAGCTTATGGCTATGATATATGGCGTTTAGCCTTTTGTTAAGATGTATTTGTGAAATCGTATAACATACATAGAAGCTGGAAATTGGCCTACTAAAATACCTTTGAAAATGTATGAGCTTACATGGCAAAATAAATAGGATATAGTTAAAGAAACTAACTTTTACTTAATTATATAAAACACATAGAATTATTATTAGGTAAAAAAAACCACAAAGTCTTATCTTTAATCTGTCTGTTTGTCCGGGTCAATTTATGAAATCACTGAACCTAGTTTAATCAAAGGCTTAAAGTAAAATGATGGTTATTATATTATATTTGTTGTCTATTGACAATTTCTCATATTTTTCAAACATTAACTGACGGTGGTTTGAAAATTCTCGTTTCTAGAGTTCTATACTAGGACTAAGTTCATATAGTGCAAATTAAGGTCAAATCCTTTTGAAATTCTCAGCTCAAAATGTCATAAGTGTCACGATCGATTATTTATTTGTCATTATGCGTGATCGTTGGCGGTTTCTCAAACAGCGTCCTTGTCAACTGCATTCCGTCATTGTGCACTCAGCTTAATATGTAGGCGTAACTAATTTATTAACCTGTGTTTTGCAATCGGTACAGCATTCGCTACGTGCCTTTGATTAGCTGCCATTACTCTTTTTATTTCCTTGTATGTATCTGATAAGTTATCTAGGTAACATTTAAGATTATTTCACAAACAATTTTCCTTCCATCAGCTTTCTTTTATCGTGTTTTTTATTTCAAACATGGCGTAGTAAGATAAATGATCAAGATATTCTTTACAAAACACAAACAAAAACATTTAGAATTAGTACGTGCCTATTTAAGGTACCGGATACAAAATTATTTTTGGAATGGTATCCCATATTTTATATATTTATCTTTAATAATCAACTGCGCTAAAACTGCGAAAACTGGCTCCACTATTTCATTAGGTACCGATTCGCCATTTGAATCCCCCTTTTTAAAATTAAGCAAATGATTACGACCGTAAATTTTATTATCTTCCTACTAGTCGTTTTTGTAATTAAGTATACTTAATACCGCATATATTTTTCCCCATTTTAATGCTAGTGCATAATTTTTTTGCTGTTTTTTAATCCACTTTCTCTCGTGTTGGACCCTGCTCCTTTGCAGAATAGACCATCTGCCTTCCTTGCGAGGTAGCTCATAAAAGGCGAGCATAGGCTTACCGTCACTAACACCGTGACATCTGACTAGGTGGTAGAGTATCGCAGCGAGTCGCCCGGATTCGTACCACCACCTTACCTATTCCTGCCGCCATAACGCCATGACGTGTTCCGGTTCGGAGGGCAAACTTACTTTTGCTCGAGGCCTAACATCTCGAACTTAGGTTGGCAACGCACCATTACTTACCACCTTTGTTGTCTCTAGGCAGAGTGAATTTCTTACCATCAGGAAATAAGTCTCCTATTTTGCCTTCCTATATCATATAAAAAAACACTAGCATTAGTCTAACGAAAAATGGCTAAAGAGGCGGTCGCTATAAAAAATAAGTTTGTACATTTAAATTTTGTATAAGTTACATGTTGTGCACCTACGAATGTCTTATTAATTATTATTAACGCAAAGTGACAACAGGATATCCTCAGACATATAACTCTCCAGCCTTCTATCACATAAAATCATCACTACTACATTGCTACGATAGCAAGGGACAAACAAACAAACACACTACTCGTATAATTTTCAATATTAGTATGATTATTATTAGAATAAGCTCACAAATTCTTAATTTTAGGAATTTTGTGATTGTAAGTAGGTCATTGTTCCGCCCGCATCGTATCAAATATTCCTTTGATCATACCTAATGTAACCAGTCGTCCCGTTTCCAACAGGACTGTCCTGTTTTCTGGGTGAGTTCGTAGGTCCCTAAATATGGCTCTGGGACACAAAAATGCCCGTATTTTAAATACGATGAAAATTTGTTAAAGTTATGCACTATCCGTAGTAATATGCCCCATACCTATTTGAAATGCAAGAGTTATAAATATGCGCTGTGTGTAGGTCTCGTAGGTACTTACACACCTCGTAACACATTTAGTAAATAATATTTTATTTTTAATTTGCTATTTACAGTGGTTCAAGTTTAAGCAATGTAACAAATATACTTGGATGTTGAATCACGTTTCGCATAAAGGTTAAAAAACCGATGTCTCGTTTTGAACCTGGTAAAAATGGTTATATTAATCGTACCTTAAAGATTGTGTTATTATGATATTAACTAGTCTACAATCGACACTTTTTCAATGGCTTTTTATAACATATATACCTACGTGTATGTGTGTAGTGTGTACTTATGTTATATGATAATAAAGTAAACTTATCTTTTTGTATGTGGGTTTGTTCGGGTTAATATCTGGAATTGCTGAACCTAGTTTAATCAAAGGTTTACATGTTTAATGAAAATGTAAAACATTTTATCGCATCTGTGGTCTAGTGGTCAGGTTGTTGTTGACCTCATAAGGTCCCAGGGCCAGGTTATATTACCTAGTCAGGTTAATTAAAATGGTTGTACCTCTTTCTACTTCTTTGGGGATAAGTACATGAAGATATTTTGCTTACTTTAAACTTGTGTTTAGATTGCTTTTTATTCCTACAAATCTAAAACACTTGTAAATAGATCACACGTAACTAGAAGAGTATAGGCAGGCCAGTAAGTGCAAGTGTCCAACAAATAATAAAAGAGGCAAAATGAGAAACCCATATTTTGTTTATTTACACATGAATGAAAGAGAGGCAGATAGATGTATTAGTTTTCTCTTTCATTTCGATGGACACATTTGAGACCATAGATTTAGTTAAATCTATGTTTGAGACTCTGTTTATATCTATGGTTGAAGTCGTGAGCACAGGTTGTAAATAAACAATATGGCGGCCTGCGGTTATGTCAAAATCAATGCGGTTAAATTCCGTGCCTGCTCGTGAGTGTATCTGCGGTTTAGACTAGAGTTATATCTGATTACAAAGGTCACATGAAATACATGTATTTTCAAGAGAATATCTAATTTGAAATTGTTTTAATAATGGAAAAGGAAATCGGACTTGTCTTTGAAACATGTAAGAGCGATCCCGACTCGCACTTACGGCCAATATTAATAATCAATCCTAATCCGAAACTCGCTGTCCAAGATTGATATTTTGATCCATTTTTATGTTATCGCTTGCCAATAATATATCCGTGCACACGATAAATATAGGAATGAGGTATAGGATAGGCCGGCGGATACGCAGCTATCTAGATTGCTTGAAATCTATTAGATTGAGATACATTATTAACATTGGCCGTTAGGCGCATTATTGTTAACATGCCTTCCATCTAAGGTAACCTTGGAGGAAACTTTATTTTCATTAAAACCGTCTCGTTGGTCGAGTGGCTAGCGTACACGCCTAACTACACTAACCGGCTTACTGACGTTTCGTCCACAAAATTTTCGTCAAGAGTGGACGAAACAACTCCTTTTCGTTTTATTATTTTTTTCACTGACGATTCGTCCACCAATCAAAAAAGTTGTTTTATACAGTCAGATACAACACTTTTGCAAAATAAAGTGATATATTTATACGTTTTTAAATTATAAGATAAAATTTGTTTCAATGTAAATAAATTAATACATCCAAATCACCTAATGATTTTAAATTTAATTAAAAAATATATCACTTAAATGAAAAAGTGAAGCACATAATCATATAAAGTTAAAGTATCCGGCTACCTTTGTAATCATCTTCGAACTAGTTGCCATAATCGCTGTTAAAAGCGAATTCCATAAGCAACTATTCAAGGTTGCTATTTCCATTTTACAAGAAGTTTATGGAGAAAAGCTGAACAATTAAGCATTAAAAAACAAAATCGAAATTAGCCATAAAATAAGTAAAAAAGTGTAGTATTTTAGCTATTTTGCAAAGAGAAGTAATGAATGATGTCTGGGTGTATACCTATTATGTCCCAATAATGAAACAATAATCAAATTTAATGATTATTTCGTTGACACTTGGTTAATTGAATCTTCCTACTTTACGTCTACAATAGCTGGCACCATACTACAAATATGCTAGAATCTTGGCATTTCGTAATAAACGAAAAAATGTAAGAAACCATATGATATTGCCCAATTTTTAACTTTATTACAAAAGGAGGATAAATATCAACAGGCTTTAACAAATTTTTTTGGCAAACGTATGTACTTGCAATGAAGTTTCTAAAGTCGATAATCAATAGTTTAAAATACACTTCTAAATTGGTCAATGTGTCCCGGGCGAATTGCCCCGTCTATACTTTTTATAGCGGTCTATCAGACTTGACTTCTTGAGGTCCCGGATTCGATCCCCAGATCAGGCAACAAAAAAAATGTTAATACAGGGCAGCAGGTTCTGTAGAATGTAGATTTATATGTAAAACGTAAGAGCATTTCACGACGCGTTTTAAAGCCGCCGAACCGGCGGTTGTTTGCGGCACCCGTGGCAGCGGGCGCCCGCCCGTAAAATTTGCGAATGATAATTTCAACCGTGACGGTTGTGTGACACTGATACCGCACTAATTATCGGCCTTGTGAGTTTGGAAATAAAAACACAGTTCCGCGACTGCAGCTGACGCGGATAAAAACTGCTTTGTGAGTTCTTAGGCTAAAAAAGCAGGCGCGGGCAGCAAGTGTTTAGAAACTACGCGCGTTGTATTACTCAGTTCGGTTGTACTAGACTTAGTCACTCCAATGTGGACTCAAAAGCGCGTTTCTTTAGTTTGATAATTCGCGCCCGTCTTCGCAACTGCGTTAACCTCGCAGTGTGGACGTACACTTATTCTTCTCTCTTTCATTTCTCCATCTCTTAGTTTATCTGTCAGTGGATGAAAATCCTTCTCAGATTTCGTCTAATATTTAAACTACTTATAATATGAGCTTACAGACAAATGTGTAAGTAACAATTGTTTCTTTACACTATTTCCTGTATTGGTCTGGGTCCTCTGTGGAATAGACCATCTGCCTCAATGCTAGGCAGCTCGAAGGATAAGTTACATGGTTCATTACAAACAAGACCATTATGTTAGAGTGCTGTGCAGCAACTTGCTCTGGTAGGGATCCAATGCCTCCACTAACTGCTTGCACAAAAGATCGAACATTCTGGCCACAGGACAGCAAATCACCTATATCATCTATTGCGTCTATATGCTTACGGTTGTCTTTTACAACCAAGGTAGCCATATGCTTATTTCATCATCTAATACCTCTAAAGAGGAACTACCGCCAAAATATCGTAAGTGATTAATGTTTTAGTCTTTGATGTCGGTCCACTAAAATCAAGCCATTTCAGTGGATGATGTTTTGTATTAAATATCCTGTGGTTAAAGACTCGCCACATACATTCGGAATTTTTGTTATGGAATACTGTTTCGAAAAAAAAATTATATAGTTATAGGTTTTTTTCGACTTGGCTGCGCTGGAAATATTTGCAAAGCTGTATTCTGTAAGTCGTAAGCCAATTCCGAAAGTATGTAGCGGGCCTAATGTTATAACACAGTTTCACTTTTAAAAGTGTCCTTTAAATTATTATTACGTGAAAATTAATTAGCTATTTATTTCCGAGAAACTTTCACATGTTATCCAAGGTAGCCAAACCAAATCAGGATCAGTATTTTTTTTATTTACTTTGACCATATTAATGGTATTTGGTAATGGCGTGTGGACATTTTTATAAACTACTAAATAAATCAATCATCAGATCCTCCTCGACCAAAATCCTGCAAACGTGCTTAAAAAAATCAATAGGATTGATAACCTCCTCCTTTTTCAAATAGATTAAAATATAAACATTTGGTGTTGAAAAAAACGCACGTACATTTAGGTACTTCTTTATTAGAATGAAAACTTATTATATATTTACAATAAACTTAATTTACACAAATGCAAAGGAATGTTTTATACGGTAAGAAGTATTTTACATTTAGAAGAAGGTGGGTTTGTATTCTATCCATCTAAAAATACTATTTAACTTACGACTAGATTTCCTACATCAAATACTCTTAATACGAATAGATTAAGTAGAAAGGCAATATGTAAGAACTTTTACTTGCTCAACTTAAACTTAAAAAATACCTTTTGCCAGTAAGCAATATTTTTCAACGAAAAACATAGAGCTAATAAAAAATGGATGAGTTTATTTTTTTCATTGTATTGCAGCGCGCCGTGGCAGATTAAATGATTGCGTTTCTATCTGGTGCAAGAAAGTATACTGATCTAAGTAGAATTTTAAGGTACAGTCGATAGATGACCTGTTTAAAATTTCAAAGCTTTTAAATTTCATTGGCTACTCCCTATCAGCTGTTAAATCCTTGGCATACGCAGTCCTAGGCTATAGCTGAAATATCCGTTAAGTGAAAAATAATAATATGTAAAAAAAGGTAAACTTTATTTTATACCATTTTCTCACAATACAACGAGGGCTGTTTTTTTGACAAAATTTTAGTTTATTACCTGAAACCGAACATGTAATTGCGTTATATATAGTAAGTAGATTAGCGTAAAGAATAAAATAAAATTTGGTAGAGGCATCGCCAGATAAGTTTGTGGGTGGCAAAAATTGCAACTATTTTAACATTTATCGAATACTACCAAACACATAGTTATTTCCGTAGAAGCATTGTATTTTCAGAGAACATCTATTTTTTATTTTCAAGTAAGTTTGACTATGTTTTAATTTTAAACACTAGTTTGTTTATAAATATATTATGTGAAACTCTACAAAATAAGTAGGTAGGTTTTTCGACAGCAATATTCTTCTTATTTTTATTACAGATAAAATCTCCAAACGGGATAGTAACATTTATCACAACTAAATAAAAACAGATTTTACGGTAGCCGTTACAATTATTTTAATATTTATTAAAATACTAAGTTAAACCTTTTCATATTTGTATATTACTAAACATTAACTGACAATAGATTTTTTACAAAACTTGAGGGTAAATACATTCTATGTTTGGCAACATTAGCAGCGCCCTCTTTCGCGCGCGCAGGCTTACCTGACATGCGCTATAGTTTATGCCTTATTACCTTTTTTTAAAAAGATAAGTAGTTACGTATGTTGTTACAATCTCAGAATTCAAAGTTGTCATCAGAAGATCCAAAAGTGTAAAAATCAGCTTCGATTTATTCAATTGTAAATTTACAAACATTATCGTCTTTAAAGTAACTCTAAAACCTTTTTCTTTTATAAGAACTATTGGGTTTTTATGGCCAGATTTATTTATACATTTAAAATAAATACTAAAAAGTGATATAATAAAACTTATTTCCATCTTAACAATAAAATAAATATTACACTACGTAGGTACCTACTCTTATTTACAACCTAATGGTATACTGTCATTCTCATATTACTTCACTTAGCTAGTTTCTAAAACATATTTGATTTAAACACACTTAGATATAGACTAATAAAATATCCTTTTTGTAATTAAGTGTACACTACAGAATTTTTGACGGGATATAAATAGTGTACAAAACAAGAAAAATTTAAAAAAATTATAACCTAAAACGTTGTACTTTTAAAATGTTTTACAAAAGGTAACACAGGTTGGGACTACAATAACCCGGCAGTAATAATCTAACGAGAACATTGACATTTCTATTTTAATGTTCTTGCACTACTTCTAAAGTATTGCCATACTACACGTTTCTGGCGTCTAATAGCCATTATCGCAGTAATTAAGGGCCAATTTGCACTAAATCGTACGATACATTGAATGGCCACACTTAAAATAATTATTGATGGTGATAAGGAATTAGACCGCATAATATTTAGAGCGCATAATATGAAAGTTGAGTTTAATTTAAAGTTTAACTTTTTTTATAACTGTGTTTGTAAATCACTAACACTATAATGCATCAATTTATTTTGATAAAATTTAACATCAGTCGAGCAGGTGGCCTGGAGAAGGTTTCGACATTTTTACGTTTTTTGTTATATAATTTTAATAACTACTGGCCAAAACCTGATTAAAGCCTAAGCAGCATCGTAAAACATTAGAAAATGATACTTAATGTTGTCTGTTTTAATTTATTAGAGTACGAAGATTTTTTTTGAAACCTGTAGGTAATCTTTAACTTGACTTTTATTGGTATTAAACTTCAACTTAAGATTTATTTATGGAAATTAAAAAGAGGATGTTAAATTATTTACACCTCCCAATTTGTTCGTTAATAATATAATAAAAAGTGTAATGTTCTATTAATTACGTTTTTAAACTTTGTATTTATTTAATGTAATAAGCGTTTTATTTATTTTACTGCAAGGGTCAGGTAATATGTAAAGGAAAAAGCTAGGTAAATGTAGTAAAAATGTACGTACCTACGTATAATAATAACAATAGCTGAAATAATAATTTCCCACGAAATTCAGTATAAAATTCGTTGGAATTTTCTTGTATGTTCGTATGAGTAGGTATTTGGTAGGTCGTCGTTATTTATAAATATCTATATATACTTAATAATTTTTAGCAAAATCTATTTATGGCTTTCGTCTGTACATGTATAAATGAGAAAGTTTTAAGATGAATCTTTATAAATTCAGACTCCATAGGGTCATTGAAAATTATAAATAGCAAATAAAGTATATTATTATTAATTTTATTTAAAAATAAATTAAACTACGCGTTTTAAAAGTAATTTTAAGATAGTTTGTCCTCCAAACATTCTCATTCTTTACTCATTTACTTAAAATCATTTGTTAAAATGATGTTGTTAATGATCGGACTGGCAGTATACATTTTCAGATAAAAAAATAAAACGTGTCAAAATCCATTGACAGATGGGCTTACAGGAACCATAAGTAGTAGGCTGTATAGGTATATTATTATACTCTTTGGTAGTAGGCAACGAGTGATACTAATTCAGATACAGATATGGTACTGCGAATGTACATTGCCAGTTTTAGATACTATAGAAATAATAGATGCCATATCCACATTAGACGAGCATTATTGTAAAGATTTTATTTTTAGTAATTCATTTTGCAGATTAACCAATGATTGTTTAAAGGTAAGTCAATTCTGTCACTATTCTATATTTACAAAAAAAAACTTTTTTGTAATAAAATTATTGATTCGTAGTTTTTAAAGTTAGCATTGTGCAAAACTTTAATAATCAACTTTGTACCGAATAACTAAAACTTAAAAAAATATTATCTTGTATTTTGTACTAATAAATATGCTACTATTTTTCTCACAGAAGCAAATATTCAAAACACCTATCATTCTACTTTGACATTTCAATATTTACTGCTTATTTTTTTTTACTTTTTTAAAAAATATTTGTAAACATGGTTTCAAAATTCTAAGCGCTATTCCAATTTTTTAAGTTTAACATTTTCATTTTCTTCGAACTCTACATAGCAAATATTATAATTGGCATACTTATACTTTTGTTTTATTTTCTGTAGACTTATAATTTTGTATCCTATTTTTCATGAACTTCGGGATTTTTAAATGACCTTTTTGGGAAACATTGCATAAAAATGTTCTACAAAAAATTACAAATAAAAATACCAAAGCCATAGTTAGGAGTACTTTTATATGTCATTCTAATAACGGTTTTTTCAGGAAGTTATAACGATATAAAAATTATGATTTGTGATCATTTAATTTTAACATATTTTATCAGTGTTAATAGAAAATGTCAAGTTTTATATTTTTATAACAAAAATCTCATAATATATAAAATAAATAAACTTTAAAATCAGTGCAGTCAGCAGCAGAATTATCCACCGTTGTAACAAAGAACCAATCACACAGATACAAAAAACAACACATCTTGAAAAAAGCATTCCAATTTCAAAACAAAAAATATTCATGATTTATGTATAGTGAAAATAATATTTAGTAATTAGAAGTTATTTAAGTTAACTTTAAAATAGTTAAAAATAAATAAAAAATCTGTGATTAAACACAATTGCTCATTACGTCGATATTTAAACTCAGTTTTAGTAAGCGTTGTCAAGGAAGTCTGGTGCTAACTCCACTAATAGAACCATCTTGTAGTAGACAACACAAACATGTATATTTACTCTGTCACAGTCACTTCAGTTCACTAGGTTTACTTTCGAATCCACGGTAGGACTATTGTCCTAGACCGCTGCAGGCTAGGACACCACCACCCTAGGGTTACTGGAGAGCAGCCTCCGGACCGCTTGGTGGTTGTTACCATCGCTGCTGGATATGTCGCTGGTACTAACCACAGCTGGCTGCGAGAAGTTCTTACATAGAACTAGGACCTGAAGACAAAGCAGTTTTAGGTTTTTTATATCTTTATTTGAAATGTTTTTTATCAACTCTGTGGTCTAGCGGTCCGGGTGTTGGACTTGACTGCATGAGGTCCTGGGTTCGAATCCCGGGTCGGCCAACACAAAGAAAGTTGGATTTTTCCAATTTTCGAATAAAAAAATGTTGGTCGGGATTGGAAATGTGCCCGGTTGTCGATAGGCTTGCCACCTATCACATTGTGGGACTTAGTGTCTTCGGCTAGTCGTGGGTGCCTTGGTTGTACGTCTGCCTACCCCTTCGGGAATATGGGCGTGAAGATACTTTTTTATCACCGAATCATAGTTCTAATGTACAGAAGCACTGATGTTCAAAACGAAAGCAAATTTACATCTTAAGATGTGTAACAATGGCTTATATTGCACTGGGCAAGCAGACCTGTTCTTTTCTTTCTTTAAGTTTTGGCCTTCACGTTAGTATTTAGCCATTAGTCAAGTAGAAATTTGCATCAAATTTTATATCAATTTCAATTAATTTTAATTAGTCATCAGTTAAGTCGTCAGTAAGTCATGTCAGGCTCTTGGGTAAAGCGGTGGCCTTTTTACACAAGCTCATGTAACGAGATTTGGCGGCAACGAGAAAATATACGATACGCTAATTTCTTTATGATTATTTCATTTGTGCACTTTCACTGAACAAAATTGTACAAAATGCCACCAAAATTGACTAATTTCACTCAATATTAACACGAAATTCAATAATTATGAAAAAACTTCGACCATCTTTTCTCTCGATAGCGCCAAAACTCAGACGTGTTTTACTTAAAAAGTCACTCATGTTAATCAAATTTGAAACTTATTGCGTTGATTAAAGGCTGAGCCAGCAAGCTGCACTATTAGATATATAGATAGACTCTACAAAAAAATGCCCTGTCGGAAATTTGTCATTTCGCTTGTTCAAATTGATTAGACTATTGCTGTTAATAAAGTGTATTTTTTTACATATTTTTACAGTTAGAGCCTTTAAATGTCACATATCATTAACACTAACATATACATATTTATTAGGTCGTAGAATTTTTGGCAATGCGCTCTCATTAGTAGGTACCACCGCTGTACATATTTCTTCTCATAGGGCGTCAGTGGTCGCCATTGTCGAGTCTCGTGTCAGAGATGTGGAAACCGGAAGACATGCACATGTGACCTAAGATCCCGGGACCTGACCTTACGATAGCGATGCACTAATAAAAATAATAACATCCACAAACCGCTTGCTTGCTATCTACTAACATAAAAAAATATCTTTACAGATTTACCCAGTTAGGATAATTAAAAAAAACTTACGGTGTACAAGACACTGCTAAGTCCCATGACAGCACCAGCCAAGACATCCCACCAGTGGTGCCGGTGGTCCGTGATCCTGGTCATGGGGCATGCGACTGCGTAAATGAGGCACAGGATCTGCACCAGCGGGACTACCAGCACCGATCTGTTGTGCCAGCTGAACGCCCGCCTTTGGAGGTACCACTGGAAGTAAAATATTTTTATAGGATTGTTCTAAATTGAAAGAAGATGACCAAAACGCTCGGGTTTTGTCCAAAGGTGCTGTCAAGAGCCTCCGAAATTGGCGTATTTGTATGAAAAGAATAATGGATGCGGAAGAAGTTAAGCAGGTCTGCAGAAATGGTGACATTAGACACTCCATACTTTTCACCTCGTTTCAATCGTCCTATTTATAAACATTGACTAAAGTCAAAGGTTTAAGTTTAAATTGTAGTCGACTTAAACCTTGGAGTACATTAGTCTATGATTATTAATAAAATGGAAACTGTCTTACTAATTTATTTAAAGTACACCAAGGCTTCTTACTCTACCAAGGTTTTATACTCTATACTAAACTAAGACTAAAATAAACTTAAAACTTCCAAGTTTTAAGTCTATGTCTCTAAATTAAGAGTTTCATTTAAATATAATTTCACTTTCAATTAAATATCTTCTTCCATAAACCCTCCCGACGTTAATGCAACTTTCAGTTTACATAAATAGTCTGGGTAGAATTAGTTTCACTTTCCTATTAGCACTTAGTCGTACGATTTATTTGCCGCACAAAGGGGTTAATACTGCGTATAAATCGTCCGACTAAGTCCGACAACTCCACCGTCGCGGTCGGTCGGTGGCTGACGAAGATGGCCAAGTGTGAGTCTGAGTCGCGGTTTAGGGTTCCGTAGATTCATAGATTAGGGATGTATATAAATTGGGCGTAAAGAGTAATCACTGACTGAATGTTCCAAATTACCAATGTAATTTTGCACAAAGAAAAGGTTAATTTTATTTTTCATAGTATTTGTAATGATAATGTTACGTTTTCTGTTTTCAGAAATGTTGAAAACTTATAAAATATTTCCTCCAAACCAATTTTAATAATTTATTTAATACTTTATTGTATACAACACAGAAATAATAAAATAAGTGCACATGTAAAATATAAAAAAACGAGATTATCTTTGAAAGAGAATAATTACTGCCAGCAAACCCAAAACATAGAGAATGAGTAAAAAAATATAGGATAAGCAATGTCCAATACAAAATTTATTATACGAACCAAACAAAAAACTAAAACGTAAACTTAACATCTATTTTTATACGTATGTCAATGTTTCTTTAATAAACTAAGCAATTATTTATAATGAACATAATATATAGGTTTGATAAAAAAATGTTTTATGTATGGGTAGTGCCTTTTGTGAATCGTGTAACTGTGAATGTCTTATAGTTATGGAGTAAAATTACTGGGAAAGCATACGGAACAGTAGGGTTACTCTCGAAGCTCGATTCATGCATTATTGGAAGTTGGAATCGAATATGTCATTTTAGGTACTCTTGGACACAATACTGGCGAATTATTACCATTTAGTTAATAGTAAATAGTATATTATTTTATCCTATTCGTTGAATTTATTTGTAACTAAATGTTAATAATCCCCTAATTCTGTGTTCAAAAGTACCTAAAGTGACATATACGATACCAATTTCCAATTCGCATGATATCGAGATTCAAGAGTAACCCTACAGATGTCGAATCTTTATCGTTATTTGCCATTTGGCTATAGATTATGGAACACTACAGAGGAAAACGGCGAAATTTATAGCACAGAAATAGACTTTACCTAGGATGTTGATAACATTTATGTGGGATTATTCCAGAAACATTAGCTACTTTTCGAAAAAAGAGTAATCTTAATAATTATTATTATGAATGATATTATTACAAATTATTGAATTAATATATAAATATTAATTTACTACGCCTTATCCTCGGTACCTCAATAGGTATCTGGTAGACATATTTCGAGGCGAAGTGCGGCGAGTGGTTGTATATCAGTTGCATTTTTAATTAAGCGATCATAATAATATATTTGTATGTAAAGTAACTATTGTTAAGTTTTAATTGAGGATTTTCACATGATTTTTATATTTTGACAATACAAAATATTTTAAATGTAAATAACATACATTATTTTTAATTTGCATTGTGTATTAGTTAGTTTTCGCAGTTATGTCTGATTTTTTTAGTTTTTACCAGAAATTCGTATATGATTAAAAAAATTACATAATTCACTTTCTATAACATTAGCTACATGCCAGTTATAAGTCCCATTAAAACCGCAATGGACAATTAAACCTTAAACAGACACACAGAATTTTTAATATACACTTTACCACATTGTATAAAACAAAGTCGCTTCATCTGGCCCTATGTCCCTTTGTATGCTTAAATCTTTAAAACGGAACGGATTTTGATGCGGTTTTTTTAATAAATAAAGTGATTGAAGAGGAAGGTTTATATGTATATTTCATAACCAACAACAGGCCGCTAGTACTATTTATAGTACGCATTTAGCAATTTTCACATTAAAAAATTACACTTTCATTATATTTACATACTTGTATTGACATCGTGTAGAAACATCGGGGATTAGCTGGTCTAAAGTATATTAGTTTTAACCTAACTTTGAGAGCGACTTCGTTCATACCTTTTTTTACCCTTTTGGTTCTTGTAATTTTCAAAAACCCTTAGCTGAGGCAAAATTATTATTTGTGCCTAAACTAAAAAATAAGCCGTTCACTGGTTAATGCTGCCTTTTTCTAGATGACTCAGTCATTCAGTTTACATACAATAGACTAATGACATACAAATGTAAATAAGTATAAACAGATTGAAGCGTAAGTTTTTTTACAATAATGAATGCAATTATCAACAAAGATAATTAATATGTTAATAATATACAGAGAGATATTTTTATTTTTATCTTGCGGTTGTAGGTAATATGCATATACCTGCTCAGTTTATTAGGTAGGTATATTCTAAGTACAAGACATACAATTGTGTATTTAATATGTATTATTACAACCGCATGACATTTTAACCTTTTTCCAAGGTCATTTACACAGGAGTGTAATTTAAACATTGTTTTTTTATTATTTGAACCAAATGGAAGAGTTAGGTAGATTGTGAAATTCGCTTTATAAGGTGAGGTTCGTTTAGCTTTTAGTCTACTTTTTAAACTTCTGTAAATAAAGGAGGTTCAATATTTTTTTGTATGTGTATTACGTGCGTGGGCTATCCCAAAAATCGCTAGCCCAAAAACAAACCGATTTTAATGATTCACCGATTTTCCCCGTGTTGGTCCGGGATCCTTTGCAGAATAGACCAACTGCCTTCCTGCCAGGCAGCTCGTAAAAGGCGAGCATAGGCTTAACACCTTGACATCTGACTAGGTGGTAGAGTTTCGTAACGACTCATCCGGATTGGTACCACCGCCTTACCTATTCCTGCCGCCAAAACGTCATGACGTCATCCGGTTTGGAGGGTAAGGTAGCCGGTAAACTTACTTTTGCTCGAGGCCTAACAACCCGGCCTCAGGTTGGCAACGGAAATCCGTCTGCTTGTTAACCTTCCAATATCATAAAAAAATCTTTTAGAAAGGTAGATCAAGATTATGAGGTAGTCCCATATTAATTTCATCATGATCTGACTAGTGGCTTTTGAGATATGTTTAATAATGCACAAATTTTCGTTTGCATTGACGACCTCATCATTAATGTTCATAAATCAAATATTTTTAAATTTGAATTTATTCACAGTTGTAAAGCAATGTTAAAAACCAGTGTTCACTATCGTCCGAAACCCCTATAAAATATCTATCGAAAACAGAATGACCACGTCGCGACTCAGTAGGTAATAAAATAATTGGAGTCAGTTCTTTTGCAATTTTATCGAGCTTAAAATAATTAAGAGCTTAAGAGCGTAAAAGATTTTTTTCTGATGCACAAATAATACAGACATAATGTTCATACACAAATGCATGTCCCCTTCGGGAGTCGAACCTGAACCTTGCGGTTGGTCGATGGAGTTATACCCCAGACCTTCGACCAACAAGGCGGTAATAAAATAACTTCCCAAAAATGGTAAAAAATAACTTACCACTAGAAAGAGTCCACAATAAATGGACAAGGAGGTGTGGGCTGAGGGGAAACTCCTGCTCGAGTCGATCTGCAAGTACCGGGAGTATTTGGTCGACGTGCAGGTGTAGCTGCTGACGTACTCTGACCTATGGGATAATAATCATAAAATTAAAAAAAAAATCAATGAAGTACCTCCAACAAAAGCTGCACGTGATGTAGCCGAGAACCATCTCTATCAAGTCAGTTTTCACATAAAAAATCCGCATCAAAATAGGTATTATAGTTTAGAAGTTATGGTGCCACAGGTAGATAGCTTGACAGACACACACACGTACACGTACACACACGCACACGCACAAACACACAGATAACCTTGCTATATTAAGTTAATTACATTATGATTTTATGCGCTGAACTTGTATTGTATTCTAGATTAGATTAGAATCAATATGTTTTAACTTTTAACTGATCCTCACAGTTTTACTTTGGTGAGATTTTTCAGGACGAAATAAGTGTTCACTCTCTTTCAGGGGCGGATTTATACGGGACAAGAGATAGTTAAGTTCTAAAAGTTATTACGGATTTTTGCTAGTACGTCCTTTGAGCCCTTCTCAGAAAATAAATCCTGCATCCACCCCTGCTCTCTTAAGGTGAAGATTCATTACGGAGATAATAGATTCGTAACCTGAGGTAATCTTTAGCTTTTTGCACAAGATTTCCAAACCCTAGGTACTCACTACCTGCACGATAATCGAGCTGCCGTCATGTCGGCAGGAATATGACAAATTATAGCAGAACTAATTTGTCGAGAGGGAACTTCAATAATTACCAGAATGGCTCCCCAGTTCACATAATCAACAATGAGGGTTCATAATCAACCACGAGGGTCTAGAGCACATTGCGCAACACGCGTCCCGTGTAACTTTTGTGTGTCGATCATAATCTAATGTAATTCTGACGACAGTTTTTCTATTAACGGGCAGGCAAACGAGCAATATGTTAAACAACCGGGTTAAGAGATCTGCAGCTAAACAGCTACAATCGGAGAGATATTTTTTTACAAATGAGAAATCTCTTTTTTAAAGGGCTCTAAAGCTGAGGCTAAACGAGCGTAATTGTATGGTCTGAGAATCACCTGAAATGAGTCGCAGCGAGTCGTCATCATAGTAAATGGACTTTTATACAACTGATTGCATGTGAAAATTCCGCTACTGATTTAAAGCGACTCACACCTCACCAAGTTATGCTCGGTTGGCGTCAGCTAAAAGCGGAGAATTCAGTAGGTGGACATAACCTAGGGCAAGTTCCACTATTACGGTTCCATATAAAATTTTATTAAGTTTGGACTAGTAGTTTGTGTGTCAAAAGAGATTTCTCAAATCCCGAACTGGAATTGAAATTGCAGCTGTTAATGCAATAGAATGCTACTGGTAGAATTTCGCAGCGACTCACCCGGATTGGTACCACCTCCTTACCTACTCCTGCCGCCAAAACGTCCAATGCTTGCCGTTGACGTGTTCCGGTTCGGAGGGTTAGGTAGCCGGTAAACTTACTATTGCTCGAAGCCTAACATCCCGGCCTCAGGTTGGCAACGCACCATTACCACCTTTGTTGTCTCTAGGCGGCGTGGTGTCTCTACCATCAGGAAATCCATCTGCTTGTTTATCTTGCATTATCATACAAAATAAAACGAGCAATCCTTTTTTCAGAGCTCACTAAAGCGTAGGCCAAATGAGTGTAATTGTATGATCTGACACCTGATATGAGTCGCAGCGACTCCTCATCTAGCGTAAATGGATCTTTATACAACTGACAAAGCTTACCAAATTATGCTCGTTTGTCATCAGCCAAAAGCGGAGAACTCACTAGACGGATACGCCCGCGGGCAAGTTCTCGGCACTCCACCAGTAATGTAAAGTGTCTATAGATGAGCGCCGGCTTCTCATGAGAATCGCCAGCTTATTCATTATCTTAATGATATTAATTGGCGTAAAACCCTTACCCATTGCAACTCCTAGCTCTATCTGGTTGGCATAAATCGAAGAAAGTTGGCCGTGGTGACCCAATCACACATTTAACCACCTCCAACACCGTTAAGTTGACCACCGCACCATAGATGTAGTCTCTGTATATGAAGCCTGTGGTTCGTGCGGTGACGAGCAGCTTGTTCTTCTTGATGGTGTACTCGTCGTCTCTGTGGAGGGCCGTTTCGATTGTCCACATCTGTAATAGGATCATTGCGTAAGTCAAGTGATAAGTGATTGGCCAAGTAAGACTTTGAGTACTATAATCAATTTTCTACTTGCTCAAGGTTTTAACACGTGAAACACACGTGAAATATGTATATTGATTTTTAACCGACTCCAAAAAAGGATGTGCGACTCCTCCCGCCTTACTAAATTTATTATTCAACAAAGCATAGTAGTACAATTAAAATTATGCGCTTCGGATATCTTCGTCAAGCTTCGGAAATCCGAATGTATTTTAAAGATATCTTTAAAGAGTTGTTATTAAATAATTAACCATTTTGCTTAAATTTAGATTAGGTCAGTCAATTTAAAAATAAAAGTAGCAAGTGTAAAAAGAGTAAAAACATCAACACTTGTAATAAAACACTATGACTATGGTTAGATAAAAGACTTTTATGATTTACTCGGCAGGCGGTTTTCGGGATAGGCGCAAAATTTACTGAAGGTCGAGTTGGCAACGCAATATTCTCACAGCACCGGTACTGCGGACCTGGTCCAATACGGGGACAAAGGTGACGATAAATTAGTTAAGTGCGCAACAAATTTACAACCGTTGTTTATATAAGATAGATTCCTAAATGGCTAAACTGATCGTTATCATAACCTCTTAAAAATGAGACGTCCCGTACAAATGGGGACGTCTCGTAACTCTGTAACCCGATCTCAATTGTCCACAGTAATGGGATGATTGCGTAAGGTATTATGGCAGGTGAATTAACCGACGGTTACGTTGGCTATTGCGCGGATTGAACGCGCAACTCTTATTAGAATCGACGTTTCCACTTCTTCACTTAGGGCTGTCTAGTAGGGCATTTATTGTGTCGCGATCATTATGTAACTCAGTTACCAACTCAAAATGAATGAGTGTACATCGAATCGCTGTCAAATGACGTGTTTTGTATTTGCTATCTCCAGTGACCAACATAAATACAATAGAGATAGCAAAAACAAATGACGTCATTTGATGTACACTTTTACAGTTTGAGTTGACAACTGAGATACATAATCACCACCCTGGTCTATTATTAACTTGGGAGGGGATGTGACGACTCCGTCACTCACTAATGGCACCTTATATAAAAGCAAAAGGTCATTCACTCGTCATAAAAGCTTAGAAACTACGACTCTCAAATTTTGTGATTTTTTTTTAAAACGTAGATGCTAGGTGTGACGACACTTTGCAGAATTCGTCCAATAAGGGGATGTTTTTGGGTTGGTAGTTTGTTTACAACTTTGTTACTAAAAGTGTGACGAGTCTCAAACTTGGCATAGGAATTATTTTTCGAAAGGAGATGCTCGCCATGACGGGATTTGCGAAATTTGACATCTAAGGAGTTGGTTTTCGGTTTGATACCTATTTAGTTCGAAATGTTGTTGCTACAAGTGCAAAAAGGCTCAAACTTTACATATGGGTTCTTTTAAGGACATATTAGGTATGTGTTATGATATTTAGCGAAATGGGGTCCCTTAGGGGATGTTTATGTGTTGGTAGTTTGCTTGAAACGTTGTTCCCACAAATGATAGGAGTCTCAAACTATGCTAAACGGTTTTTAGGATGTAGGTACTTACTATGACGAGATTATGTGAAATTCTTCCCTTAAAGGCTTATGTTTTAGGTTGATAGTATATTTGAAACTTTGTTTCTACAAGTGATAGAAGTCTCATATTTTAAATTATAAAAAACTAGCTGTTGCCTGCGGCTTCGCCCGCGTTTTCACAGGAACTCATTGTGTGAATGAGATAAAAAGTAGCCTATATTCTAATCCAAGTCACGATCTATTCGTGTTCCAAATTTCAGACAAATCCGTTCAGCCATTCGGTCGTGAAAGAGTAACAAACATCCATACATACATACAAACTTTCGCATTTATAATATTAATAGGAATAGGATACAAAGATTTCGAACTTTACGTATACATTTTTTGTTTGTAAATGTTTGTTACGAGTTATCTAGGCCATTAACATCTGCTATTACAGTCCCATATAAAATTTTATTAGGTTTGAACTAGTAGTTTGTGAGCCAAAAGAAGAATTATCAAACTTAGCAATGAAATTGAAATGGATTTATTGCAGTTTTAAAGTGCGCTTCAATTGCTTATTATAAATATTTATTGAGTAATGTTTCTCTATAAATATATTGAATTTTCTCATATTTATTATGAGTGGGTACAAATAATGTGTTTAAAATTGACAAAAAAGCGTTCAAGAAACACAAGTCTTTTATGATGTAAATCATTTACGAATACCCACTCTTTAAAAATAACTCAACAGATTTGCGTTTAGGTATGTTATTGTATTTTAGCCTTTTCTTATGCAAATCCTTTAATTTGTCAGAAGCTTTTATTTTTGGTACACCTTTTCAGTTATTTGAAATCAGTTTAAAGAATCATAGGTTATAATTTAAATTTAAAAGGATTGTTAAGTATTTTTTGTTAGTTTTTAGGGTTCTATAGCCAAAGGCCAAAAAAACGGAACCCTTATAGATATGTAATGTCAGTCACTACGTCTCTGTGGTCTAGCGGTTCAGTTGTTGGACTTGACTGAATGAGGTACCGGGTTCGAATCCCGGGTCGGGCAACAAAAATAAAATTGGGTTTTTCCAATTTTCTAATAAAAAAAATGTTGCTCGGGATAG
>NJDC01002256.1:210972-224980 GCA_002245475.1 Calephelis virginiensis | reverse complement strand
GGCGTATTTGGTTAATTAATAATAAAATGATTATAAATATTGCAGCGGTCACTAGCCAAGCTAGAGATATGTTTGGAGAACTTACAGTAACTCTTGTAGTGATCAGTGGTTCGAGCTCTAGAAGATTTTCTTCATACCGATTAATTAAAATTTAGTAACGTAAAAACGATTCAGATTTTTTAATGGGGGTAATTCCATTATAAAGGGCGTGTGGTTGAACAAAAACACTTCCGGGTAAAATTAACTTTTTAAAGGCTTTATAGAAAATACTTTAATAGGCTATAAAGCCTATAATTATGTACATTAAATATTTTTTACTGAACATTTTTTTTTCGTAAATTCTCCCAAAGTATTTACTTATATTTCAATGCGGTAAATTAGTGCAATACAAATAAAATTGTGTCAATTTAAATTAGCATTTACGTTATACATTTTCGTGCATGATTGTACGAAGCGCGAACGCTATGTCAGCGCTCGTCAAGAACGCGACATGACCACACACAGCCGGGGTCAAATAAACACCGTGCTTCACCAGAAATAGAAACCCGATCGATGTTTGAAATCGATCTCGTATTTTGCTAATGACCGGTGAAATTTTTGAGGAGAATACTGTTAAGTAAACTTACCGTATTGATCTGTCTCTTTCTATTCTGACTATATTTTTGGTCGAGTTTACCTACCTCTTAGGGAATATGGACGAAAAATATTTAGTATTTTCTCGTAGGTATGCATAGACATAACAAGGGCACCTACGACTAGCTGAAGATACTAAGTCCCACAATGTGAAAGGTGGCGAGCCTATCGCCATCCGGGCACAAATCCAATTCCGGAAAAAAATATTTTAATTACGAAATTGAAAATACACATTTTCTTTTTTTGTTGGTCGAGGGATGTGCATAACTTCACTACCACTCACGATACACGGGCAATCCCGGGCAAATTTATTTTTTATTAGAAAATTGAAAATAACATTTAACAATATAAAACGAAAATAACAATAACAAGAGGGGTGCTCATATACGCCTAACTTCATAACCAGTCACGGGACTCGGGTTTACGTTCTACAAGGGCACACATTTGTACAAATCTGTTTGTTTTTTGTTAATCCAATAGCCTATCTATTAGAGTATCCTAAAAAAAGACATTTCGAAGAATTTGAGTAAGAAGTACTTTAGTTGGCACTTAATATAAATAAATATCCTTAAAAAATACAAAAAATGTCCATTAAACAAATTACATTACGCGTGCGTGATTGATATTAGTCAATGATATTAATACATACGAATCCTTAATTAGTCACTGAATAAGTATATACAGAAACATAGATAGATATCTATTTTCGTCACATAAAGCCTGTTCCCATCGGAAATCGAAGCTAAGTCTCTTGGAGCTTGTATAACAAGGCGGCTTAATTACTAAATAGTTCGAATAGTGGATGATGTGGTCGTCAAAACCCTACACTAAAAATGCTATACTGGTATTGTATAATATTTGCCATGTTCAATATTTGAGTACTGATCAACCTACTATCATACAAGCCAGCTTAACCGACTTACCACAACCTAGATAACATGATACTCTGCGTGAATGGTAACCATAAAATAAGCATATTTAATATGCACAGGTTTGGTTATACTCTTTAAGTATTTTCGGGAAACGAGACGTAAAAGACCAATATTTTTATTGATGCTTTACAAATTTAAATATGAATGGTTTAGTTTCTTTATGAGACAGCAAAAATGTATGCAGGCGGTTTTTTTTAATGATAATAGTATGATGCGAACTCTTTAAGTACCTGCCATAAAAACATTTATATCTAGACACGTTACATGAATTGATATAATATTATGATAGTGTTGTGGATGTTAAGCATATTTACCAATATCGATACCGAAATAAATTATACCGATGCCTAGACCAAGAAATAGTCTATGTTCATCACACAATTACCCGGACCTGTCAGTCGTCGTCTAGTTATAGCTAAAACTAAAAAAACCTCAGTAATGTACAGAATATCCCTTCTTTCCACTTATTTATTTGCGAAGTGTGTTTATAAGTACTTTCGTATTTCACCATACTGTGTCAAACACGTTTGACTCTGTACAGCATTCGGTTTTTTGTAATAAAAAAGTTACAAAATGTTTAAAAAGCCTGCAAATTTATAAATATGTATTTTTCAAGGTGAGCACAACGTATTCTTTTTGAGAAAACAAAAACCTTAAACCATTAAGGCCATGGTGGCTCTTATTCTAAATTGAAAAAAAAGGACACAAGTTATGTAGCACACAAAACGAAGCGATACATATTAAACAATATGCTAGACAAGCTTGTCAGTGTAGAGCTTCATTACATATCGATACAATAATGAGTTTTGACAGTTTATGTCATCGAAGTCGGTTTGAATTACGTTCAGCCATGTCGAAAAGAATCTATCGATCAACATGACAAATTAACTTTTGCACTACACTAGTAATGTTTTACCCTTTAGGATCTGTGGGATTTCATTTAAATATAGTTTAACAACTCCGAAATAAACTCGTAATTTTAGGTACCTACTACATGTATATCATATACATACAAATAAAGAAAAACAGTGTCTGATTTTTTTAAATTACTCCAAAAAATGGATATATAGCACATGTACCAAAATATTGTTTTTAACATTTTTGTCTGACTGTCTGTCTGTCTGTTACGCTTTCACACCTAAACCAGTTAACCGATTTACAGTTAACCGATGAAATTTGGTACAGAGATAGAATAGACCCTGAGGAACAACATAGGCTACTTTTTATTGCAAAAAAAAAGGGAATAATGGATAAAAAGAGGGGATGAATGTTAATATGAAAATTCGACATTTTTAAAGATGTAACAGTGAAACATTGTACTTCGACACTTTATGATAAACTAAAGAACATAGGTTACTTTTTATCACTAAAAAATGAGGGAGAATTAGTAAAAAGAGGTGATGAATGTTCATCTGGAAAATCGACATTTTTAAAGATATAATTGTGAAACTTTGTATTTTGACACTTGATGAGGAACGAAAGAATATAGGCTACTTTTTATAGTGATAATTTAATCAAAAGTATTTTATATTATATTTATATTTGATTATAAATTGCATTTATAATATTAGTAGGGATTGTTAACCAATTTTGCTACTATGTGTATCATAATTTCTTTGTATGTTTTTCGTTAATGATAAACTGATGTACGTGGTTCTTTGTTATGGACTTATGGTAAAAATTACTGTTAAATATTTTTCATACGCAAATTGTGCCACCCCCGTTAACCCTCATAGGGGTTGATTTTCAAAAAAAACGTTTAGATATGTAACTCATAATTTGTATTGCAGAGCATTATTTCAGTGTCACGCAAAATATTTCAATAGAATTCAATTTCCCAGACAAACTTAGCCACCTCCTTAAACCCCCAATGGGGGTGAATTTCAAAAACCCTGAAATACGTGTTTCATCATTTGTACTAAAAAGCATTAATTCAAAGTTTCATGCAAAAATGTGCAATAAAAATATTTTTCTCATACAAACTTTGTCACCCCTTTTAACCCTTTTAGGGGTTGAATTTCCAAAAAATAATATGCCTATGTCCTTCTCATAAATGTAAACTATCAACATACCAAATTTCAGCAAAATCGGTTGGGTGGTTTGGGCGTGAAAAGGTAACAGACAGACAGAAAGACAGAGTTACTTTCGCATTTATAATATTAGTGTGGATTATTCACAAATTATAAAGACTTATTTACAAGTATCATTATTATCCAAATGTCACCGCAAATTTGCTATTCGATGATTAAACAACCATTCTTTAGATATTTGTCAATGACAGACAAATTTGCACGTCCGGATACGCCTTATCCAGGTGTATGTTTCCGACCGACGAAAAATACCCAGGCTAGGTATTTTTTGACATAATTAGGCAGCGAACAAGCCCATAGCTTTTTTGAGGGTAAGAGTAAAACCGTGACCTATAGACACCATAGATGTTATAGGGGATTTGTTATATTGGTGCTGAGTTGTGAGGTTGATGTTTGAATGAAACTCATTACTAGTGAGGACACAGTGTCAATATAAGCAGACAGTGGTGAAATTACCTATAAGCGTTCTAAATCGCACGCACACGTAAACACTCTCACCTACGAGCCGCCTAAATGAACTTAACAGTACCCTCTGTAACGCATGTCGCTTCGAGACGAGTGGTCACATTTACTTATACTGTGGTGATTAAAACTAGATGTTTTGCTGGATGATGTTATTTCGTGGCACGAGTCATCGCGAAATTTGCTCATTTTTTGTGACTGTCGCGTACTTGTCACTGTCGCGTTCCGGTCTGGAAGGCAGGGTAGGCGGTATACCTAACCACAAAAGAGTTTTAAAAATCCAGTCCCAGATTTGTCTCTATGGTCTAGCGGTCCAGGTGTTGGACTTAACTGCACGAGGTCCCAGGTTTGATTCCCGGGTCGGGCAACAAAAAAAAATGCTATGCTAAATGCTAGTCGTGGGTGCCCTGGTTATGCCTCTGCCTACCTCTTCGAGGATATGGGCGTGAAGATACTTTTTTTCAGTTCCAGATTTGTTACATACTATGTGGTAGTAATTTATTTGTTGCCTAAGGTTTTATTTTGCTTACATTCAGAAAATCCTTGATTGCTTTCTAATCTCATTAGAAAAGGGGTTTTGCGTACAAATATAACCTACCATTTGGGCATGAGTTCGACTTCCATGATAATGACGTTTTAGGATGTCACAGGCTATAGATTAACTGTTTTCCTGTGTTGGTTCGGGCTTCTTTGCCGAATAGACCATCTGCCTTCCTGCCAGGCAGCTCGTAAAAGGCTAGCATAGACCTACCGTCACTAGCACAATGACATCTCACTACGTGGTAGACTTTCACACTGACTCCACTGCCTTATTTATGCCTGCCGCCATAACGTCAGTGTTCCGGTTGGCAGGATGAGGTAGCCAGTATACTTACTTTTGCTCGAGGCCAACGCACCATTACCACCTTGTGTCTCTAGTCGGCGTGAATTTCTTACCATCAAGAAATCCGCCTGCTTTTTTGCCTTTCAATACCATAAAAAACAATGGCCGTGATGTCAGGCATTAGAATCGATAACACTATCAATATGACGGCAAGATTTAAGATGGTGGATCTCTACCTAGTTATAAACTATTTAGCCTAAGCCACTAACAAACTGCCAGGTAGGAGACAGATGGTCTACACGCAGGGGACTAAGATCAACACGAATTGGGTTTAGAAGCCCATAAAGTGACTGTTTAAAAGTTGATAAGCGTTAAGGCGATGATACTCGTATCTTAAGGCTTCCATTAATGCGTTCGGTAAACTTATAGCGTCTTATAATAATTGGTTTAATGTCAATTAAAACCTATCTTTCTTTCGCAGCTTTGCACACGTATAAACATAATGTTCATAATCACCTCTTTGGTCTGGCGGTTCAGTTGTTGGACTGCATGAGGTCCCGGATTCGAATCCCGGATCGGACAACAAAAATGAAATTGAGTTTTTTAAATTTTCTAATAAAAAAACGTTGCTCGGGATTGGATATGTGTCCGGTTGACGATAGTCATTATGGCGGCAGGAATAACTAGTACGGTGGATTCCTCTCCTGGAAAACTGCTGCTTAGACCTTTACCACTAATGTTGATAATGATCTCTTAAATCTACCTAGGCGTGAGACGGATAGTCATTTTACCCAGTGGACTTGGACCAGCACGGGAGGAAACGGATTATATTTGTTGTTGCACAAAAAGTAAATGAATTAGTTCATTTATTAAAAAAAGTATCTTCAAGTTACTTGACTAAAGGGGTAGGCAGAGGTGCAACCCAGCAACGATTAGCTGAAGATAGTTTTAATCTTACATTTATTTAAAGTTATTTACTATTCCCAATTCCCATTGGAACCTTTTGAGTAATTGGAGTAAAAAATTACATCTTTTTTCGACTCTTACGGCTGCACTCAAAGACAGCATAAAACATTGTTTAATCGATTATTAACCCTAAATTTTTTTTATAAATGCCGGATAATAAGACAATTAACGACGCTCGGCCGTTAGACTTCCCAAGTGCTAAATTTAATTGCAATAAACTTAGTGATTGACGGTGGTGATGAGGAAAATCTGTACATATATTAATACGTGATGCCAAAACTTTGGACCCCTTTTTACGAAAATTGAACCGACGCAGGAGCATAAAATTTGGTACACTTATAGTTTATATGTAGGAGAAGTGCAGAACGCTAATATTTTTCAATCATAATGCATATTAATGTGCATTAAATCAATAATTAAAACATTACCCACACTACCATGCATTTGACACACACAAACAAATATATTGATGATAACGATAAAAGATCACAGAAAGCACTAAAAAGTTCGGAAACAAGTACTTAGTTGGTCTTGAGAAATGAAGATGGCGTTCTTATCAACAAGATAGTTAAATTTATTATGGTGCAATTTCGACCAATAGGAATATAAGTAAATAAACAAACTCTTATTTACTTAAATCTAAATAAAATTATTTCATTTGCAATTTTCCTTTTTTGGCGGAAAATTGCAAATTAAATAATTTTATTTAGATTTAAGTATGAATTTCCGCAAAGTAATGCCTTCTTCTATTAATTTTCTTATTTACTTTCTTACACTACAAAAGATTTTGGAGAACCTACCAACAGGATTTAATCTGTAAGATCTAGCGTTAGCATGTGTAAGTTTTAGGGGTACTGTAGTACTGAGCGACGAATAGGGCTATGGTATCCTTTGCTTGACGTAAGAGACGACTAAAAGGGGTTTGGGGCTGAGAGTCAACTAATCGGGGACGTCAGACAGCACAGCAAGGTGTGACCCCACGCTATTGTCAAAGTGCTGACAACAAAAGATTGGGTCTTCCGAGCGGATGAGACTGTGGCAGGTATGAGGGTGACAGCGATGCGTTCTTCGGAGATCCCCCAGTCACCTTAGGATCGTCACCGAGTTATTTAAGCCATAATAAGTCCGGCATTACTCACTAATTCCCTCAAAAGCAGCGGGTACTTATGAGTAGTTCAAATAAAAAAATGGGTTCAGAGAAACAAGGTTATCAGGTAGACCATGAATAGGGCTAACCTTTAGTACGCGATACAGAGATAACTCAAGCAATGATGGCTTTTAAGAGAAAAACAAACAAACATTTATGCCCTTGTCCCTTATTTAAAGGTCAGACAAAAACTAGATCACTTGTATAAGTCCTATTATTACGTTTTGTAATTCGTCGACTGGCTCGAATCGGTATCATTCACTGCTACCATGAAGTCGGTGTTTGCTATTATCGTGTTACAGCTTGGAGGATTTGGTAGCCGGTGTCGCTAAATATTACACTTAACACCCCAGGCTTAGATTTTCACCGCACTCTTAGCCTTGGATAATATTTTTCTAGTCTAAAAGTAAACAAATAATTTACTTATCTATATACAAAAATGAATCCCCATTTCGCGTGGTCATCGTATCACGCCCGAAAGGATGGAAAAATGACGCTAATTCTTTTTTGTTATGTCAAATATTTTTATGAGAAAATTCTTATAAAAAAAACCGTAAAAAATACAAAAAAATGGAAAAACAATTTTTACATAAAAAACTGTCAGTACTTGTTAATATCAAGCGGTACGAAGTTCGCCGGATCGACTAGTATATTATATATATTACGTTGATCAAATATTTAAAGTCGTTTTCGTGTCGGAAATCGAACTCGAGCTCCGTCGACGATTAAATATAAGAGTGTATGATAACCCTTCACCTAATGAGCTGCAATATTTAAATCAAATCATTTAATTGTAGTTTTTACTGCTTCCGTTTAATTATGGTTTCAAAGTTTAATTACCTACAACATATAATTTATATAAAACCAAAGATTTATGTAATAACATTTTTACTATACTTATAATATAGTAAAATGTATAGTTATGTGTATTTAGTATAAGTTTCAAAATCTAAGCTATGTAAATAAATATAAATATCTCCGGACAAATGACACAAATTGACTACAACTTCAAAGTAAACAAATTCTGTCTTCTGTAAAAAAAGTCTGTCTTCAATAGAACTCCACCAACGGCCGACGATGAAAAGTATAAATTCTATTATTAAACTTACCAAGTAACAGTATAGGTAGATCAATCAAGAGATGCCATAAAGGGCTGTGGCGGGCCTGCATTTCCGCTGGTGGTTGAGCTTGTTCTGTGACAGTCTGTAACAAAAAAAATTATATCATCATCATCATCATTGATCACCATCAATAACCATCATCAGAATCATATTAAAAATACATAAAGATTACATAGCATATATAATAAGGTAGTAAAAAAAAATAATAATAAGGTACTTACACTATTATATCAAAGGTCTTAAGATGGCCTCTGTGGTCTAGCGGTCCGGGTGTTGGACTTGACTGCATGAGGTCCCGGGTTCGAATCCCGGGTTGGACAACAAAAAGAAATTTGGATTTTCCAATTTTCTAATAAAAAAAATGTTGGCCGGGATTGGAAATGTGCCCGGTTGGCGATAGGCTTGCCACCTATCACATTGTGGGACTTAGTGTCTTCGGTTAGTCGTGGATGCCCTGGTTGTGCCTCTGCCTACCTCTTCGGGGATTTGGGCGTGAAGATACTTTAATATTTTAAAGTTTAAAAGAAATTAAATAACCACCTACGGAACAAAGTAATATTTAAACTCTTTCAAATTTTAAAAAATAGAAATAAAAATAATAATCTTATAAATATTGGTAATAGAATGCCATGCCCGCCCCTTGCCTGGGAAGGAATCCAACACTTTACCTATTCCTACCTAAATGACAGTGTCGTCTTCCTGTCCAGGGTAGGATGGCCTGTAGACTTACACATTAGGCCTGCCGCCTGCCACCTCTCTCCTCAGCCTTAGAACAACAACGACACACCTGTAACACTTTTTGTGTCTATAGGCTACAGTTATCTCTCACTATCAGAAGAATAAGATTTGTCTTATTATATAAGAACATTTTTCTTTCAAATAGAAAGAAATTCTTTTGATAAAAAAATAAACTCAATAATGCATGTATAAAACATTAATAAGCTGCTGATAAAGGATGATATTTGGAAGTGATAAAACGGTACACAGATAAACAGTTGTGTAAGATTCTTATAAATGCCATCATAAATCTTCAGGAAATTATTTATGACATGAATAAAAACAGTAGGAAAAGACATGGATTGTGAGAAACAATGACATAAATTTTGGTATAAGTTATTTGATTTATTTTATCTGATCTAAAATGAAAGTTTTGTTAAAATTACAGTTTTATATCGTCGTTTCAGAGGCAATACTGGTTAAGCTACAAAAATAGCAAAACTGAGTAACATTATAATAACATACCTAATATAGTGTTTACTCAAGACTTTTTCAGTGTAGAATTTCATACGAATTTTCATTCAGCATTTTAGTCCTCTGGAGGTTGGTTTTTATTAAAAGGCCTAGGCTATGTTTAAACATGGGCCTTTATCTAATTGCATCTCAAACTTCACTAAAATCAGTCCAGCGGCGTAGCCGTAACAGACAGACATATTTGCGTTATATAAACAATCTATATTAATGTTATATTTAAGGTACGGATAATGGATGTGGATAGAATGGAATCGACAAAATTTTTATTCGTCTACATAGCGTTCAAGTGTATTAAAAAATTTATAAATAGATGTACCGGGTTATTTATTTTCCCTTAAAACAAGGATATCATAAAGTTAGGTCTAATGTGCAAGAAAATAAAAAAATGTAGGTTGTGTGCAATTGATAATCAACATTTTTATATGAATGTTTATAATTTTTTTTACCCTCTAATGGCTGAGCAAGTTTTGATTAAAGTTTAAAAAAAGGTAGAAGGCGAGCATAGGCTCACCGTCAGTAACAACGTGACATCTGACTAGATGGGAGAGTTTAGCAGTGACTCGCCCGGATTGGTACCACCGCCTTAGCTATTCCTGCCGCCATAACGTCATGACGTGTTCCGGTTCGGAGGGCAAGGTAGCCGGTAAACTTGCTTTTGCTCGAGGCCTAACATCCCGGCCTCAGGTTGGCAACGCACCATTACCACCTTTGGTATCTCTAGGCGGCGTGAATTTCTTAACATCAGGAAATCCGTCTGCTTGTTTGCCTTCCAATATCTTAAAAAAAACCTTTTGCCGCGTTTTAGAACAAACATAGGTTGAAATTACTAATTATAAATAATTACCAATGAAATCATTAATTAATGTCATTTCTATGATTTAATATTTTAATGATAAACAGCATGTCTAACACGATCTCGGTGTACATTAATTAAAACGTGAAGTAATGATAATTATCATTAATGATGTCAGTGACGTAATGTATCGATAAGACACTTCCGATTGATTTGATTTGAATCGTCATTAAATAATTTAAATATAAAAGAAAGTCGTGTTAGTAAGAGTTTATAACTCAAGAACGGCTAAGCCGATTAGGCTGAAAATATATAGAAAGGTAGCTTAGAACCGGAAGAAGGAGAAGAGAAGAAAATATAGTATATTTACTTTTATCCCGTTTGACTGTGAGAAAACTAGAAAAACAACATTTTTTTTCCATACAAACTGAACGGAACGAAGTTTATAACCCACCTAAATACATCCCGTGTTACACCTCGCTCTATAGAAGTAAATAGTCAAACTGCTTCCCTAAAAATACTCATTAAAGGTAAGCGTTGTTTTTTGTAACTAACACCTTGGCCATGATGACATGGTAGAATTTTGTCACAATTTGCTCAATGTTGTACTGTCACATTGTCTATCCCTACCGAAATGATAGCGACGCTCGTCCCTTTTGTGATTGGGATTCAGGTTGAATGGTAGCTGGGAAACTTATTCACGCCCGATGCAAGCTTCAGATTCTGAATGTACACTAAAAAAATGTTGAACTGAACTATTTTTGGTACTTCAAAAACAACTAAACATCTTCTGCAAGCAAAGCCGACATTTCAATAATAAATTGTACTCTGTTTCCAAATTCTACTCTGTTTTAATGTTTTTTTATTTCACATGTGTCTATCAAAAAAAATTTTGTACTTATTCTGTTAAGCTATGAACTTCTACTTCAATTAAGGAGACCCGGTTTAAAATATAGATAGCACTCAGTTTGCAAGTCACTTTATGTGACTAGGAACAAAAGAAAGTTAAATATCAATTTTTTTTAATGTATCCTTACTATCTTTGATGTATATAGGCGATATGTCTTAGGAACCATTAGAATTACGAAAACCCATCTCCTTATTTGCTTATCCCATAAAAAGAACTTCGCCAAAAAAATAGTTTGGTTGAAATCTGTCCAGAACTTGTAATCCCCAAAAACAGAAACAATCAGGCCCAATTCTTAAAAAAATCTACAACATTTCAAATTAAGAATTAGGTACCACGCAAAGTAAAACAACATAAGTCGAAAATTCAAATAAATCTCAATTGGTCTTATAAACTCCTCAGTGATTTCACCACGCAAGTACAAAGATACAAATAAATTGTGAAGTTTATTGACATGGCTTAACCTAAATATCTGTCACGATACGGATACATTTACAAAATGCACCAGTCACGACCAGATACGTCAAGAAACATTTTCTTTACGGGACATAACACCTTTGAGGTGTCCAAATGTCAGACAAAGTACTATACTTATGAAACATGGAAGAAACTGGTTGAAATATGCAGATAAGTATATCCCTCAGAACTAAAACTAACCGACTGATATATTATTAGCAGTAAAACTGCAAAATATTAACTTCGTTTCAGTAAATCATAGACGCACACAGAAGTTAAGTTATTTCTTCGATTTCCCTGGGGTTCCATTTTCAGATCCAGACCTGTAGGCAATGGTTCAAAAATACGCTTTCTCCAAAAAAAATTGAAATCAGTTCAGCAGGATTACTCTTGAACCTCAATTCATGCAATATTGGAAATTGAAATCGAGTATGTCATTTTAGATGCTCTTGAACACTGTACTAGCAGTTCAGCTTCGCATTTGCTTTTAAACAAATAGTTCTTGTCACCGACGCCGCCGTCAGGATAGTTTAAAAAAATACGTAAATCTATGTATTTAAATCGTCTAAAAGCATTGTCTTCCATGTTGATAACAAAATACGTTGAGAAATATTCGGTATAGTTTTTTATTTAAAAAAAAAACGTAATAGCTTTTTGATGGCAGTGTTTGTATATCATAATGAAGAGAACCGGAAAAATATGCTACATAATTTTCACTTAAAAATCTTAAAATTATAGCGGGTAGTTGAAATAACGAAATAAATATAAACATTCGGATTATTATACTTTAGCGTTGTTAGTTTAATACTCAAACCGTCTTATTAAACATAGTTTAAAGTACTCTAAGGTTGAACCTGGTATTACAGTCTTTACTATAATATCTAGATATTTTTACTCCTACGTTAGCCCATGTTTACTATGAAGACGGCAAGAGTTTAGCTAACTGCGCCACTAGTGTGACGTATATTTTTTTCTGTCTGAGAATTTATTTAGAAAAGATTGATAATAATAACAAAAAAGGTTTTTTTTAAAGAAAGTGTGTGTATGTATTAGTGTACACACGTAAGTGAAACTTCTACATGACATTATTTTCGTGGAGAATGCAGTAATGACAGAAAACAAGTTTCATTTAAAAATATTTTAAATGTCTGATACCGGCCAGCGAAACAAAGATCACGAAGAATGCAGTATGAAATTTGGCGATGCCATGCAGTAGTTATTTTTGGGACCGTAATAGAAAGATGTTACCGTAAATTTCTCTCATATGTCAACAAAGAAGTTTTAAATCAATAAAGAAATGTAGTTATGAGAATTTCATTTTCTGTGTTCACGCCTCACACACACTTCTTCTTCTTATATAAATATGGCTTTCCATCGTTTTTCACGGCTTACTTTGCCAATGTCAAGTTAGTTAATTCTTATGCAGTCATGTCATTAGTCACCATGTACAAAGTCATATCAGGTCAGAGTCTTGAGTAAAGCGGTGGCTTTGTTACTCAAGCTCATCTAGTTAGATTTGACGGTAGCGAGGAAATAGACGATACACTAATTTTTTCATGATTATTTTATTTGTGCACTCTCACTGAACAAAATTAATCTAATTCCCACCTAAATTAACCAATTTCACATATAAACACGAAATTCAATAATAATGAAAAAAAAAATACGACCATTTTCATTCACAATGGCGCCAAAACTCCATACACACTTCCAAATGGAATCGTCATGCAGCTGTCAGTTCTTGAAGTACCTAGGAACCTGATAAAGAGTTTGAAATGACTGTTTTTTTAATTATCGCCTAACTTCATGCTTAATCAGTGTTGCTAATTTAAGAAAAATAATGTTGTAGTTTTAAAAAAAACAGGATTGGGTAGTTTTTTTCTAACAAAATGTTTAAAGACATAGCTTTAAAAAACTTTTTTGATTTTGTGTCTATTCACCCCTGCAATTCTAAACGCCCCGTTTTACGGTAGCCGCTACAGGAACTGACAGCGGAATGACGTCTCCATTCCGAATGGTTTAGACTCGATTTTGACTACTTCACAGATGAGTTATTGGCACTATAAATTCACTTATAATACATACACTAGCTTGCAGAACATAAATCATCAGGTAAACGCAAACGTGATTAAGACAGTACATTGCGTAAATTGAAACTCAATCGCCAAGATACAAAACAATGTCTGTTAACGTTTATACGTTTAAATGTTAAGTCGATCGTTATTCAAATGTAAACTATTAACGACATGCAGTTAACGTAAAATGGAACGTGGCTATTTTAATGGCAGGGAACAAATCGCCTCTTCCGAAATTTCGTAATATAACCCGTTTACCTCGGTTACTTAGTTTTAGCTATTCACTGAATACTGGTTTATTGTTCAAGTAAAGATAAAGTATATTTACGCCCAAAGCCCCGAAGAGGCACAA
>NJDC01002256.1:183049-210149 GCA_002245475.1 Calephelis virginiensis | reverse complement strand
TATTCAAATGTAAACTATTAACGACATGCAGTTAACGTAAAATGGAACGTGGCTATTTTAATGGCAGGGAACAAATCGCCTCTTCCGAAATTTCGTAATATAACCCGTTTGCCTCGGTTACTTAGTTTTAGCTATTCACTGAATACTGGTTTATTGTTCAAGTAAAGATAAAGTATATTTACGCCCAAAGCCCCGAAGAGGCACAACCAGGGCACCCAAGACTAGCGGAAGACACTAAGTCCCACAAAGTGATGGGTAGCAAGCCTATCGCCAACATGTTGAAGTAAAGTTATTACAGTTTAAACATTTGTCCCGTACTTGGGATATCTTTTATAAGTGTTAAATAAAAAAATGCACCTCATCATGATATAAAGCTAAGAAGTGTAACTTAAAAGGTAAGCGCGTCGTCAGCGAAAAAGATAGTGAGGAAATTTATTTTTTATCAAAATTTTTGATTAGAAAAGCTGCCGTTTGATAATACTACACTCGCTGCTTAAAACCGTAGTGAGTAGAGTATCTAAATAGATGACCAGAGCCTTTACCATGAGTTTACGGCTTTTCAAGTACCGTCTCTGTAAATTATTTGAATGAAAACTTTGAACAGCGCCTCTATTGATTACTAAGGTAAACACATTTTTAGACCAAAAGTGTCATAGATTTCGACACGTAACTCGTAATCTATGCCAACTTATGGTAAGAGCTCAGGATAAATATTACGTGATAAATATAACAGACAACTACATATACCTAGTACAAAGTGGCCAATTAAGAACCCAACCCCTTACCTGCTGAGTATGTTTGACTAATGTTAACACTAAAATAACACGTTTATACGTTTACGATCTATATATTTACGTATCATAAACGAGTTGGTGCGTTTTATCAAATTATAAGACCTAAGAACTCTTAGATTCATAGAATTTAACCCCTTAACTGCTGAGTATATTTGATGAATGTTAACACTGGATCATTTTTTTTACTTAGTAGTAGCTGTCCTGGCGAACCACATTCTACCCATTCAGTTTGTATGGAAAACCTAAAATGTTTTTCCTTGCAGTTTTTCCTTTTTTCTTTTCTTTTTTACACAAATAATCTAAATCGAAATTATCTAAATGGGTCCAGGCATTCTCGATTTTAACGAGACTAACGGAAAGTAATTGATTTGAATATAAAAGATTTTAAAAAAAGTATCTTCACACCCATATATCCCCGAAGAAGTAGGCAGAGGCACAACCAGGGCGACTAGCCGAAGACACTAAGTCCCACAATGTGATAGGTGGCAAACCTATCGCCAATCGGGCATATATCCAATCCCGAGCAACATATTTTTATTTAAAAAATTGGAAAAACCAAATTTTCTTTTTGTTGCCCGACCCGGGATCGAACCTGGGACCTCATGCAGTCAAGTCCAACATCTGAACCTCTAGACCACAGAAGCGATTAAAGATTAGACATGTACATATCCGTTAGACTTATTTTAGAACAACTGGTCCTTATATTGACATAAGCCTAGCGTACATTGAAATATCTGGGCCATAAGTGATACTATGCACCATGTAACAGTAACTTTCGATGCAAATGATAGATGCATAATGCATAAACACTCTATGATGCGCCAATATCTGTCAAATTATCTTCACGCCCATATACCTGAAGTGGTAGACAGAGGCACAACCAGGGCACCCACGACTAGCTGAAGACGCTAAGTCCCATAATGTGACAGGTGGCAAGCCTATCCCCAACCGGGCACATATCCAATCACATAGCAACATTATTTTTTTATCAGAAAATAGTAAAAACTACATTTTCTTTTATTTGCCCGACCCAGGAATCGCACCCGGGACCTCATGCAGTCAAGTCCAACACCTGGACCGCTAGACCGCTGAAGCGGTAAATTTGTAAAAGTATTTTTTCTATTTATAGAATTCTGATTTCTTTGTTTTTTTTATGTATTAAAAGATAAAAAAACATAGTAATGAAAAAAAATACTAAAATCTGTTGGTATTGATACGTTGGTTAGTGTAGCTATCTAATTTAGATGTTTTCTACAATTCAGTTCAGTAATTTGATTGCTTTCGCACAAACTAAGGCTATAGGCCTAGCATCCCGGCCGCAGGACAGCGACGCGCCTGTAACATATGTGGTCATAGGTTCATAGGCCTGTCTCTTACCATCAGAAAACCTGTGTGTTTGTTCGCCGTCCTATCACATAATAAAAAAGATTTCCACCTCCTTATATATAAATTTATCCTAAAATCTAAAGACATCACATAAATATATTTTTAAAAAGTCATTGCTAAAAACATAGTTTTCTTGCCTTTTTTTTGTAAGTGTTTAGCGAAGAGGCACATGACTGTACTAGTGGTAAGAGATAACTGTAGCCTATAGACACCATTGACGTTACGATGGATTGTATTGAACATGACAGAGTCATTTCATAGGACCAGAAGAGACGATGGTTCCGAACCCGGGCAAATTGCTTCTCAGCACTTTACTACCAGTGGCCTTGTTGCTAATGACTTTTTATTTAACATGTGTGTCGTCGTTTGTACGGTACGGTTGATTTCCTGAAGATGCCACGGTGTCGAGGCGAGACTTACGTCGAGTGCGATTTGGTGTTCTCTGTGGTGAGTTTTCGACAAAGTTGGCGAAGGACGTGACAAGTGGTTTTGTTTAACGAGTTCGGACTCTATTCGTGATCTGGTCGCGGAGGTGGGAGGTGGGAACTTTAGGTAGAGTTGTCACATGCGACGGACGTGACAATTTATATTGTTTCCCGAGTTCTTCCTTTATTCGTGTTCTGGTAGCGGAGTTGGGCGGTGAGAACGTTAGTTAGGCTTGTCACATTCTGTGTCATTTGGAGGATTATTTGCCACAACAGTTACACTGTTTACACAGAATTAGCAAAATAAAGGCTTATTTTACATGTGTTATAATGGATTTCCGCAAAGTGCTTTACTAGGTGGTAGAGTTTAGCAGCGACTTGTCCGAATTGGTACCACCACCTTACCTATTCCTGCCGCCATAACGTCATGACGTGTTTCGGTTCGGAGGGTAAGGTAGCCGGTAAACTTACTTTTGCTCGAGGCCTAACATCCCGGCCTCAGGTTGGCAACGCACCATTACCACCTTTGGTGTCTCTAGAAGGCGTGAATTTCTTAACATCAGGAAATCCGTCTGCTTGTTTGCCTTCCAATATCATAAAAAAAAGTAACAACTGATTCAATAAAATATCTGTGCTTGCATGTTACGAGGAAGTCCTTGGACATAAACATTTTTTATCTTGTCATATGAGCTTAACGGGGTACGCGAGTAACGTTACTTGAACGTGCAAGTGAAGCTGCGGGCTACAGCTAGCCATTTTAAAATATGGACTATTGATGAAGGAAAATAGAGGCTTTACATTTGCACCAATGTTTGCGGAACTTGCAAGTGACATGCTTCAACAAACCCCTTTCGCTGCATAGATTAGCTATCACTGCAGACAGGCGATTTCTCTAATTTGGCTCTCGATTAATTAACTGAAACTGTGATTAATGTAGTTTTGTGTGATCCAAATTGATTATTTGCAACTACTTTTATGGTATGTAAATCTAATCTATGTCTTGAACTGGTTTTGTTAATGCAAGACTGGATAGACATTTATTTAATCAAAGCAGCTACGTACAGGGGATAGGTATATAAATATTGAGTTTTTTTATCTGCTAAATTCAATTCTTTACATATTTTAATCAAAAGTACTATTATCATATTATATTATCTAATAATAAAAGACCTGCCTAACCGAAAGTTATTGATACTTCATTGTAATTTGTAAAAAATCATTCTTATTTTTAAAGCATAATCTCAAAACCATAGAATTACTTTTAAAGCTCGATTTCATTCAAGTTGGATATTAGAATCGGTTATGTCATTTTAGGTCGGCACCCTTGAATACAGTATTGTTAGTGTCCTGTAAAATAATTTGTTGCTTATTAACTAAATATTAGTATTTTTTTATTGTGTTTAAAAGTACATCACATATCCGTTTTCGATTTTCAATTTCAATTAAATCGAGATTCCTTTAGATAGGAGAAAATCGCATAAAGAGGTTTTCGTCGTACCTACCAAAATTATTGACATACCAATTTGAAATCAGTGCAGGAATTGTAATGCTTAGAAAAGGCATAGATATATTAGTTTTAATGCTGTATAATTATATTATTCTATGACCATATATTTATATAGCACACAATGTAGGTACCTAATTGTTATCCGTTTAACAAACGCAACGAAACGCAAAATGACAGTGACGTGTTACCTAAAATGGCGCGACTAGCCGCCATTTTGATTTGAGAATTTGCGATGCGAATATGTATTCACAGCACGGTAAGTTGCTATACATCCATTATTGAAATTTGCGAGCTGGATTAAATTATTAATGTGTTTTATTTATAAATGAAATCGATTAGCCTTTGTGATTTTTATAGCGGTGGTAAATATGTGGCCAGAAAATAAACGACAGGTTTGTATTGAAGGCCGTTGACGTTTATATTTTTTTATGGCAATAGACAGCAAATAAGCACGCGGCTCTCCTATTAAAAAGAGATAACCGCAGCCTATAGACACCATAGAAATCGTAGCTGTCCTGTGGCCGGGTGGTAAGCCAAGTCTACCGGCTATCTTACCCTCCGGATCGGAAATTGACATTGTCATAATGGCAGCAGAAGTAGGTTAGGCGGTCGGTCCCTACCTGGGCAAGTTACTGCATAGCACTATACCATCATTGATCTTGTTGGTAATAACCCGTTTCGCCTTTGTTCGCCTCTTACGAGCTGCCAGGTTGTACAGCAGATGATCTGATCTATGCAGAGCACCCAGACTGATATGGAGTGGGATGGCTAAAGCCCGGTGAAATTGTAAAAACCAGGAGGTTAGCAACAAATTAGTCATCCAAAAAAAAGATAGGAGTGGGATGAGGAAGGGTTTTTATTATTTAAGACATCTAATAAACTCAAATGGTAGAGCACTCTACCACCAGTAGTCTTGCTGGCGATGACCTATTTAACTGATGCTCGCCTCTTAAAGACTTCTTCGTAGAGAGGCAGATGATCTTTCTACACAGAGGACTCGGGCCAATTAGGGCTAGCGCTTATAATCAATGAGCATCCATATCGTGCTGACTTTGGAATTTGGATATATAAAGTAACACATTGTTTAGATAAACAATAAATGGCTATACTTACGGATTACGGTTCGTTGATTACAGTAACCGGACAGTTCTTTAAATGCTAAATACATTTAAAGGAAAGGACGGACAATTACCGTTAGCCAAGCATTAGTATCTTATCACAGAGAGACATTTAAAGTGATTACTGAATGGACTAAGGAAAGCATCTGGTATCCAGGCTAATGTATACGCCCAGATACCTTTGGATTCCATTGTTTTTTTTTAATAGAAAGTCGTCAAAAGATCCGTGATTCACGCATAAAAAAGCCCTCCATTAGTCGGATATAATAATGTCCAGGTTTAGACGGTTTCAAACCACCAAGCCGATTTTAATTAATTTTTATAAGCATATAGTTAAAAAGTTTAAACACAGGTCACTTTTAAAAAAAATCAATTGCCAAAGGGCAAATTTGGGGGAAGAAAGTTTTTATGAATATTGTCATTATTCTATGATGAAGAAGATGTAAGTAAACAGCTAGTAATATTAAAAATGAGAAAATTTGTTCTGTTCTGTTCAAACATAAGCTATTATTTTTCAAAGATTCATCGCTAAAGGAATAAAATAGGAAATGAAAGTTTGTACCTCTATAAATCTACATTCGAACAAAGTTTTTTCATTAATTATTGAAAGACAAGCAGACCGATTTCCTGATGGTAAGAAATTCACGCCGCCTAGAGACAACAAAGGTTCCAATGATGTGTTGCCAACCTAAGACCAGGGTGTCAGGCCCCGAGCAAAAGTAAGTTTACCGGCTACCTTACCCTCGAACCGGAACACGTCAACGGCTAGCACCGACGTTATGGTGACACTTGTCACTGTGTTAGTGACGGTACGCCTATGCTCGCCTTTTACGAGCTACCTAGCAAGAAGGCAGATGGTCTATTCTGCAAAGGAGCCCAGACCAAGTTTCGAGTACGTAGTTATTAAATAGCTACGTACATATATATATATATTACACACATATTATATAATATATTATCATCACATATTAAATACATATTTCTTACGATTAGGAATTTCAACCTTCCTGTTTACTTACATACCATAAAATATTTTCAAATAAAGATACGGAAAATATTTCTAACATCCAGTATCGTAAAATGATGAAATAAATTGTGTCTTAATTAAAAAAAGTCATTAATTAAGTCAGGCATGTAGTAATAGGAGGCACGTCGGCGTCTACACCCGGAAATGCCAAATTAAAGATTTGATCTGGTTACTTTATTAGAGCTTAGCGCCATTGCTTCGAAAGCTTATTCGGCCTATCTATTTTTATACATTTTTAGAATAAACTTTTTTGTTGATGTACTCTTGTTATTATTTGAAACATAGCTGTATGATTAAAGGTCTTTGCCTTTGTTTACTTTTTATAGTAGGCAAAAGAAGGCAAATACACAGATTTATTTCTTGATCTTTCTTGTAAGTTATAACAACTGCTAAAGAAAAAGTATTTAGTTCTTTACTTTCTATAAATTTTAAAGAAAGAAAAAATTTCGCCCCAGACAGGATTTGAACCTGTAATCTTTCGTCTCAAGCCGACGAATGCTCTAACCAATTGAGCTACTGAGGTAGTTTTTTATTGTATAGTTTTGAATATTTTACGCAAAGCCTAATAATGGAGTAGACATCGAAACTGATTGGCTTAGCTGCAATATTAAAAAAAAACACAATGTAGTGTGTGGTAGATAGGTAAAACTCGATCATTATAATTTTTGCTTAAATTAATAAATGCTAGCCTAGTAGTAAACATATTTCTGTAAACGAATTTATATGCTAAAATATATAAATAACAAAAATAAAAAATACAATATATTTAAATAAGTTACATATTTGCACACCACAATGTGGTAGAATATGTTAGTACGAATAAGTATTCTGTAACAACTTTTAAACACACATATTCCGCAAATAAATAAATTTCATTTCATTTCATTGGACTACAACAGGTGTCGGCTATGGAAAATAAGGCCCGCAAGTAAAATGTTTACCATCCATCCAACTATTTACCACTTTTTCAGTAAGAAACTAGGTGGTAGAGTTCCGAATCGGAGGGTAAGGTAGCCGGTAAACTTAATTTTGCTCGAGGCCTAACATCCCGGCTTCAGGTTGGCAACGCACCATTCCCACCTTTGGTGTTCTTTGGTGGCGTGAATTTCTTACCATCAGGAAATTCAACTGTTTGTTTGCCTTCCAAAATCATACAAAACGAAAGAATTTTTAGACATTTTCTGTATAAAAGCCATGATTTCACGTTAACATTTCTAATGAAAATAATATTTAAAAGTTGAGATAGCGCATGATCGAATGCCCATTGTTATTTAGTGTCTTGCTGCTATCGTGTGCCGTTAGCCCTTACGCCTTACGCCCTTTGTCCCTATATCTTTAAATGTCAAGCTCAAACACGCGGTAAACTGTAAAAATGTATTTTTAAACTTTAAAGGGCAGTTTTTTTGTGTATTTATGAATATACAATGCGTTGAGGTGTGGGATCTATAAAAACATATTATCTATGTATATCTTTACTATCTGTTTGCCCGCGACTTCGTCAGTGAAATAAGATTTTCATACAAATTTTCAACCCCTTTCATAGTCCTTTGGGATGATTTTTGTAAAAATATTGCCAATGTTTGAACTCGGATTTTTAGGTAATACATAAGAAATTGCATCAAAATTGGTTCAGCGGTTTAGCTGTGACAGAACAAAAAACAGACAGATTTTCACATTTATAATATTGGTATCACATTTATAAAAGTGTTTTTCATTTCTTTTGGGTATCCCATTACTCGTACAATAATTAATACTCGTAGGAAAATTTTCGTTAATTCTTCTTTCGTTGTGTTAATTATTGCCAGAAGGATTTTATGAAGAAAAAAATATAAATTTAGGGTAATACTAGAAAAAAATATTTATTTAGCGAAATACTAGAAAAAAATATGAAACAACAAAAATATATACACCCTTACGACTAATAAAAATTTAAACCTCGTTGAAAAACAATTTTTATAAACAGTTTCTAAAATTGGACTTTCTACTAATAACAACCACGTCTCACGTTATCCACGTGTAGCATGCTATTGGTTGGATGTCACGAAATATTTTTCGTGGTAAGGAAAATCTACTATAACTGTCAGTTATTTGTTTAATACAAGACAACATCTGTCGTATCGTGGTAATTAGGCAGGCGACGGTTATCTATCACCATACAAATATACCATAAAATGCAAAAGAACAATATCCGAAAATTCCATCCCTTTACACAAATTTTATAGCAGTCCTATCGTTCCTCTTATGATGGACGCAAACGCTTACAAGCTTTTGTCTTTTATAAAACGACAAAGGGCTGGATGTTCGTGGATCTCTACAATCTTACATACATGTTAATGTTTAGAAAATATTCTATTCATTAATGTTATATTTATAAAATATTAATAAATCACAAACCCTTTCTAGGTTCATTACCCTCATCCGGGCTTTATCTTGTCCTACAACTTATCCTCCAGGCAACACCACAAAGAATATCTTTACAAGACCCCTTATTAGCGGAATGAGCTTACAAGTTACAAAGCATTGTTCAAATATTGAGGTGGGTGCAGACTTTCGGATCTTGTGTCTTTCGTAAATTCATGACTAAAATGTTAGAAGCTAATGAACGAAAATTGACTATTCCAACCCACTATGTAAGTTATCCTACAATAATGTTAGTAGTAAGAACATGTTTCTATTGTTTGTCAGAAACTAGCCGACCGAGCTAACTATGTACCTCTTGAATTATTTTTTTTTTAAAGAACCTTCTTTAGATAATAACTACACAACGCAACACAAAAGAATTAGCAAAATTTATCCGTCTGTTCAGGCGTCATACGATGTACCACCTGTATTTTAAGGTGAAAATTTAGTGTCATTTGACCTTGATGAATCTTTACTTCGACTGTTGCACGACCGCAAAGTTGCGTTCTCTGTCCCTATGTCCCTTTGTATGCTTAAATCTTTTAAACTACGCAACGGATTTTGATGCGATTTTTTTAATAGATAGTGTTTACAAAAGGAACGAATTTAATAGATAAAGTGTTTACGAAGCCGGGGCGGTCTAATGTTCACAAAAATCATGAAAAAAGAATAAACTTTGAATGTCATTATCTCTATCCAATTATTTTGAAAGTACAATGTTTTGGCTTTTTACGAGGGAGTTGTAAAGGATAAGGAGTTCGCTGGGTCCGTTAGTTAAAATATAAAAGTTCAGTTGTGCAAAAAATGGTTCTTTTATTATCTCTTAAAACATTACTACAATATTACCAGCTACATATAATTGAGACATATAGAAATAGTTGAATTGTGCTTCAAATTTGGTTTTCTTTTTGCATTGCAACTTTGTATTATAGAAGTTTATTGCTTTAAGGTGTAGGGTCCCCATCTTCCTATACTATCCCTAACTAGAATCATTCACCTCTCAGTCCTAATGTTATTTATGTATGACTCCTCGATCCCAGATAAGCGGCCTTTGAAGTCTTCGCATCTGTTTAAGCGCAGTGACTGTTATTACACATTATTGACCAATTACAACGTATAAAATAATGATGCTCTTTAATACATAGTAAGCTTGTTTTCTTATTAATTGTTTGTGTAACATATTTTTGTTGTGGAGCAGCATACTCCGTGTTGGTTCCGGGCTCATTTAAACAAAATAGGCCAACTAGTTTCCCGTAATCTCGTAAGAGACGAGCGACGCTTTCTTTCAACACCCCAAGTGTGATGGTAGTTTTGCGAAGATTTGCCCAGATTGGTACAACAGTCTTACACCTCCATTAAATAAATTCAATAGTGTAATGTTCTGAGTGTGAAGAATAAAACGTTATCACTCCTATGGTCTAGCCATCCGGTGTTGGACTTGAGTTCCTAAGGTCCCGGGTTCGATCCCCGGGACGGGCAGCAAAAAAATATAAGAAAATACGCATTTTCGGTTTTCTAATCAAAATAGCGTTGCTGGGGATTGGACATGTGGCCAGTTGGCGATAGGCTTCCCACCTATCATATTGTGGGATTTAGCGTCTTCACATAGTGGCGAGTGCTCTGGTTGTGCATCTGCGTACCTCGTGGGGAATATGGGTATGAAGGTACTTTTTAATGTTCTGATTTCATAGGTAGGATGGCTGTTCCACTTGATTACTTATGAAACATATCATCCCAGCGTTAATTTGACAAAGCAACGTAAGTACCAACTGCAGACACTATAGATGTAGCATAATATTTTGTTTCTGCAGTTGGTACTTAAATTTCTAAACATTAATAAGGTAAGCAGGGAGCTCTGCTTGTTTGATTTCTTTTACGTCAAGTAAAAAATAAAGACAAAGATCTTTGTACCATACTACCTTGTTTTAAATAACATTAAGATTCCATTGCAAAGAAATGTTCGTCTAAAAACTTTAGAAACGGCATTACCATATAAAAATAGATGGGCTGAATAATCTCTCGAAGTAGTGGCGCTAAGCTTTAATAAAGTAAATAGATTACATCTTTAACTTGGCATTTTCGGACCCAAGCCCCGTCGGTACGTGCCACATTCTATTTCTATAAGCCTGATTTAATTAATCACCATTTCTAATTAAAATATAATTTATTTAATTTTATGACACTGGATTTGATACAGTTATCTGTTCTTGGTTTCATATGATAAAAATGAAACGTCTTTACATCCGATTGCGAAATAAGAGTTTTGGTTGTTAATTGAGGATGGATATTGATTTGATCTGATTCTGACCGAGAAAGAAGAGTGTTAAAAGTTTGACGTGTCTGTGTGTCTATCGCATCATAACTTTTAAATTGATGGGCCGATTTCGATGCGATTTTTTGTTTGAATGCTAACGTTTTTGTGATGTTTTTATCGAGTGTAGTTGGGAGTTTTGAAGTATTTATTTTAGTGTTTTAATTTAAATTAAGCGCAGTAAAACTGCAAAAAAACCTAATTCAATTATTTGATCACCTCGTCGAGATTTTTTTAAGAAAGATTAATGATTCCGCTGTGGTTAGACGTACATTTTATTAAAATCCCACTAGCAGTTTATGGTTATGCTTAATAATGCAGTCAAATTGTGTTGAAACATTTACTGGACCACCTCGGAATCATCATGACCTTTTAAAAAAACAAACAAGCAGACGGATTTCCTGATGGTAAGAAATTCCCGCCGCCTAAAGACACCAAAGGTGGTAATGGTGCGTTGCCAACCTGAGGCCGGGATGTTAGGCCTCGAGCAAAAGTAAGTTGACCGGCTACTTTACCCTTCAACCGGAACACGTAATGACGTTATGGCGGCAAACAAACATACACAAACATACAAATAAACATACAAACATACAGTCGAACTGGGAATCTCCTCTTTTACGGTTAAAAAGTGCATTTTGTTCCATGTAAATAAGTAATGTATATAATATGACATAACAGTGTAAAAAACCAGAAGTAAATAATTGTTTATTATTGGACCATGTCATTGATTTAAAGGTTAACGTACGAAGCTCAGTAGGGTTACTCTTGAATCTCGATTTCATGCAAATTGGAAATTGGAATCGGATATGCCATTTTAGATACATACATACATTACTTGCGGATTATTAACATTTTGGTCCTAAAAAACAACTGTGCCGATAAAATGATTTATTGTTTTTTAATAACTAACTTAACTATTAACGTCTAACTTGATTATTGACATCTAGTTAATGACTCACCTAATTATGAAACATTACTATGGATTTATAATTAACATTTGTTTAACGATGAACAATAAGTTATGTTATTGGTACAGTTGACTTTTATAGGAACTAAAAAAAATAAACGTAAGTAAAATAATCAGCTACAACTGTGTTCAAGATTACCTAAAATGACATACCTATTCGATTCCAAATTTCAATTGGCATGAAATCGAGATTCAAGTGTAACCCTACAGGTAACAGTTTTAAATACTAGTCATTAGCAAATTGTTTTTTTATGAATAAATGTATTTAATTTAATCAATTTAAGAAATCTTAAATGAGATTTGATAATAGAGGAGGGGGTAGCGAACAGAAAGTACAAGTGCCATTTATAAATTGTATCTGTGACAAAATCCTATTAACCCAGATATGACTAAAAACCATAAAAATGTATGGAGATTAGAATTCCACAAATAGCCGATAATAAGTATAGAAATTATTATTCTGCATTGACTTTGTATCCTATACTACAAACGAAATTCTTACGCGATTTTGTAATATGTTTAGATTTTATCATGCGTCATGTGTGCTAGGTAATCTATACATTTGTCAAACTGTCAAGTCTGTCCATTTAAGTTAAAACAATAGGTTTATGTTTAGCCAATGCTTCCTACGATGCTGCAATTTTTAATGGTCAATGACTTTCAGGCGCTATTGCGTATTGTTGTTTTAACGGTAGTGATAATTGTATTTGCACTAAAGTCTGAAGTTACTTAGTCTTACTTAGTATTAAGTGTGAAGTGGGTTCGTAGTTAGTGGTTTCGTATTTAAAGTAGCTGTGGCAGATATTTTTAAGGAGTTTTGAATCTTCCAATGGAGAAAAACAAAAAAATTGAGTTTAATTAAAAAACATAAATTACATAATATTACTCGTAATATATCAACAATTCAGGAAGGAATCTACAAAGTCTAAGAAGCAGGGATGGCGCTATTAGGCAACCGTTCAGGGCACCAGATATAAAAGCGGCGCCTGGACGCCATTAAACGGTAACCGCAGTTATTTTTCAATAATTTACAAAAATATTAGCAGCAAAACTCTAGAAGGCCTATCTACTATACTTCTATTATACTTCTTTAGGCGAGTTATGAAACATAAAAGTTACAGTATGAAGTTGCAGCGGAGAGCGAAATTTCAAGATGCGCGTGCATCTGTCACACAAAAGTAACATCCTGAAGTTGAACATGCTTTAGTTTGCTAATGTTTTTACATTCGCACAGGTGTTTTAGTTTCATACAAGTGGGATTTATATATTTTTCGTTTTAATTTTTAACAAACATTCATAATTACAAGAAACGGCTTTTTGTTTTTTTACAAATAGTGAGTATTTTCTTACATATAATTAGCTTAGAACCTGCAAAAGCCACGATAATCTAAATTTCATAATTAGTGCAACTATTCCTACTTAGTATGTGCTAAAAAAACTTTTTTTTATATTGAAAGGCAAATCAAGCAAAGACGGATTTCCTGGTTGTAAGAAATTCACGTCGTCTGGAGACACCAAACGTAGTAATAAATGTGTTGCCAACATGAGGCCGGGATGTTATGCCTCGAGCTAAAGTAAGTTTACCGGCTACCTTACCCTCCGAACCCGTACACGTCAACGACAAGCATTAATTTTCATGTTTGATGAAAGACAAGAGTCTGGCGATTCACGGATCTCGGGCCCGTCCAGTAACTAAACAAGAATGACGTCTATATCTTCAGTTGTCAGCGGCGCGAAGCTCAAAGTATAAATCACAAGAGATTACGGGATCATGAGATTTATTACCAGAAAGCTCTGACATTTCTCTCCACAATAACCTATTCGCTGGTCAGAGAAGACTATCAGATGATATATCCCTTTCCATGAAGATTCCGTTTCTCTTGAACTTCCTTGAACCCCAATTTATAATACTAGTTTAAACACGCGATTTTACCTATACAGAGTTAAATTTTATTTCGGAAAAGTACCTTAGTATTTAATTTGTATGACAAGTGAAAACTAGTGTCGCCGTTATTTACTAACATTAAAAAATGTTTCAAATTAAAATATTTGACCGTTGCTGAATATTTAGCAAATAAGAGTGTTTGGATTAATTCTTCCTCATGCCAATCTTATATACGAGTAGATATAATGTACATACAATGTATTAATACTTTGATTATTGTATACATATTGTAAATCTGTGGTCTAGCGGTTCAGGTGTTGGACTTGACTGCGTGAGGTCCCGAGATTGAATCCCGGGTCGGGTGACAAAAAGAAAATTTGGTTTTTTCAATTTTCTAATTAAAAAAAAATATTGCTCGGGATTGGATATGTGCCCGGTTGGCTTGCCACCTATCACATTGTGGGACTTAGTGTCTTCGGTTAGTCGTGGGTGCCCTAGTTGTGTCTCTGCCTACCTCTTCGGGGATATGGGTGTGAAGATACTCTTACTTATATTGTAAATTAAGGAAAAAAGACTAGTCCGCTGAGTTTTTTCGGCGGATCTTCTGAGTGTGTGGCCGCGCTCCGATCCGGTGGTGATTTTAGTATTATATCGACGCGTAGAGGGTTAATAAGCTTTTCAGAAATCGGCATCGCATTGGCAGCTAACTCTTATTCAAAATGTCTAAGCAGCGGTGATATTGTACCAATAGACATTCCATTCGCTCTTTTGCTTGTTCTTTTTGAACCTCGACGGAAAACGAAGGGTTACAAGCTTGACGTACGTGCGTATGTGTGTTTGTGGGTGTGTCTGTCTATTGATTCAGGACTTTTAAACAGATGGACAGATAACTATGTAGTTTTTTGTTTGAAAGCTAATGTGATTATGGCGATTTCTAGCTACATATCTTATAAGTTTTGTGGGAAACATTTTTAATTTTGGGAATACAAAAAAAGTAAACTCCTGCTAAAATATAATCCTACTTAAAGGAGTCGGAAACATGGGTTCTACCCAAACCCTGCGGAAATTTTCCTGGTAAGTACATCATCTCGTCACAACCAAATCAGGGCAGATGACTAGTAATATAATAAACAATAGATTCCCGTGAGAAAGTGGGTGTATTTGAAACATATTCTTTCCGAAAACTGTTTATTTGTACGATAAGTGCGCCTCATCTGGTATATTCACCAGAAAATGTTTAGATCAGCCTCATTCGTGGCGCATTACTTACTCTTCAGATTTTATGGTATTTTTATTTTTAAATACAGCTCACATTTAGGCATCCTGCTAGAAATATAAGAATGCGGATTTCCAGAGATTGATCTTGATGAAAGGAAATTGGCGTCAGCAAGGCCATAACCTTTTAGAGCCATTTCCTTTCAATCAAATTCATAAATAACGTATGAATCGAATGTGCCAGAAGTGACAAATTTGAAATTTTCGCAAATTATATCCTATTACCTACTAATATCATAAATGCAAAAGTTTGTATGTTTGTTACTCCTTCACGTAAAAACTGCTTCACCGAAAATGTGTTCCTGCGGGACCACTAACCACGCGGGCAACAGCCAACAACTAATATATTATAAATTAATCATTTGAGATTTAAATATCGGTAGAGTGAGAAAAGCCGGACATCCATGATAAGCCGCAAGTACCCAGTCCCACAATACTTCTTCGAAAATTTAAATGTTGTTACCGGGTTTGGGTGTTTACTAAATTTATTCTGCTATGTAATTTTATTTATTGAGATATTTATTTATTGAATTGAAAACTTCTTTAGCGGCGTTGCGCACTTTTTTGGAATGGGTAAAAACTTCCAAACTCGCGTCAGGAGACGTGACCTGACCGAAAAAATGAGCTGTAAATCAGTAAGTAATTAGATTGCTTCTCATAAAAAATACGACTTCAATTGGTTTCAAAATTTACGTTGTGTTACGAGTGTCACCAGACGATTCTCATACATAGAAATAATTAAATAGATACCAGAATAAATTTAATAAACACACAGACCCGGAAATGCAGACATCTAAATGTTCATCACACAAATGCCTGCCCCCGTCGGGAATCGAACCCGAGCCTTGCGGTTGGTCGACGTAGTTAGGCGCGTACGCTAGCCACTCGACTAACGAGGCGGTCAATATTATTCATACTATGTGATGACAATGCCAGTGCTTTGGCTCGTAGTGTGTCTTCAGTACCATATTCAGTAACTCGCCAATTACCATACGTATTATATAGACTAGTACTACCACAAAATCGATTATATCTACTATCACCGAATACAATAAAGACAAAGATTCCTAATTATGCACAGTAAATACTCCTAAAACAAGTAAAGTAAAGTTTTTATTCGACAATATGTAAATAGCAGCCACTTGCAAGTATAATCACGTGATATGAAGTTTCATAAATACCGGTTCTGTAATCTTAAGTTTGGCAACCTCTGACTTTAATAATTGAAAAGCAGACCGGATTCCAACATAACTGGAAAATAGTAAGAGCATTCGATAACAATATTTTCCTAGCTCGTTGCAATCTCATTGGATCAACTTTCGAATTCCTAAAGAAAAGTATTGCACAACCTTTAACAAAAACTAGGTAAGTATTTCGATTACTTCGAGAATTAGGTATTTCTACGGAATTCGATCGTTAACAACACATTAGCGTAAGCTAAAACGAAATTAAGATAAATTCATCACTTAAAAATCAAGTGTAAACTATTTAAATTATGCGCTTCGGTTTTACATTTTTTACATTTTATACTTTTAGTTTTAAATTGACTGACCTAATCTAAATGTAAGCGAAATGATTAATTATATAATAACAACTCTATATAGGTACATACATATTTGAATTAAATAAATAGAACTCGGATTTCTGAAGCTTGACGAATATAGCCGAAGGCAAAAAAACAATTTTATTCATCAAAATAAAGTGAATTTTAAAAATTAATTGTTACAATTTTATTACACTTTTGATAATGTTTTTGCTTTGATATAAATTGAACTGTTTTGATTTAACTCATTTGTCCATAAAATAAAATGAAATATTCGTCGGGTGTTACGTTATGTAAAGTTTGGGAATCACAGGCTTAGTAGGATTCATTCTACTATCCTTCCTTCAGTATCCTTTAGTACTTAGCTTTTAATTATAAAAATAATGTTCGCTAACAATTTCTAATGTTTAAAAAATGATTTATTTTGGTATTTTTTTACGTTTAATTATATCCAGTAGAGCAATAAATTTTGGGAATTTAAGGATAAGTTTTAACTTTTAACGTTTTTAAAATGTTCTGCAATTTAAGTAAAGCAATGTTCTCTTTAAAAAAATCACTATTTTGTTAAAAAAAAATAGGAATATTCGCTATCAAAAATTCTATAAGACAAAACTGTCAACTACCAAGAAAGTTTTTACGAACGAGTGTGTTGCAGGCTGTAAGTGGTTATAAGACCCGAGAACTCGTCGTTTTTCTTTCATATATTTTTTTTTTAAATTTCAAATAATTTTTTGGCAAATATGTCAACTATAGACAATTGACTTTTTTATTGCTGTCTAGACTAAGGAATTCTTTTACTGCCAACATGATTAACGTCTTGGGACCTTGCTTATTGTGTTACATAATCTATTTATAGCACTTCCACTCAAATGAGGGCGTAATGATTAGAATAATTAAGGCGTCCTGAATGCGATGCGTCTGCGCATACTGCATTAAGTGAACGGTACCTGACACTTAAGGTTAGATCACACGGAGGAATAGAAATTTATTCTTAATAATGCAGGTATACACCTGCACTGTTACGTACTTTTATTTTACAGCACCTTTTTTAGCGCTATCCAGACTAAAATCATGAACGCGATAGTTTGTCTGTCTATGACACTTGTACGGCTATGCCACATAATCGATTTTGATGAAATTTGATATACATATGGTTAAAGGTCTAAGTTCAAACATAACACAATTCTTTTTTAGTCGACCTCCAATAATAGGAGATGAAAGTGTGTTTGAAAAACGTTACTATTTTAGTCCCGGTAAACAGCTAGTGCTATTATAATTTTAATCTAAAAAAAAAGATATCTTCACGCCCTTATCCCCGAAGAAGTAAGCAGAGGCACAACCACGATGACGATCTACGATTAGCCGAAGACACTAAATCCCACAATGTGATAGGTGGCAAGCCTATCACCAACCGGGCACTCATCCAATCCAGAGCAACATTTTTATAAGAAAATCGGAACAACCTCAATTTATTTTTGTTGCCCGACCCAGGAATTGAACCCGGGACCTCATGAAGTCAAGTCCAGCACCTAGACCACTGGACCACCGAGGTGAATTGACTACAAATTAAAATTTAATATTTAACGGCGAATTAATTGATTCTAGATCAGTCTCATCACCGCCAACGGTGTTTTAGCGATAAACGTCAATTTTGGTAAGTGTTTATTAAATTTAACGTGACATTTATGTAGGTACTAGCTGCTACCTGCGGCTTCGCCCGCGTTTTCACAGAAACCCGGTGTGCGATCGGGATTAAAAATAGCCTATATGTTAATCCAGGTCACAATCTATCTGTCTTCCAAATTTCAGACAAATCCGTTCAGCCATTCGAGCGTGAAAGAGTAACAAACATCCATACATCCATACTTACAAACTTTCGCATTTATAATATTAATAGGATGTATTTATGTCTCAATTGTTAGTATCGTTAATTAAAACCTATAACAGAAGCACGTAATTTGCTAAAGTTGAAATCAACTTTTGGTATTATCCACAGCTATATCCCATTTTGGTATTCATAATTAGTATACGTGGTTGTTTTAACAACTTATTTTAAGATACGACACTACATTCCTCGATGCAATTAATGAAAGTTTTAATTCTTACAATAAGCCACTCATGCGGAGAGAAATGGGGGGCAGTGGGGTCAGAGAGATCGAGCTTGATAAAGTTATTGAAGAATTAACACATGCGCTATGGCTATAATATAATTAAAATGATGCTCTAGTGGAAGATTTCCATTACTACGAACAACTATCGAATGTCCTAAAGCTCAGTCGAATCGAGAAATAGCATTGAGAAAAATCTCGCTCTTATTTTAATCGTCTGTTTCAAAAGGTTTTTCAAAACGGAAAAAAATATCAATTTCAATGTTTTTTTTTTTGGAACCATCTGTTATTTTTTTTGTTTCTATAATTGTTAGATTTTTTAAATATGAACAATTTTTTACAATTACTTTTTATGTTTAAAAGCAATTGCTTATCAATTTTTCCTAGTTAAACTGAGGTTGTGAAGTATTAGCTTCTTATAACAGAAAGAACTGTTAGGAATGTGTGGAATGAATGAATGAACTGCAAAAGAAAATCCATTAAGATACCTAGTAATAGATATTTCTGATAAAAAGTAACGTATGTTAAGGCGATTAACAGAGCCTTTTAACAACAAGCAATTAGGTTTAACTGATACTTAATTGATTTCGTCTAATTTCATCGTTGGTGCGACTGGGGACACAAGATTCTTGAAGGTATGATGATGGTAGCTACCGTGACATCATAACGTATTATTTCAATACTGATAACTGTCTACGATGAATTGCTATCTTAAATTATGTGCAATTAGGTCTTTTTGCATTTACAGTGTGTTATTAAAATTTTTTTCTTTATGATGTCACTATATGGCTTCCTGTCTCGTTTGATACAGCGACATCTAGTTTTATATTCTAACCAAAATGTGTTGTTATCTTTTTTTTTGTGGTTTCGGCTGTTGGAATTGACTTCCTGAAATCCCGCATTCGACCCTCAGGTCAGGAAACGAAAAGAAAAGGAAAATGTGTAATTTCAATTTTCTAATAAATATAAGGTTGCACGGGATTGGAAATGTGTGCGGTTGGGATAGGCTTGTCACCTATTACACCATGGGACTTGGACGTGGGTGCCCTGGTTTTACCTCTGGGCGCTCATTTCAATAATCCCTGACAAAACCTACATGTAATGTAGCTAAGACATCCATCTAACCATCTCGTTCACGTCAGTTTTCAAACAAAACAATCCGCAATGAAATAGGTTCGTCTGCTAAAAAGTTATAATGCTACAGACAGACACACGAAGTTACGTCAAACTTCAATACGCGGAAAATTCGCGGCCGTGTATTGGTCGGCAAGTCTTCAATATCAAATCAAATACAAATTCGTATAACTTCGGTTTTCGGTCTTTATAATTCTCAAGACCAAGACCAGTTGTTTTTGCCTCTCACTACACGAGACGAGTAAGCGACCTCATTTGTCGCATCTTAATCGCCAGTGTGTAATGACCCTTTACATTTTATGTGATTTTTACGACTCTACCTTTGGCCGTTGAACTTGTGAGTTACGTGTATTCCGGATTGGATTAGCATTATTAGCAGAACGCTGAACCTCTCAAATTTAAGTACAGTCAGTCATTAAATACATGTAACAGATATCTGAAACGTTTAGGGATGTACACAGCGTCATATGTTAGAGTTTCAAATGATATGTGAGATTTATTGGCTTCGGCTATTTCTAGATTGTTTCTTCGGGGATATGGATTGACTTATTTTTGTTACTTTTATTTATATTACATAACTATAGGTTATGAAATGAGTTTGTAAATTTTTTGTAGTTTTGTGTTGTTTTTATATTTTTTGTAGTTAATATTTGCTGTTACCTGAAATTTATAAAAGACTCATTGTTCCCGAAAGTGTTGAAACATGCACTGATATTTTTTTCATATTTTCATTCAAATTAAAAAAAATCTTAGTGTATTTGTTAACTTTAGTCTAAATATATAGCTATCTATCAAATTTCGTTAATGGACCTATAGCGATCAAAATGCGAAAATATTTTATTGGACTTAACCGAAACTCGAGTTTTTATTACCTATGAAATATTTAATAAAACTAGCACATAAGCCCAACTTGGATTTCGAAATTTAGTATTCTCAAAAATTTTGAAATCCAAAAAATTTCTGATCCGAGAATTTTGATAGAACGAAACCGATCAAAAAACCTGTATTTATAATTATAGTAATTACAATACCATGACCTAATTTCAACAAAGTTTCAAGTTTTGCATTTATTTTTTCTGAATGACTGTCCTACTCTATACATTTCGACGACTTGAGTTGATTTATAGCAGCTATTTTTTGTTACTTAAGTTTTAGCATAATAGTGTAATAATCATAAAAAATAATAAACAATGAAGGTGTGAGTTATATTTCATTGGTACATTAATAGCGTGTAAAATATTTAAAAAAAACTATGTCGAAACTATGATAAAAGTTCTTAAGGCCGCACTCTGAGACGTTTATTAAAAGATTGTCATCTCTAAGTGACTTACTTTTAAAGTTATTTAATAATGTTTAACAATCTGTTAAACAATGCAATGAGTTAAAAATTCCTACCTTTAGTAATGTACAATTATGTAATAACTTCTTAATTATTATTTCTAATATTTTTTTAGATTAGATTTTCAAAAACTGTACTTGTTATGCTTTATGCTTTGGGTTGAATTTGCGAAAATTTCAAATTTAAATGTGTATACTGCTTACTGTGTATTGCACCTTTGAAAATAGGAAATCTTATGTGAAAAAGTTAGTATCTTCACGCCCGTATCTGTGAAATGGAATGCTACAGTCTGGGGATCCAAGACTGTCCGAGGGTACTTTGTTGCCATAATGTGATACATGGCAAACCTACAGCCAAGCAGACACTTAATACAATCCCGGGCACCGTTTATTACCCGAGTACCTATTAGAAGATTGGTAAAATATAATTTTAGTTTCCCGACCTGGGAACCGGACCCGAGACCTCATTGAATACAGTAGACGCCAGACGCAAACACCGGATTATTGAATCACAGAGGCGACCTTATGTGTCTACTACTTAATACTAGATACAGCGTGTTCCTTAAACCGACGTATAGTTCAGATCAGTAATGTTACTGTCGACTCTTGATTTAATGCAAATTGGAGGGTGGTGTCAAGAGTCTCCAAAACCGGCGTGTTTGTATGAAAGGGGTAATGAATGTGAAGGAAGCTCGACAGGTTTGTCAGGATCGTGAGGTCTGGCACTCGATACTCTACCTACACCATAAGGGACTTGTCGTGAAGATATTTATGTATGGAAATTTAAAAAATGAGCTATGTCATTTTATGTACTTAAACGCAGTATTAGCAGATTATTAATGTTTAGTACCAATAAATTCAACGACTCTATGAAATTATTTATTGTTCCTCATTAACTAAATGTTAATAAATCGCTAGTACAGTGTTCAAGAGTACCTACAATGACAAATCCGATTCCAATTTCCAATTAGCATGAAATCGAGATTCAAGAGTAACCCTAAAGACGACTCGTAGTTTATACCGCGTGGGTTGCCTTGCGATTGTTTGAATATTTGTGTTAGTAGAGTAAACCTTAGCTATCAAATGAAAAGTATATCTGCTTCAAAAACTAGTATCATATCCTGACCAAGTGTATGTGAAAAGAGGTGGTCGTTGTTTTTTCGTAATTATTGGACTTCGTGTATATTACGAGTATAATTAGTTAATTTAGGTGTCAATTAGTTCGATTTTGTATAGTTAAATAGCACAAGTGAAATATTTATAAAGAAATTAGTATTTATTATATCGTGTATTTCATCGTTGCCGCCAAATCTTACTTAATAAATTCGAGTATGACGTCCCGCTTCACTTAAATCTCAGACATGACATTTTATAAAGACTTGACTTTATAAAGTTAATTGTAAATAAACATTAAAAAAATATATTGATACTAACGACGTTGCAGTATGGCCTAATCGTCTTAGCCTGTCCCAGAACGGGACAAATAAAAAAAAACGAAAAACAAACAAACAACAATACCTAAATTTTTCTTTTTATTTTTTACACCCGTATCGGAGCTCCGTTTTGGTTCAAATATCCTTAAAATATAGAACTGCTTTCCTACCAAGCTTGTCATCGGCGTTGATCATAAATTGGCGGTAGAATATTGAAACAGTTTACGCTGCCACATTATTTATTTTTGTCATCTAAACATCAGTGCTCGTCACTATTGCATTTTGGTTTTAGAGGGTAGGTTGCCAGTAATCTTATGCTATATTATTACCATTACTTTATAAGCGCTTATACCTATGAGATTTGGCACATTTGAGCGTTGTGTATATTTTATTAGGTGTATTGCCCGCGACTTCGTCAGCGCGGGATAATTACGATTTTCATACAAACGTTCAGCCCCCATGTATGTATGTCCTCTGGGGTATATATATTTAAAAAAAAAGCAGACAAAATTTCATCAAAATCGGATCAGCGTGAAAAAGCAACAGGCAAACTGTCGCATTTATAATATTAAGTATGGATTACCACCAGGAAACCCGTCGGCCTTGTTGCTTTCCAATCCCATTAAAACAACAAACGGTCAGCCAGTCCAATGCGGCTATAAAAATAATCCATACCAAGCCCAGTACTTGCATTTCAAACCCATAAAAAGTAAAGAAATGGTTGCAGTTTCAAACACAGTTACCATAGAAACGAAAACACAAAACTTTATTACCCTTGTTGATTTTATTATCGCATTTGATATAAATCAATCTATTTTCACCTCTATAACTTAAATAATAGGGTTTATCGAATACGCATTTAGATCTTTGCAATTAAGTAAAACCTGCAAAGATATTTTATTAAATAAAGAACACGATTTTAAACTTTGTACCATTGTGATAAAACTTATTAGTTGTGCACAAATTTTTGTAGATGTCGTTAGTTGGCGCCAACTAAAAACTAAGTATGCATTACTGTTTCCAAAGCGTCGGAATGTATTTATTTGCATAGAACGATATAATGATTCTGAGTTCTAAATCGTTAATCCTTAATAAAATATTTTAAGACTGACCTATTTTACTTCTGCTAGTTATTAAGATATGGTTATCTAGCACTGAATTAAGCACTATGTCTAGGGTTCTTTATTACACTGTTATGTACTATACTTGCTAAGTATAGTACACTGTTTTTCACTACATCAGACTGTTTACTGTTGAAGAATAATAAATTATGCAAAATCGTACCATCGACGTATCGAAACAGGAATACATATTATACTGTTTTATAAAAGAAAAAGCAGAACCAATAAGAACACCTGCCTGAGATTTCCGGGATCTTTTTACGTTTCCAGACAGGATACCGCAATGTAATAAAGAATTTCTTTGTCTGTCAACTTGTTCTCATTAGATTGGTCATTTAAGGCTTTGCCCACACGAGCAGATCGCTAAAAAAGTGGACTTTTTAATTGGACATAAAACAGTCCAACTTTCACGAGGGAATGTGAAGCTAATAGTTGAATTAAATGTCTACTTAATCGTTTTATTTCATAAATCAGAAAAAAAACCTCTGATAACTACATCTTTTAATGAGAAACTAGCGGCCCGCTCCTGCTTCGCACGGGTATAAAATATATACATATATACACCTTCCTCTTTAATCACTATATCTATTAAAAGAAACCGCATCAAAATCCGTTGCGTAGTTTTAAAGATTTAAACATACAAAGGGACATAGGGACAGAGGAAGCGGTTTTGTTTTATACTATGTAGTGATGACAGTGAACAAACACACGGTTCTTTTATGAGACCCGACTGTCCTATGTCCTGGTCATTAAGATGAATATCGGTAACCCTACTATCCGACAAGGAACACACATACATTTATATCTTCCCGGCAAGTAGGCAGAGAGTATCGAGTGCCAAATACCACGATCCTTACAGACCTGCGTGGGGCAAGCCCACATTTATTATCCTTTTCCAACTTTTCAGTTTTGGAGACTCTTGATACCACCCTCAGACTGTACCCGAGCGATTTGACCATCGTCAACCTTGGTCTTTCCGGGTACCTACATCCATCCACATTTGCATTAGTATATCAGATTTGTCAATCTTTCATGTCATTCTTTCCTCTTGACCGAACAAGCGGTGTAATCTCCTTATCAGTTTAACATCAACAGTTCCAATCCCACTTTTTCTCGGATCTCACTGTAACGAATGCGATCAACCAGCGTTACACCACAGATTTTCTGTAGCGCTCTCATTTCGACCGCATTTATTATGCTTTTTGTGACAAAGCCAACTCTCGCTAGTTGCTAGTTGCTACCAAACAAAAACGTTTGGATATGCAAAACGAGTCTAACAACCACAAACACAGTTAGTTGCAGAAATAGTTAAGGCGACGGATTCCTACTCTACAACTTACCGAATTGAACTCTAGCAAATTATCTAATTGGTAATGACCGCTTTAAAGTAGGCTCACCTCTTAATAACTGACGAATAGGTATGGCAGATAATAATCTATCGCCTCTGTGGTCTAGCGGTTTAGGTGTTGAAGTCCAACACCTGAACCGCTAGACCACAGAGGCTAGGTCCTGGGTTCGAATCCCGGGTCGGGCAACAAAAAGAAAATTCGGTTTTTACAATTTTCTAATAAAAAAAATGTTGCTCGGGATTGGATGTATGCCCGGTTGGCGATAGGCTTGCCACCTATCACATTGTGAGACATAGTGTCTTTGGCTAGTCGCAGGTGCCGGTTATGCCTCTGCCTACCTCTTCGAAGATATCAACGTGAAGATTATATTCTACACAAAAAACCCAATCAAATGAAAATAAAAATAAAACTTTCTAACATTATCTTATAAATCATATTTTAGAAGATGAAAATTATTATAGACAACAAAAGGCAAGAAAAAATCTATTAATTAGAAACAACAAAAGACAACATAACTATTAATTAAAGACTACAATACAGAAGTTAAAATCGCAATTAACGTTACATAAAAACATCTATAAAGCTTTCTAACGTTTTATAAATCTAACGTTAAGATGAAATGCAAAATTAAACGTTAAGTTGAAATGCTAACTATTAATTAACTTTACGTAACGGGTGATTTCCAGGAGGTATCGAACTACAAACTTGTGAACACTAGTGAGGTTATGTAAGTCCTCGCGTTCCAATTAGCTCTGTTTACGTTAGCAAACGTGCCAAGTTCAGTGTTAGCTCTAAGTTTCTGTTTTGTTAGACTTGAATAGGTTTGCCTGTTTATAGTTTTAGTTTTAATTTCGATTTTAACCTAAAATCTAGTTTCAGTTTTGGCTATAAAATCTAGTTTCGGTTTTAGTTTTAGTTTAGGTTAAAAATAGTCGAAATTTTCGGCTGCCGAAACTCCTGTGTTTGGAAATTTTCACCACTAACTAGAATTGGCCCTGTTTACTTTTCACGCAAAACTACTAAACGGATTTTCACTATTTTTTTGGTGGAAGTAGCTTATAGCCCCAGTCAACATTTAGGATACCTTTTACTGCTGAAAAATCTTTCGTTTTCATCACTAACTACTAAAAGTTACTTCGACGCGTGAAAGAAATCGCAGGCAACATCTAGTAATAAATAAAAAAAAAATAAACATGCCACCTCCGTACTATTTAATAAAAAGACAATCAATAAATGATTGTGTTTTTGTAAAGTTATTATTAAACTTCTATATGTATGTTTATGTCAGTTTCGGAAACTCAAAGCAAGTTTTGATTTCGGTGTCGGGTGAAAAATAAGTTTCGTTCGAACACTGGAAATAAAGTGTTAGTCTTCAAGCAACTTTAATGTGATAGTAAAGTTTTCAGCTGCACCTGCTTTGTTTGAAAACACTTTTTGCTAAAAAATCTAACTGGTCATTGTCAAAAATTCCGATCATACCGATCACCAACTTATTACCATAGTACAGTACTACTAAGACTAAGTTTTTTTACAGTACTACTATTTCAATAATGCGTTTCCACTTTACACTTTTTACACTTTATATTTTTATTTTTAAATTGGCTGACCTAATCTAAATTTAAGCGAAATGATTAATTATGTAAAAACAACTCTATATAAATATCTTTAAAATACATTCGGATTTCCGAAGCTTAGCGAATATAGCCGAAGCGCATAATTTAAATAGTATTTGTAAGTAGTACATAGTTTTACACATCTTACTGCTTGAAATATCTTTCATCATAGGATTTGTTCATAGCAATATGATACTAAGGTATTAGCATACTAATACCATCAATAGTACCGGCGCGGTACCACTTATCTTAGATCCCTTTTCTGCGAACACATAGAATGGGGTTTTGATTAGTTTGTTATTGTGATGTTAGCTTTTTATTACATGTTACAAGATGTACATTGAGTGTTTGTCTAATAAATTAAAA
>NJDC01002256.1:162709-175660 GCA_002245475.1 Calephelis virginiensis | reverse complement strand
AGTAGTAGTAGTAGTATCTTCACGCCCATATCCCCGAAGAAGTAGGCAGAGGTACAACCAAGGCACCCACGACTAGCCGAAGACACTAAGTCCCACAATGTGATAGGTGGCAAGCCTATCGCCAACCGGGCACATTTCCAATCCCGACCAACATTTTTTTTTCATTAGAAAATTGGAAACATCCAATTTTCTTTGTGTAGGCCGACCCGGGATTCGAACCCGGGACCTCATGCAGTCAAGTCCAACACCCGGACCGCTAGACCACAAAACACTTTGTTACACTTTAACCAACCTATTTAACTTTTAACAGCATCATCAGGTGTTTAATACTAAGGGTGAATCCGTTTGGCTTAAGTGTAACATAAAGTGTAAAATATACTTTATATTGTAGAAAAGTACGTGTTATTATCCCGTTTTGGTCCGGGCTCCTTTGCAGAATAGACCATCTCCCTACCTGCCAGGCAGCTCGTAAAAGGCTAGCATAGGCTTACCGTCACTAGCACCGTGACCATGGTAGAGTTTCGCAGCGACTCGTCCGGATTGGTACCACCGCCTTACTTATTCTTGCCGCCATAACGTCCAAAGCTTGCAGTTGACGTGTTCCGGTTCGGAGGGTAAGGTAGCCGGTAAACTTACTTTGCTCGAGGCCTAACATCCCAGCCTTAGGTTGGTAACGCACCATTATCACCTTTGGTGTCTCTAGGCGGCGTGAATTTCTTACTATCAGGAAATCCGTCTGCTTGTTTGCCTTCCATTTTCATTAAAAAAATGAGCCTTTTAACTAAATACAATTTTTACGTCAATTGAAAATATTTTCATGCTCATTCGACCGCTTTGAACAAAACATAGCTTATAAGTGACGTCATTCTCTTTCAAATAGTAAAAAAATTAAATTAAAATTGTACCAGTAATCTACAGACGCGGTGACAATTTATAAATAGGGACGAGAATTAAAACAAAACATTTATTTGAATTTTGAAATACGAAACGAGAATTAAAGCAAAATATTTGAATTCAGAATACGTTGTATCCTAGAGAGAGCACGCAGAGATGACAATTAGCATTAAATCTATCATTAAGTCACAATCTAATCTAATTGTCTCTGTGATCTAGCGATCCAGCGTCGGACTTGACTTCTTAAGCTCCCAGGTTCGATTGCCGACTCGGGCAACAAAAAAAATAGAAAAATGAATGTTTTCAATTTTCTAATAAAAATAACGTTGCCTGGAATTGGATATGTGCCCGGTTGGCGATAGGCTTGCCACCTATCACGTTGTGGGACTCAGTGTCTTCAGCTAGTCGTTGGTGCCTAGTTGTGCCTCTGCCTACGCCTTCTAGGATATGGGCGTGGAGATACACTACACTAAGTCATAATCTTGTATAGAAAATGTCGATCTAATGACTGATTAAACTGTATCTCTGGGTGTCTTCGTTAACCTAGGACTGGTCTCGTCCTAATGGTTTGTTGTGGTTACTGTATTCATACTTTATCTTACATAAGGTGTAGAGTAGACCTTTGACCGTTAGTAATAATTATCTACATATTTATATATAAAATATGAGATATCTAACTTATGTAATAATTCTTCATTCATGGATAATTACTACACAAATGAAAGACAACTCTCGCTAATTAATCTCAAATTGATCGCCTTCAAAACTAACGACAGGAAGCTAGCACCTAGTTCAAATCTTTCCAGATATTCGAGATGATAACAAGCAGAAGAATCAACATTATTATATTAATTGTGTTTTGTTATTTTAACTGTTAACATTGTATATATATTTTAATTTAACGTATTTTTATTAAATTTACAAAAAAAAAACTTTTTTTCTACAGTCACAAAGAGATATAGTTACTAATTGTTTTGTGCCAAATACTCATCTCACGGAACTCCAAACGTTATCTCCCACAAAGCAGTTCGTGGAACATGACCGTTATCAAAGAAACGACAGGTTCAGATAAGTAGGTACCAATGCAGCTTTAAGAATGTTTGTTGTTTAAAAAGTGAACTTAAGGCGCAGAACGCACAATGTGACATGTATGTTTGTACTAATACATATTATAAATGAGAAAGTCAATCTGTCATGATTTCACGGTTAAACTGCTGGACCGATGTAAATATACTCGTAGTTAGAGATTCCAGTTTGAATATATGCTTCTTTGATAGCAAAAAGCAATCCCCTAAGAACTATAAAAGGAGATGAAACTTTACATGAAAAGCAAGCAATATTATAAACTAAAAAAGTTGCGGATACACAACTAGTTGAACAATAAAGACACCGATATAGAATTCTTTAAGTGCACATGAATGGGAAACATCTTTTTGAATTTTTGTTTGTATGTCTGTATGCAAAAAGAAATTAAAAGGTAATTTTCTCAAAGACGTAATTAAAAGGTAATTGACAAATCTGAGTACGGCCGTAAGCCACGCTTTTTAGTATTTGAAAGGCACAGGCTGAACTTTAAGTTATTAAGCTACTAGCAACACAGCCCAGCTTTGCTCGAAGGATATAATAATCACTTCCTCTTGCATTATGTATTAAAAACAGCATCGAAATCCATGATGTAACCATACATACAGATAGCGGAAAACGACTTTGTTTCTTACTATATTGTAGTGGTTATCGGTCTTGCAAATTAAAAACTTTTGACCCTAAGATATAACAATATTTACGTTATACGTTTTATCAATATTTATGTAATTTTTACACATACTTCGCATCCGAAGCCCGCGGCGTCGCTCGCATATTCTTTATTTTTTAACCGAGCTGATAAACGGAGGATATTATGTTATGTTTTGCACCTATACGTTTTGTGTGTGTTACTAGATTTCTAAATTACATTTGTAAACCGCTTTTAAAGATATTTTTTTATCAGAAAGGCCTAACTATCGCAAAGGTTGCATTGAACTACCCCATTTTTATTTCAGTTTAATACTGGAATATTTTTACATACAGAAACAGGGCTTAAGATTTTATAATATTTATCATACATACGTTATGTAGAAATAAAATTGGAATTACAAAATGTTCTGGTATTGATTAAACTAACTCATTTTGTTTCAATTATTTTTTCTAGCATTCCAAGAATGGACGAAAATAGCTCTTACGAATTTATTATCTACCTTTTCGTATATTACACAGGTGAAATTGTAATAAGAAAAAAATATTGGTATTGGTTAACCTATCCTAGTTATTTTTTGTCCAATTTTTTTTACTAAATATCTTCAATGTACGGACGTAACTCTGAAAATTTTATTTTTTAATCATTATAATAGAGATACATTTTGAATCGAAAAAAATTTGATCTTGTTTCCAACTTTTTTTGAGTTCAAACTATTTTTATTCATTATCCCTAACATTTTATGTAATAAAAAATTCAATATACAAACACAGCTCTCTACCATTTATTAATATGTAAAGCTATCTATTAAAATAATAACGAATCATGATCATTGTATAATTTATTCTCATATTATGTACTAACTGGTAATCTTTGTTACCAGATAACTGTCATACCAGATAGTTACAATATTAATAATAGGAAGATTTAAAAGTTCGCTTGTTTTCCTATGACATATTAGGTACTTATGTTGTAATTGTACTTATTTCCGTGATTCGCATGTTAACCAGTTAATCCCGGTTATGGCTTTAATTAGCGATAGCTAAGTACCTAAATCTTAAGTACTTAAATACTTAAATCTTGTTCCATACTTAACGGTTGCCTGGAAGAGATCGCTGCCTTCTAAGTTCCTTTTTTGTTTAAGTTATCTTAATGTATTTGTAATTTCTTTGTATTTTGTGCACAATTAAGAGTTATTGTATTGTATTGTACCTAGGTTGCTTATTTAATAATTGACAAACTGTTATATTTAATACATTTATTTAGTTTTATTCGAAATACCTGTTGTGAGCTGGCAATTATTTTATAGTAAAATATCTTATTTTGAAATTATTATGGATATAAAATACTAAGCTAGTAGTTTAAACAACTGTTTAACTGTGAGGGTTATGGTTTTAACGATGTAAGATAGGCATTAGAGAATACTAAAGATTTCGTTACATATTACATAGGTACCTACTGCCTGAAAAGACACGAGTTTTTTAACTTAATTTTTAAATATTTTTTTTAACATTTTTAACTACGATTTTTTTTATCATATTAACCTTCTGATATTAACTAACACAAAAAAGAATCAGCAGAATACCTACATCTATTCAAGGAAATCGGATTGATTATATTATGTTTTTTTATGAAATATAAAATGGTTAAAAAGCTTGCCCTTCGATAACAAAAGGTATAAACCTAAGATGTTAATATGGTGTACAAAGAATTTCTAATAAATACCTAGATAATATAAATGTATTCGCACATAGAATATATTTATGAAAAAAATAGTTCTGAACTTATTATTCTTATTTTTAGATCTTTTCGTCTTCTTTATTTACAGCAACATCAACAATCTTGCTAGAGCAATTTTGATATGAACATGGCTAAAAAAACTTACAAGCTAAGTAGGTACCTAATTTCATCAAAGTGGGTCAAATGTGCGCTGGGATATCTTAAAAAAAGTACCTTCACGCCCACATCCCCGAAGAGGTATGCAGAGGCACAACCAGAGCACGCACGACTAGCCTAAGTCCCACAATGTGATAGGTGGCAAGCCTATCGCCAACCGGGCACACACATTAATCCCCCGTCAACACATCACATATCCCGAGCAACGTTTTTTTTTATTAGAAAATTGGAAAAACCCAATTTCCTTTTTGTTGTCGTCCGACCCGGGATTCGAACCCGGGACCTCAAGCAGTCAAGTGCAACAACTGAACCGCTAGACCACAGAGGCGAGAGGAGAGGCGGTAGGTATATCTTCGTATTAAAGAAAATTGTTACGCGTAGGCAAAGCCGCGGGCTTAGTTTAAAATTTGTTTGAAATAATAAAATTTGATTCCAGAAATTTATAAAAAAAGTTTGGGAATTATTACCATAATGGCTTTTTTATTGGTACATTATTGTTTGGACTTAATTTGTAGAGCGGCTAATGACCTATCAAACTTAATTTAATTGTTATTTAATGATAAATTTATTTATGTTAAGTATGTGGTAACGTCATATCTTTGTATATGAAACTCGGTAATTTAACTGTTATGCATAATTTCTTAATAGGTATAACTAGAAAAATAATGAAGAGTAAAAGAATGGATAAGTTATTTATTTTTCTACATTTCTGTTGCAAGTTTCTTTTTTACTTTTTGACAGTAGGTTACAGATCTGAATATTTTTTATGGAATTATGCTAAAAGAAAATTTTGAGTAAACCTAATGGCCATAAAATAGGAATGATACTCAGCAGCGTTGTAGATTTTTTTAATGCATTTTACTTTTCATTATTATGAATATGTTTTTTTTTGTTCAATAAAGAAATAAATAAACAATAAATTATTTAGTCATGCCAAATAAATTTATAGATATTTCACATACAAAATATAACAAACACTTCAAAATTTAAGATTTTTTGATTTTTAACTATAAATTTTCACATTCTCATACTTTTATGTTAACATGAATTAAAAATAACTTACCAATTTGAAGCGACTAGACCGCCAAAAAAGCAACCATTTTGAAAAAAAAAACAAAACAAAATCCACAAATAAACTCACGAAAAAAAACAAATTTGCTATCAAACGTTTTCGTAAAAATGTTTTAACATAAAACTTCTTTAATCAAAACAATTGAAAAAAGAAAATGTTCGAAAATATTCTCGTAACAAGTCGACGGTTCGCGCGTTTCGCGGGTTATGGTTTACGGGCAACCACGACCTCGCTCTGTCACACACTGACTTCGAAGTTCGAGTCCGATAGAGCAATTCACTGCTTAAAACCTGGATCCAGAGTAGTTAACCAAAAGAATCAATTGACTACTAGATGGTCTTAGTAATAAAATAATCCTGTTCGCGCCAGTATCCCTGACGAGCTAGGCAGAGGTACAACTAGGCTACTCGCGATTAGCCAAATATACTTCGTCTCACAAAATGTGCTATTTGACACCTGCAAAACCTATCACTAAAAGGGCTCTTATCCAATTCTAGGCAATACTACTTTGACGAGAATTAAAAAAAGAAGACATATTTTGATTTTCCCGACACGGGAATCGCACCCGAGACATCGCGACATCACCGGACTAGCAGACGATAGCGATGATTTATTTTATGTATATAGATACATAAAATAAAGTCGTGTTGGTTATAATATTTATAACTTAAAAAGGGTTAAACTAATTTAGTTGAAAATTTATGTCGCGGTAGCTTCGAACCAGGAGAAGGACATAGGCTACTTTTTATTACCTTCGACTGCGAGGAAACTAAGAAAACAATATTTTAACAATATTCCCGTGCAAGCTGAATGGGTGGCACGAAGTTCGAGGGAATAGCTAGTCTATATATATAAAAATCAATGCCACTCAAGAAAGGGCTCACCTATCCTAACCAAATGTTTAGGCTTTGTTCGGACTATTACTAAATGGTTTATATGCATATATTTAGTTTGCATAACATCGGTCGAGCGGTTTTTCATTCATCACATTTTTGTAACAAATGAATTTAATTAATGGCAGATTGTTTTGTTAATAATAATAATATCTTTATTTGCGCTTAATAGGAGTACATTAGATCTTCTTAATGTAACAATATTCCTTACTACTTCACCAAAACAATCCTTTGGTATGCAAATGTATACACAAATGTGTTAATGGGTATTTTTCTGTCAAATTTAAACTTTTTCCAGATGGGTATTGTGCTGTCATATTGAAATCTTTTTCGGTTTTTTTTTGTTTTGTTGTATTATGCCATTTATGCGGTCATATACGTAGCGAAGCACGTACCGGGGCGCTAGTATTGTATAAAACATGAATGACATAAAATACCTATTTTAATTAAAAAGTTTGTGTATACAGATTGTTTATAATTAACAAAATTCATTGCGAATCTCTACCGGACAACCTATTCATCGAAGAAAACTATACCTTTTGCAAGTCTACCCACTATCCTACACTGCGCACCGGAACATGACACTCGTTATGGCAGTAGGAACAGGTAAGGCTGTGGATCCCTACCCGGGCGAATTGGACAGCGGCACTCTACCTTCAGTGGTCTTCTTGTCAATAAACACACATATACACACATATTTTCACGGTAGGCAGAGAGTAACATCATAATCTTTTTTGTAATGGCGGAGGGCCCATTTAAACTATGCTCACCTGAAACGAGTTGGGAGGCAGAGAGGCTTTTCTACAGAGAACAAAGACCAATGAAGGGATTAGCGATTTACTTTTAATTTACAAATGACGGTTTGTACATTATTTTTAACTATTTTCACGGAATTTGTTTTTTTATGTTATTAAAAAATCTGATATCTGTCAAGTCTGAAAGGGTGACCTGAAAATCAGTGATAAAGCAATATGCTTTAACAAAATGTGTTTCTCCCATTAGAAACACAGCGCTGCCTGCACACTGCGTTTGTAATATTTTTGTATATGTTTAATTGTTGTTCCTTGCATAGTATTTATCTACATTTTTTTCATTATAATGTGTGTAGTGAATGTGTTTGAATAAATGTTTTCTTTATTTCTTTCTTTCTCTCAGTTACTAGTATTAAAGAAGTAATAAAAGAAGAGGAAATAGAGTGCTGGTTTTCATGATGAGACGCTGAGAGCTCCATGGCGTTTATTTATAAATAAACTAAATTAACAAACTGATTTTTCTGCTGTCAAAGTTTTTGTACTCTAGAGACCGAAACACAAATACGCTCCGGCTTTACACTTTTGACTCTTTTTACACTTGATACTTTTATTTTTAAATTGGCTGACCTAATCTAAATTTAAGCGAAATGATTAGTTATGTGTAATAACAACTCTATATAGATATCTTTAAAATACATTCGGATTTCTGAAGCTTGACGAATGTAGCTGAAGCGCATAATTTAAATAATACTACATAAGTTAGTTTTACTAATTCGGGATAACCGTTTCCAGATTTATTTTGCGTATAATGAGATTTTGAAAGGCAATTCTTTTAAATAAAGTTAAGTTGACTGGTAAAAAATGCCTTGTAGCATTAAGTCCACTTTTTTACACTATAGTGCATAAATTTTAAATAAATAAATAATAACTTAATAAATTGTTTGTATAATATCGTAATCTTGTAATTATGACGTTCAATGAAAGATAAATGTTTTTTTTTACTTTGAATAAAAACCAATGACTATAACACTTCATTATCATCATCAGCCGGAGGATGTCCACTGCTGGACATAGGCCTCCCCCAAAGAGCGCCACAATTTTATTAAAAAAGTATTTTGTAATATTATTTGATAACTGGCTTGATTAAGGAGAAGGACGAAACAAAAATCGACTGGATTTTTGGTATGTATGTTACGCGATTATTCAGCCAATACCGAACAATAGTACACAATGCAGTCCCCGGCCACAAATGTTACCAGGAGAACACATGCAAAAAAAAAGAAACGCGCGAAAAACTTTAGCGAAGATTTGCTTGCGCCATTTTTTACATATTTTTAACTAGCGGCCCGCCCCGGCTTCACACGTTTATGAAATATACATATGAACCTTCCTCTTTAATCACTTTATCTATTAAAAAAGCTGCATCAAAATCTATTGCGTAGTTTTAAAGATTTAAGCATACAAAAGGACATAGGGACAGAGGAAGCGACTTTGTTTTATACTATGTAGTGATAGGAGCAGTCCGTGCAAAGATTTATCTAAACATCTTCGTTAGCTTTACGGTTTAAATATCATAAACTGCATGCACTGATACTATTTATGAACATAAATTCAAATTAATTTAAAGTATTATCTCGAAGGCATTTTTTTTCCTTGCTGTTTAGGTAAGTATAATTATTTCAAAAGTTTTAAAAATAATTTTACTTAGACTCAGCTTTTTAGCTTTTAAAATGCAGGTAAAATTGGAAAAACAATACTGTATTTTTTACATACAAACTGTTAGTAGCTATTAATGTCAAGCGATACGAAGTTCGTCTATATAGTTATAAATAAAACTAACTGTGAAATTGAAGTAGATAATATAAGAAACTAACATACTAAAAAAATCAACTTCATATTGCCCGCGGCCACGCTTGTGGTTAAATGTTAACTTACTTTGCCGGTGGATGAAAAAGTACTCTGAGCACCTTCCAGGAACTTGTGGACCATAAAGGTGTGTGGAAAAGTGGACCATAATATTGCTCCGTAGCGAAGCGTAAGAAGGACAAATAAACAAACGAAACAAAGATACACACTTTCACAATTAATAACACTTTAAGAACACTAACTTTGGATCTGAACTTGAACTAAAATTAACGTTAATACATAAATTATGATATTGTTTGTATGTTTCACCAATATCCCTGCTTATAGCTTCTGTGGTCTGGCGGTCCGGAATTGGACTTGACTTCATGAGAGGGCGATAAATTATTACAAATAAATCATATATTTTCAGCATCATGGTGAAAATGAAGAGTTAAACAAAATTTCCTCATACACTTCTTCATTTTTGGTCGGGTAACAAAAAAAGGAAAACAAAAACTTACTTCACATACTTCTCTTACATCATCGGTCGGGCAATAAAAAAAGAAAAACAAAAAAATACTTTACACACACTTCTCCTACCCGATTGGTCGGGCAACAAAAAAGAAAAAATATATATAAAATGCGTATTTTCTATTTTCTAACAAAAATGACGTTGCCCGGGATTGCATTTAAGCCGTGACGATAATAGGTTTTCAACCTATCACATCGTAGGACGTGTCTTTGGTTATAGGTATGCAATCCTGGATAACATTGATTTTATTAGAAAATTGAAAAATTGTGTTTGTTGATCGGGCCAGGAATCGAACCCAAATAAAAGTCTACCAGCTAGTATTAATTGGTCCTTTAGAACGTTCTAATTCTAACTTAAAAAAAGCATCAGGTTATTCGCCTCGGACAGCATAGAGATGACCTAACAGCGAGATCAATAAACCTCTACGTCCTTAACCTCGTGGTCCGATGGCCGAGTTTTAGAGTAGGTGGGTTGTAAAATAAATATTTTAACAACATATAAAACAACATTGTTTGGCACTAACACCTCGACTGATAACTTAAATTGAAAGTTAGGTCAATAGCTTACCGCCCAAAAATGTTATAATCGACAATGGGTGTGTCACTAACACCGTGCTTGCGATTAAGCGGTAGGGTTTTGCTACGATTCACCAGTAGGATTTTTTTTATACAAGAGAAGGCAAACGAGCAAGTGGCTCACTTGATGGAAAGTGATCACTGCCGCCCACGGACATCCGCAACACCAGGAGTATCAAAGATGCGTTGCCGACCTTTAAGGAATGAGTACGCTCTTTTCTTGACGGTCCCTAAGTTAAAATTGTTTGGGAATACCGCCCTCGGTAACTGGGTCGACAAAGTTGTTCTAAAAATTGTCTAGATCGCCACGCATCAAGATGATGGGCATGATACCGCAAAGTAAGTAAGTCGTGAAGTAAGTAAGTAGGTGTAAGTAAGTATGATAAAGCAAAGAAAAAATTGGAAGTAGTGTAGGTTAATGTGGCACTAAAGCCATGATTGATTCCGAGAGTATTTTAAAAAAGTATCTTCACGCCCATATCCCCGAAGAGGTAGGCAGAGGTACAACCAAGGCACCCACGACTAGCCGGAAGAGTATATTAAGGGTATACTAAAAGCATATATCGTTTAAGTAACGCATAAAATCTAGCATTGGCTTAATACTAACCATGACCATATATGACAGAGTTCTTAATTGAAGGGTTAAGTTCGAGAACGGTTTAACTGATTTTTTTTTCAAAAATTAGTTATTGGTATCGTTGGATTCAGAAGTAAATTATGTATCTAATGCCCTTTTCAAAATAACAAGAATCGCACTACATGTCGAGATATTCAGTCTTAAAACGGTTTAACTGACCCAAAGGTCGACATTGCTAGTACAAAAGTATCTTCACGCCCATATTCCCGAAGAGGTAGGCAGAGGCACAACCAGGGTACCCACGACTAGCCGAAGATACTAAGTCCCACAATGTGATAGGTGGCAAGCCTATCGCCAACCGGGCACATATCCTATCCCGAGCAACATTTTTTTATTAGAAAATTGAAAAAATCCTATTTTCTTTTTGTTGCCCGACCCGGGATTCGAACCCGGGACCTCATGCAGTCAAGTCCAACAACTGAACCGCTAGACCACAGAGGTACAAAAAGGCTAGTACAAATAACATTAAATGTTAATTAAACCTACATAAAATATCATAATTACCTCAGTTCAAACATAAACATCGATTTTAATGCCAAAAACTCTTTTTACTTATAACAAGCCCTATACTTGGAGTGATTTTCTTTAGTAGAATTGAAAATAATGCTCCCAATGTTTAAAATTGATTTGCGTAAAATCACGTGTTTGTTAGTTAAACCTTTCTCGAACTCAACCCTTCAATTGTGAACATTCGTTTTCATATGCGTTATTATATTATTACCCTTGTTTCAATAAAAGTAGGTTGGATTACTCTTATGACAAAAGATAGCTATTTACCAGTGAACCCATCAGCAACTATTAGTTACAAAGATAACTCGAGAAACATACAGAGCGACAAAAATGTTAAGTTTTTCTACAAAACATCTGCATTAGAATAACAAAAGTTTGCTACAAACATTTACTATTCACCACTAGAGAGCGCTTAACTATGAGAAGCTATTACTCACTAGATGGCGCTATTTAAAATTCATCTCATTTCTTACTTAGAACTAGCACGCAGAACATATTTAGAAATATTAACTTTCAATTAATTTCATATGTCCAGGAAATATGCGCTGGCGCATAAACAATTTAGAGTAAATACATAATTCTTACTTCAAATCAATTACCCAATAGTGTTATTCAATTATAAACAATTGAATAATATAATTAAGGTGATAGGTTACTGCCTACTTAATTATAATTATTCACTACTAACCAACCCAGCGAACTTCTTATCGCTTGTAATTACCAATTTATGAATTAAATTATTATATTTCCTACTTTCCCTGCAATTTTCTCGGTTTTTCTCTTTATGATATGATCCTTCTTCTGGCAATAACTAACAAAACAAAAGAGAAGTACTAAAATTTAAATTGGTCCATCCGTTCAACCGTGATACGTTGACTACGCGAAATGGGGATTCAATTTTATGTATTACTGACCGACCTGTAGACTAGCCGACCCGGCGAACTTCGTATCGCTTGACATTAACAGCTACCTACTAACAATTTGTAGGGACAAAATTGAAGCTGTGGTTTTTCCTACTTTCCTTGCATTTTTCACAGATTTTCTCTTCATACGATTCTTCTCCTGACACGCAAAATGGGGACGCATGTAGGACGCAGATACACTCGTGTTATATTTATTTATATATTATATAATTTTATTAATTTTTTACATAACTATGATTATGTTAAAATGTAAGTATTTTCACACCCTTATCCCCGCAGGTAGAAACATAGGTAGGTAGAAGTACAACTAGGACATTTGCGATTGCCTGAAGGTACCATTGGGACTATTATATATTTGAAAACAAAAAAAAAGTTTGGAGTTTTTTAGGGTTGTCTGACCAAAAAATTATATTGAGACCTTATTTAACGCCAACTAACCTTATCATAATAGGTAAGGTACCTATCAATACCTACTAATCTGGACGAGTAGCTGTAGAAAATTTAGTCTGACTACCGATAATCTGACTAACTGCACTAGTTGAATAATCCAACAATCCCTAAAATAACTATAGTAATCCACCCGCGGGCGATTGATTCGTCACTTCTCTACAAAAAATCATCACAAACCTAAATAACTCATCAACTTCGTGATTTTCGTCATACCATTCTATGAATAACGACAGAATTATT
>NJDC01002256.1:134041-146496 GCA_002245475.1 Calephelis virginiensis | reverse complement strand
GTCCCGCTAGGTGTCACCGTTTCGGCAGGCCGTCGACCTACTTTTTACCAGGTCTACATTTCTAAGGTTTCGGATTTTTCTGGGTGGTTTCAAACCAATCCCTATCCGACAACATCAACACCGTGACTGTAGCACGACGGCAACCGGGAGAACAATTCGGGGTGAGTCAGTCAATCATCAACATGGTAGTCTAGCTTTATATATTATACTAAAATATGCATACCTATAATATTTACAAAAACTGACACCTCCTTGTAGAATATCACTTCCGTGGATGACATTAATGTATGGAATGTCACTTCCATAGATATAGGTCACTACCATGGGGTGTTTGTTTTTTCAAACCCTTACAGCTGACTACTTTATTTTTCACCTTTGTAGTCTAACGGTCCAGGTGTCGGACTTGACTTTATGAGGTCCCGGATTTGAATCCCGGGCAACAAAAAGTAAATGGGGCTTTTCCAATTTTCTAATAAAAAAAATGTTGCTCGGGATTGGATATGAGCCCGGTTGGCGATAGGCTTGCCACCTATCACATTGTGGGACTTAGTGTCTTCAGCTAGTCGTGGGTGCCCTGGTTGTGCCTCTGCCTACCTCTTCGGGGATATGGGCGTAAAGATACTTTTATAGCTGACTACTTTAAAGGCTGCAAGCTCTGTGAATATTTTTCCCTGGAAGAGAAACACCAAATCTAATAAGAACCTATATCACTAATATTAAAAAGACAATTTCATCTGATTATGTATTTTTATGTCTAAAAATGAGAATTACCCTTAATGTACTTTATAAGCATTATTATTGAAAAATATTAGCGTTCTGCGATAAAATGAATATGAAATATTTTATAATTTTATTTTTTTATACATAAAATATTTACGTTTTTATACATAAAATATTTTATGCTCCTGCGGCCGCGCAAATTTCGGAAAAAGGGGTCCAAAGTTTAAAAATCAACTATTAATATACAGATCACGTAAGAAGCAAATTCACTTTCCAAGAGGACTGAAATGATGTCGGTGATGACGAATATTACTAAGGTTTAGAAAGTTACTATTAAATACGAGTATTACTTTATCAATATAACTACCGATGTATTAAAGATGAAAGTCATCTGCCACTCGAGGTGATCATGATAGACAACCGTTAAGTCATCCTTTGTACACATCCATTGTCAACCCACGTACCTCATACGTGTTATGTTAATTATTCTACGTCATGGATTTGCAATTAGGTAGTTCTCTAGGTGACCTAGCGAATTTCGTATTGCTTTAATTTGATGGCATGCCGACAGCAGCGCCACCTACAGGGTCCAATTGCGTTTTAAATCATCCAGAAACCCATTGAAATATACGTTCAAACTTCCAAGCAAAATGTCTATCGTTTAGGAGGAATTAGTTGACAAACACTTGCATGAAATAATTATATATATTACTAGCTTCTAACTACGAACTTCGTTCCACCCTTTCAGTTTGTATGGAGAAAAATAAAGTATTGTTTTTCCCGTTTTCCCTGCAGTTATTTCGGTTTTTTCTCTTAGTAAGAACCTTCTTCTGACAATAACTGACACAACAAAAAATAATTAGCCAAATCGGTTGAGTCGTTCGAAAGTTATGCGCTTACCAACACATTTAGCAAATAATTTCTTTAGTATAGATTATGATACTGTCATCACTTTATTAGCCAATTAACCAATAACTGTCAGAGATGCCAACGACCATATAGAAAACAAAAAAACGCAGATTAAGTCAAAGTCCGGTTTCCCTCGTTTTCTTCTCCACCCCCGCTCGTTTAACATTGAGGAACGAGTATGATACTAGTCATGATATATTCTTCATCAGAATAGCCCGAAAAGTAGCAATACTACGATACTGAGATAAAATTATTAAACATATTGTGTCTTTGCTATTAGTTTTAACCGACTCGAAAAGGAAGCAATATTAAAATGTATGTAGTTACGCATACGCGTTTACTTCGCTGATAATAAATATATCTAGATGACTCTTATCGATAGGTGAGTTATAATTATTCAGAGGCGGTCTTATATAAATTTGGCCAGGATCCAAGAAGTCTTTTAAAGTTATACCTACTATTAATACATGCATTTATATCGTTTACATAGGCGATTCAGTAACTTAGAGTCTTACTACTTTTAAATTATATTTTCTGACCTTGTATCTTCAAAGGCGAATTTCAGCGAATTAAAGAAGTTTTCCGAAATGTGGCATTAGACGTTCAGAAAGTGTAGAAGTGACGATGGAAGAGATTAAGTCCTAAAAAATTGAAAATAAATCAAAGAATGGAGAAAATCATACGGGGAGAGTAGAGAATATTTAGAACAAACGAAAAGAGTCATCCATCCATACAGCAGGGGCGGCTCTAGCTAGTGTAACGTCCACGTATATACAGGAAAAGTAGAGAATATTTAGAACCAACGAAAGGAGTCATTCATCTATACAGCAGGAGAGGCTCTAGCTCGTGTAGCGCCCGTGTGCAATGAAACCGAGGCGCCCTTTGCCATCAAAACAAAATATTTTTTCATATTCCTACACGCTATTTTTTAAGTAGATATAGCTTACAGTCAGGTATTAGTTACGGCCTCTCTTTGATATTATTGTTGTACTAAGATGGTCCAAGACAATGTTCTCGCGGCGCCCCCTAAGACACCCTTTCACTGCACCTGCACCCTGCACACAAGCCGCCCCTTCCATCCAGTCATCAAGAACAGAACGAACTATCGTCTGTATCACGAAAGATGTATCTATGGTTAAGCTGCGATGTGATCCTGTACTGTCGAGAGGGTCTCATCTATCATGTGGATTGCTCAGAGGATTAATTTGAATTAATACCCACTGCTGAGTTCCACAATCACATTATCACGACGCACCATCGTTGTTCCTCAGCTACTAAGCGATTCCATAAATATTTTAAACCTTGCAGTACACCATTGGTGACGACATGCGACGTGTCGCTACTGGAATCAATACGTGGTGAAAAATTTGCAGTAAGGTAAAGATTATGAAGAAAAAGACTACGCCATGTGGTATCTATTAACAGTTATGTTTTTTCTGAAACATTTCGACTTTCGACCATTTAAAAAAAGAGTTTACTTAATCCTAAAAAAACGTTGACAACCCTTTGAGACCTGGTATTCCAGCTCGTGGGCGACGTTTTTAATCCCCGTCGGAAAAAAAAGAGTGTTATAAGTTTGCATGAATATGAGGCGATATCATAACTTTTAAAGGTATAAACCGATTTCGATGCAGATTTTTTCTTTGAAAGCTAACGTGATAGAAATGGTTCTTAGTTACATTATGGATTGGTTATGTCGGATCATATTAAAGATGTATGACTTCGTGGTTATCTATCCTGTAAATTGCTCGTTCCTTTGCCTCGTCTTACTTAAAAATAAAACATGTGAGTGTGATTGATATCTTGCAATCTCTTCTATTACATATTCAAGTGTATGTCATTAAGTTGTAATAACACCACTTACAATCTTGTTTAAAATATATGTCTCATCACTTTATGTCTCAACAGCAGTAATATGGCATAATTTAGCACCACATGATTGGAAGCGAAACTGGTTCTAAATTACCTTGAATCGTTAGTCGTTTCCAACTGCCACGATATAATTAAATCTTATAAACGAACGTTGTTCATTTTGTGAAGCGGATTTTCGTGTAGCGCCAACACAAAAGATAAACGCAAAATCTCTTTGATCCAAGGGGCTGATTTCGTACGTTTTTAGGGACGATCAAGTGTACATCAAATAGCTGTCAAATGACGTATTTTGTATTTGCTATCTTCATTGTGTTTCTATTGGTCACAGGAGATAGCAAATATAAAACACGTCATATGACAGCTATTTGATGTACACTTTACTAAATTATTAGCTTTAAAAAGATACTGAATCAGAATCAAAATCAGAAAAATGTTTATTCACTTGAACCATATAAATGGTATTTGTGCGCGTCGACATTCATATAAACTACCAACGGATCGGAATAGCGGCCACACACTGAGAAGATCCGGCAAAAGAAACTCAGCGGGTTTATCTTTTTTGAATAATAAATAATAATAGTTACAATATAAACTAGATTAAAATACAAATTGCAATCTGATTTTAACTTAAATAAAAGGTACAACAAATCACATTACAAATTGCAGTGGGAGATTTAAACCTCTATCCCCAAGCATGTTCATCTTCCAAATACTCTGAGATCATATAATAGCCTTCTTGACATAATTTTGCTTTTATACATTTTTTAAACTTATTTAAAGGTAGATAGATCTGTAATACTGAATAGCCCTGCAGGTCGCCGTTGTAGATTAAAACATCTGCCTAGTTACCTGGCAGCTCGTCAAAGCTGAACATAGCTTAAACGGGTCATGAACAAGATCGCTGATGATAGAGTGCTGTGTAGCAACTTGACCGGGTAAGTCCACCGCCTTGCCTATTTCTGTCGCATTAATGACATTGTTTGAAACTGCTGTCTTTTGTTGCGGAGAGCAGGATAATTAGTAGATGTGCTAATTATACAACGATGCATCTATAGAATTTAAAGTGTTTATTAAATATAGGCCACGATTGTCTGTAACCATCAAGTCACTTTACTTTCACCGAAAGGTGAAATTAAATCTATTTTATTACTCCGCGGTCCTATCCCACGTAGAGAATACGAGTGCCTAAATTTCACGATCCTTGTAAACTCTCTAGCTTCCTCCACATTCATTAGTCTTCTTATACAAACACACTTATATACGAGACTCCGAACACTATTTTCGGAAAGCATCCGAGTGATTCAGTCGTGAAATGTCAGCCTAGGTATCCCCAGGTACCTATATCCATTCACACTAATGTCAATCTTTCATATGCCATTTTTTCCACATGACCGGAGCTACGATGTGTTTCTTTTCTAATTTTTCACCACCAATTACTTTTAATCCCACTCTCACTCTGACATTGCTGTTGCGAATGCGATCGGCGAGCATTACTTTACAAAGAACAATGCCCATCGTTCATACATTGAAAAACCTGTCAGATGATTTTTTATTTACGTGTTGTATATGAAGCATTACTCTTGTTTTCGACGTAATATTGTTTACTTTAAATGAATATTAATTCAGGTTTTTTTTATTTAAGTCGGAAATAAAATCTATTGAGGTTATGTATTTTTTAATATTACATAAAATAATATTTTCATTCCAATCGAAAAGCAATAATCAGTATCCGTGTGACACAAGCCAAAAGTAATCGTAAAAGGCTATCGGAGTCCGCGAGAAATGCAAAAATTATAAAAAAAATCAAAAATCTGGGATCGTAAAGTGTTGACCTCCGTTATAGACAGTTACTTTACTCTTTGGTATAGAGGGACATCTGTGTCTGTCAAAAGTGTCAAACTAATCTCGCATGACACGATGTGACAGCACTGTCAAATCTATTAATCATTTTCACACAGAATATTTTTCTCTGTGTTATGATTTTTTAATTATAATTATTTTGGTGTACAACTGAAAATGAGTATGTGTTGTTCAATTTTTATATTTTTACTTATAAATTACGTTTAAGCTTCTTTAATATATATCTAATCATTAATCACTATTAAAAAAATAGTACGTGGTGGAAGTAATGGGTAGGTAACAATAATCGTGGAACAGAACCATAGAACAATATTACTCACAGAGAACAGAACATTTCAAATAGACCACAGACAATCACAGTTGTTGGCTATAGTGCTTTGTATAGTGCCTATTGTGTGTGACATTTTAAATATGTTTATCAAGACTTGTAAATTAAATACACCCTTTTTTAAACTTAGTAAAAAAAATGTAATGAGTGATTTTATAATAACAAAAAATCAGCAATTTTTTTGAGATATCTCACGTCATTACTCACGATAACTATTTCTTAGGTCAATTATGGGCATTGTTCTTTACTGCAACGCTCTCATTGCGACCGCATTTATCCTACTCTTATGTTTTTTCTGACATAACCAACAACGCTTCCATAAAGTTACATTGATGCGTTTATGTGAGTGCGTGCTTGCGTGTGTGTTTCCACTTTACACCTTGCTTAAACTAAATATACACCACGATTCATGAAAACAGCTAAATGAGTGTGCGTACGTGCTGACCGTATTGCATGGAGCCGATACCCCCTTATAAATAAATATATAAATATTCCTGGACAAGTTACACAAATTGAATCTAACCCCAAAGTAAGCAAATTATATGCTTGTGTTATGGGTGTTAGTCAACGATACTATTACATAGAAATACTTAAATAGATACCAGAATAAATTTAATAAACACCCAGACCCGGTAATGCAGACATCTGTCGAGAATCGAACCCGAGCCTCGCGATTCGTCGATGCAGTTAGGCGAATACGCTAGCCACTCGACCAACGAGGCGGTATTAGCCCCTTGTATTATGGCCTTTCTTTTATTGTCCTTTACGAAATAAAATGTCTTAACTTTTATCTGTTACAAGATAACTGGCAAAATATTAATCGGAAAAGATATTTCTTAATGACCGTGCATAAGGAAAAAGCTCCATGTTTCATTAACTCCAAAAAAGGCGGAGCTAAAAACCGGCCAATAACTAACCGATTTTGAAGTGAAAAATGTATGCATTCTTAAGTGTAACTCAAAAACTACTAGTAGGATGTTGATAAAATTTATGGGACCTTTTTGGAAAAATTTGCTATCTTTTGAAAAAAACTATTAAATTGTGACGTTATACCCAAAGAAAGATTTGGAATCGGTTTTTAAGGTTTTACTGGGCTTAGTTATTTATTACAATAACAGTACATTTTTTCTATAAATTAAAAAAAAAATCGCCTTAGACTGCACATAATATTTTCAAACCTGCACGTACAAGTAGGTAATAAAAATATCTACCAGCACATTATTACTGTCTCGAAACGTTTTGACGAGGTTTTCTTGTAAGCAAATTGATTTCCCTATGACAAGAAGTACAAAATATCATCTGTGGACACTAAAGTCTTATTAATAAATATAAATTAAGAGTACTCCAAGGTTCAACGTGATAATATTATGATTTTATTACACTACTACGGTTATAACGTCAAATTAAATCTTAAACACACACATATAGCTTCACGTCAAGTCCATTACCGAGTAGACAGAGAGTATTAAGTGCCAAATCTCACGATCCTGGCAGACCTGCTTGTTCTGAATGTGGAGGAATCCACATTCTTTATCCTTTTCATACACATATACCAGTTTCGAGACTCTTCACACCACCTTCGGATAACACAAGAGCGGTTTAATCGTGGAATTTTAATCTTGGTCTCCCGGCTTAATAGGCGGGTGAAACTCGGCGGGGCAACCGCCGAGTTTCACCCGATTCGGGTGAAACGGCCACGTCCATTGTTCTTAATATTTTTGAGTGGCGTTTGCCCCGCAACTTTTTTTGAACAATGTTTGTACAATCAGAATGCAAAATTTTAGGTACAGTGATATAATTTAAGTAAATGCAAGGTAGTACTGTAAAAAAAATACAAAAATATTTTTAAAAAAATATTATACATTATATTTCGATTAGTTATGCTTTAAATCGATATAAGACTGATTTTGTGATTAATCGTGTTTATTTTTCTATAATCCGTTGATAGTTATAATAATTTTTAATTTTTAATAAATATTTTTGTATTTTTCCTAGAGTACCTTGCTTTTACTTAAATTATCTCTACCAAAAATTTTGCATTCCAACTGTACAAATGTTGCTTAAAAAAATTGCGGCGCAAACGCCACTTAAAAATATTAAGAAAAATAGACGTGGTCGTTTCACCCGAATCGGCCTACACCTACTAAGCCGGTCTCCCTGGGTACCAACATCCATCCGCATTCGTATTGTACATCTGCTTTGTCGATTTTTCATACGTCATTTTTTCTATATGTCACACTTACTTTCAATCCCACTCTTTCTCGGATCTCACTTTTACGAATGCGGTCAGCGAGCGTAACACCACAGATTTTCCGTATCGCTGTCATTTCGACTTCATTTATTTTACTCTCATGCTTCTTCTGACATACCTAACTCTCGCTTAATAAATATAGATTAAAGCATTCCAAGTTTCAACTTGATAGTACGTTTTTTATTAAACCGTAGTAATAAAGGCTATTATATTACACATACATATTTGGACACCAAGTCCCTGGCGGAGTAGGCAGTGAGTATCGATTGCCTAAAGTCACGATCTGTAAGGATTTGCCTTGCTTCCTCCACATCCATTACCCTTTACGTACAAACACGCCTGTTTTGGAGACTAAGAAACTTAAATCTTGATGTAATTTAGTCTCTGTTTATTAATTAGATGGTAATAGTAATATAGGTTTTCCCCATGTCGGTCCCGGGCTCCTTTGCAGAATAGACCAGCTGCCTTCCTGCCAGGTAGCTCGTAAAAGGTGAGCATAGGCTTACCGTCACTAACACCGTGACATCTGACTAGGTGATATCGTTTCGCAGCGACTCACCCGGATTGGTACCATTGCCATAACGTCATGACGTGTTCCGGTTTGGAGGGTAAGGTAGCCGGTAAACTTACTTTTGCTCGAGGTCTAACATTCCGGCCTAAGGTTGGCAATCCACCATTACCACCTTTAATGTCTCTAGGCGGCGTGAATTTCTTACCATCCGGAATCCGTCTGCTTGTTTGCCTTGTTCATAAAAAAGCTGTGTTAGCATCTAACGGAGGGTATTAAAGTTATTACCTTGCCACAATTTTAAAATAGCGTTGCTATTTACATGTCATACACAAAAATAAGCATTATAATCATCAAATAGATAGCCTACCCAATAAAAATGCCTTACGTAAAGACGTACTCATTATTTACATTGTTATTAACATGTGTAGTAATTATTTGCACTGATAATACGTCTTATGATATCAATATTTATCACAAGTGGCGATGACAACATTGAAACATTCATCGAGAAAAGATTCAACAGATTGGCTAAGTTGATACACTTTGTAAGTGTGGCTTTTAATATATGAAGGTTATGTAGAAGATTATGGGATATCGTTTATTCCATACTAGCTGTCCGGGTGAACTTCGTTCCACCCTTTCGGTTTGTATGGGAAAAAATCAAATCTTGTTTTCCTGGTTTCCTCTCTGATTTACCTCTTTCTTATCTTTTAAACCTTCCCTGGGAGTGAATCTTATACAAATTGACTAAGTTGATACACTTTGTAAGTGCGGCTTTTGAAATATGAAGGTTATGTAGAAGATTATGAGAAATCATTTATTTCATACTAGCTGTCGCGGTGAACTTCGTTGCACCCGTTCAGTTTCCCTGGGCTTAAACGTATACCTAGTTCAAAACCAAATTTAGCCAAATTGGTTCAGTCGTCCTCGAGTCTTAGGGAGATTAAAGAAATTGTTTGTTGAAAACCCAAGAAAAAATTATCAAGCCGCGACGGTGTCCATAAATTTAAGAAATCAACTAGCAAAGGACTAGGTATAATAGTGAAAATGTTAAATTACAATAAAAATAATGTATAGACTAAGAACTAATCAAAGTTGAGAAAGTCGCGGGTAAACAGCTACTTTTAAATAAAGAAGTATGAGTAGGTAGGTAGGTATTAAGTGTATTAAAAAGAGCGTAAAAATTAACTTACAGCCACATCAGCTATATCCAGCGTAGAGGTTGACGACATGCTGATAGTGAACACCCCCTCCGCACTGGGCGAAGGCATGACCTTCGACCTTTTCGGCATTTTGAAACAACTTGCCACTTTAGTCCGCATAACCGAACAAAAATAACTTAAAATCACATATAAACTCAAACACTTTGCAGTTCCTAAAACACTATGTAACTCCTAAAACACTGTATAACTCCTTTAACCACTTAAATCACTCCAAAATACATTTACAAACGCACTATTAACTTTTAAAAGTTAAAATTACTATTGTGTTCACCCAACTGTCACTAAAAAGTGATTAGGTGAACGTCACTATAACTTCGAAATTCAATTGTCCACACAAAATGTAATGGCAATGAACTTTCTATATTGAAGCCACAGATAAACACTTATTTTTCTCCAATTTGCTTTTGCTACAGCATTGCAGTAAATTACAATTTACGTTTATAAAATTTTTGACATAAACTAAAAATACGAAGCACAAAATGGGTCTCTTTTACTACTTCAACCTCTTTAAGTTATATGAAATAAATAGTTTACGTTGATTAGAAGTCAGACTAAAAATAGACACTTAACAATTCATATGAAGAATTCGTAATAGTAAATCAATATAATAATGGTCTGACCAACGTGCGCACGCGCAGCAAAACGAGACAGAATGACAGGTTTAGGTCATTATGCTACGCGAAACGTGGTTTTCTCATGAGTCACCCAAAGCCAGGTAAATACGAGCTTTCCTGGACCCAGGTGTTAAGGATAATTTATGTGAAAGGGAAAGGTATTGTTTGAGAGAGAAACAAGATACGGGTTTAAGGGTTTAACTTGTGGTTGAGATCAGGGTTACTCAAACTTATAGGCTTCATTACTAATTAATTTATTCAGCAGAGTTTAATTATTGTATACATTTTTTTATAAAACAACATGTTAATATATCATTTAGGATGTTAATAATAATAATTAAAAAATCAAAATTATTGTTTTTTATTTAAACTAATCATTAAGGGTAATAATTCATTTAGTGTTTTCTATTCATACACGTTAGGTTAGGTTAGGTTAGGTTAGCTACACATGTACATAGTAGATGCGGAAAAATTATGTGTTGAACACACTACATTTTTGTATTATACAATTTTTAAACCTCGTACATACATACATATTTTTGCATCCTGACAATTTGGGAGAAACCTATGTTATTGGCAGGTAAGAATTAAGAAACACGACGTCATTAAAAATAAATGAGAAGATATAAGAGCTAGCAAGCAAATCATGGAAAATTAAAATCGGTTTTATCACTTCTAGTTCGTTTTAAATTTAAAGAAGGAACAAGTTAATAAAACATTTATGCATACTTTATATCAGAACTCTTAAATTAGATTCAATTCTTGAATTATATTAGCTAAACTACAGATAAGGTGGTTATAACTGACTTACCTTGACATTTGAAAACCTTTTAAATAAATACTACATGTTGGCCTTAAACATGTACCAGCTGTTGCCTGCGGCTTGGCCCGCGTTTCACAGGAACCCGTTGTGCGACCGGGATTAAAAGTTGTCTATATGTTAATCCAGATCACAATCTATCTGTGCTTCAAATTTCAGACAAATCCGTTCAGCCATTCGAGCGTGAAGAGTAACAAGGATCCATACAAACTCTCGCATTTATAATGTTAGTAGGATAAAACAAACCTAAGGCCAGCAGTGGACGTCCTCCGGCTGATGATAATGATGAAAACAAAGCTGTCATAAATGGTAGATAAGTATGCGTAAGTGAACCAATTTCTGGAAGAACGAATCGCATTAAAAAAATCGTTTTGCATTTGACAGTCCAATTTGCAAGGACCCCCGACGTTATGGCGGCAAGAATAGGCAAAGCGTTGGAACCCTACCCGAGCAACTTGCTGTACAGCATTCTACCGACGGTGGTCTTGATGATACTGATCCATATTTTAACCAGTGCTCGCCTCTTACGAGCTGCCTGGCAGAAAGACAGGTAGGTAGTCGATTCTACCCAATGAAGCCGGACCAACACTACCATATCATATTTTTTACCACAGGTAATTGAAATATGATCCCCAAAAACGTATTTAGGTAAGGAAGCGGATTTGACGGTTATCACCGAATAAAGTTCATATTATTATTACCCTACTTTTTGCCTATTTGAGTCCTTGATTTTCAAGGATGTCTTTATGTCGGTAATAAATTTATCTTTAAGTGTTGCCAATTTTGTAATACACATGTGGGTAAATGTGATAAGCTTGATTAATGTATTGCACTCTTGATAAATTAAAACGCTAGAAATATTATTTAATTTCAAGCAAGAAAATCAGCTGGCTAACACTAGTCAATTACTATTACATATTGAAACGAAGATACACTTGTACTACGTATCATATAAAATTTATTACTATACTCTTAAGTATAAATAGCCTACCGGTTCGCTTTTTACATCATCAGGGCTAAAACTTAAAACTACGTAACTGAGTAGTTTAAGTTTTAGCCCTTTTTCACTGTGTAATGTATATTTTGTAATTTATTATTACATAAATAGCACATCGGTTTCGGTTTTTACAGCATTATCAGGGCTATTACCTACTAACTACTGGACTGAGTAGTTTTTTTTTAATGACTAACTTGTTGCTAATCTTGCGATTTTTTGCAACTTCACCGAACTTTGTGGGCCGAGCAAATTATCACGAACTGAGTAGTTTATAGTTTTAGGCCTGATAATATTGTGAAAAAGCGAAAACGGTAGCCTTGTACGGTAAGTTTCTTAATTTTTTTTAATGA
>NJDC01002256.1:116871-129586 GCA_002245475.1 Calephelis virginiensis | reverse complement strand
TGATGCATAATCTGTCGTTACACTTTTTTTCGTAATAGGTATGATCCGGTAAAAACATCACTTCATATTTTAGATATTTGTTTAGCTTTAGATTCGATGGATGGCAAAAATAATAAATTAAAGTTAAGTTTTGAAAATCTCCATTCTACTTCGATGCTGACAGATGAAAGATTGACAAAGCAGGTTTACAATGCTCATGCGGATGAATGTAGGTACCCGGGGAGACCAAGGATGACATTCCACGATGAAATCGCTAGGGTGTTATTCGAAGGCGGTGTCAAGAGTCTCGGAAACCAATGTGTTTGTATGAAAATGCAAATCAATGTGGAGTAAGCCAGCCAAGCAATCGTCAAACTTGGCACTCAATACTCTGTCTACCTGCTTAGGTACGTGGCGTGAATATATGTATGAATGTTCTTTTAAAATAAAAAAATTGCTAATCTTTTGTTAACGCGTTTCTATTGCTTTAACACAGCAGTGATCAGAATTAATAAATAGATTTTATACTTATTGGAGCGCTAACTGATTTGTAATGTTAATAATTCTCAACAGATTAAAAAGATTATCATCGGAAAAGACTAACCGGAATCTTCTAATAAGCACGGTCAAACTACAGGAAAACAACTCCAACTTTTCTTTTTTCGAAAACATTCATTATTTTTTCGAAAGATAGCAAATGGTTCCGAAATGGTCCTAAATTTTATCAACAGATAACATCCTACAAGAAGTTTTTGAGTTACACTTAAAAATATGTTTACATTTTTCACAAATATTGACTAGATAAGCAAAATAAAACATGCACTATAATATATATAGCATAACTCAAAAACCACATGTCGGATCATGATAAAACTAATAAGGACCACCTCGGATATAAGAGCTATCTTTGTAAAAAGACAACAAAATGTGTTGGCTATTGGCCGAGTAATCGCGCGCAAACAAATACACAAAGTCGCATCGAAGACTTCCTCTTTTTTTAAGTCGGTTAACATTTTGTATATTGAGATCGATTGTCGGTGGCTATAGGACAACCTCGAAAGTCTCTTTTATTTAATTTTATAAAAAAAATCTTTTTTTAATTTTTTAATTAAAAAAAGATTTTTTAAGTTGATTAACAAATAACGGAGAAAACGGTTTAACACTTTAAAAACATAGGAGCCAAGCATATGTCTTACTTTCAAACTCGATTAAAAATAATCAATTCCTACAGCAACTAAAAGTAAATAAAATCATGAAAAATAATAACAAATATTCCTGAAAAAAATATACAAATTGATCGCGTTAAATACATTAAGCAAATTATATGTTTGTGCTAAAGGTATTAGTCAACGATTCTAATACATAGAAATTCTTAGGCGTATAACCACTACATAATATAAAACAAAGTCGCTTTCTCTATTCCTTTGTATGCTTAAATCTTTAAAAATACGCAACGCGGATTTTGATGCAGTTTTTTTTAATAAAGAGGAAGGTTTGTACGTATATTTCATAACCATGCAAAGCCGGGGCGGGCCTCTATACTTATATAAATTACTGTACTGCGGGTACTTACATAATTAAAATATTTAAATCGCCTCAGTGGTCTAGCGGCCCGGTGTTGGACTAAGACTGCATCAGGTCACGGGTACGACTCGAATTATAAAATGTATATTTTCAATTTTCTAATAAAATTAACGTTGCTAGGGATTGGGCGTGTGCCCGGTTGGTGATAGGCTTGTCATCTAACCCATTGTGGGAGTTAGTGTCTTCGGCTAGTCGTAGGTGCCCTGGTTGTGCTTTTCCCTACACTCTTCGGGGATATGGCAGTGAAAATACTTACTTTTTTTATGTACGAGTAGTATTATTTATACAAGAATATAAATAATTGAACACAAGATATCACCTATGAAAGAATTACCATAAAGAAAGAATTATACGAAAGAATTACCCTAAAATGATACAAATTCAAATAATATATCTATTTAGATAAGGAAATTAACAAAAATAAGTAAGCTAAAATGAAACTTATTTATTTGAAAAGTATTATACTAGTGTTCTTTGCCTGGCTGGCCGGGGCTAAAGTTTAAAACTGCGATATCTCCTTAAACGTTCATTTAAATCGAATCGATTGAATAACGCATTTATTTGGATAAGGCAAACAAGCAGACGGATTTTCTGATGGTAAGAAATTCACGTCGCCTAGAGACACCAAAGGTGGTAATGCTGCGTTGCCAACCTGAGGCTGGGATTGCCAACCGGAACATGGGAAATATGTTTATAAAAACACCTTCGCAAACAACGCGTTATTATATATATTTTTAAACAAATTTAGTTAGCATAAAAAAGATTATAGTGAGCTAATCTTAAAAGACAAAAGTATGCTGCCACGGACTTATTTTTAGAAATTTAAAAGGAAACAATGCTGTCCTACTTGATTTTTGCGACTTTAACCGTTTACGAAGCGCACGCAGGGGAAGCCTGTTCTGCAAGTACTTTATTTCGAGATAAAAGTTATCCTATGTTTGCTCTCCCGCTCCTTAACTACCGCTATACTAATTTTCGTTCAGATTGGTCAGACCAAAAAAACAAATAAACTTTCGTATTTATAATATTAGTAGGATAGTGGAATAGTGGAATAGTCGAAAATGGGAAGTATTTTCTATCACTTTCATCTTCAGAGCTTTTTCATAATCTACATAACAAATACCTACCGAGCTAACCAAAATGTGTCGAATGCTCTAACTATTCAAAGATTAAACTTTTAAGGAATTGCTACTTTGTGTACGTGAGCTGATAATTAAGAGTTTCCATCATCACACAGCATCATGAAGTGACCATAGTCGAATTTTAGCATATTATTATAATCAACAAAAACACTATTCTTGCTAAGAAATTATTAGAGTTTATCGCGATTTATCTAGGATCCCAATATCAGTTCCTGACCTGGTAATTATGAGACTAACTCTGAAGTATACCCTTTCAAACAAAAAAATAATTTTCCAAATCAGTCCAGGGGTCTTTGAGTAATCGCGTAACATACAAAAAAACGTACAGGCGAATTAATAACCTCCTCCTTTTTAAAGTCGGTTAAAAGTATCCTGTGTTACCCTCCGGCTCCTAAACTACCCCTACACCAATTTTCGTTCAGATCGGTTCAGGGGATAGACCGTGAAGAAGGAACAAATAAACAAACAAACAAACTTTCGGATTTATAATATTACTGGGATAGCCTTCCTCGATAAATAGGCTACCTACCGCTGAAAGAGTTTTTCAAATCGGACCAGTAGTTCTTGAGATCAGCGCGTTCAAGCAAAACACACAAACTTTTCAGTTTTATAATATTAGTACTATCTATGTATTAATACTTGATGCCAAAACTTTGACATTTACGGAAATTGCGCTGACAGAGGAGCATAAAATTTGGCACACGTATAGTTTATGTGTAGGAGAAGTGAAGAACGCTAATATTTTTCAATAATAATGCTTACAACGTACATTAAATCAATAAATAAAACATTACCCACACTTCCATCCATTTAACACACACAAAAAAGTATATTTATGATAACGATAAAAGATCATAGATGGCGCACTAAAAAGTTTGGAAACAAAGTAATTTTTGAGAAATGAAGATGTCGTTCCTATCAACAATATATTAAAATGTATTATGGTTGAATTTCGACCACCGGGCGACCTCTAATATAACTTAAAACCACTAGTGGGATGTTGATAACATTTTGTGGGACCATCTCGGAATGATAAGCTATTGTTCGAAAAAAATCATTATAAAATTGCGACGTGATATGTACTCCATATTGGAGTCGTTTTTTGCAGTTTTATTGCACTTAAATGTCTAAAGATAAGTACATGGCCTTTTAACTGGATATAGATATGCCTATCTATACCTGTATAAATATTTGTATTTGCGTCTGTTTGTTTGTCTATTTACTGTTAGGTGCTTATTGTTAAATCCGTAGCATTTTTCTGATAACATGTAGGAAAATTCTGATACTAAAAAAATTGCGTCATCTGTACAAACCAAAGATGTTTCTGGTGTGCTATTGATTGATATATTAAGTTTGCCAGCTCCCCCGCACAAGTACGACAGTGATAAGAACTAACATGAGGTAATTAGCGCCAAGGATTATATTACCTATTTTAATTAGTAACACAGAAATGTAAATTACAAAGTTTTACCCTAAGGTAGTGGAGTTATTACAACTTTGCGGTACTTAATACAATCTAAACACGATGGCTGTTAGATCAAATTCTGTTCAGCCATCTAGAAAGTATTGTAGAATAAACCTTAGTCTTAGTGTCTAGCCGAAGACACTAAGACCCACAATGTGATAGATGGCAAGCCTATTGCCAACCGGGCACATTTCCAATCCCGAGCAACGTTTTTTTTTCTTTAGAAATTGGAAAACCCAAATTTTCGTTTTGTTGCCCGACCCGGGACTCGAACCCGGGACCTCATGCAGTCAAGTCCAACAACTGAACCACTAGTCCACAGAGGCGAAAACTGAACTCTTCCGTGAAAACTCATTTAGATATCACGATAAAAGTCTCTGTCCTTCGGGGTCTTATCTAATTTTGCGATAAAGTTGGTTAAAAATGGTTCAGCTGTTTTGACGTGATATGCTGACCTTAAAAAATAGGTGTCGGTCTCCTCGGTTCTCCACGAGTTGGTTTGGGTCCCTTATGTAGAATAGACCATCTGCCGTCCTATCTGGCAGCTTATAAGATGCGAGCATAGGCTATACGAGATATTACTAACAAGACCACTGGTTATAGAGCACTATGTAGCAACTTCACGGGTAGGGATCCACTGCCCGGAAAGTAGGGTAAGTGGTAGACCTACACACTAGGCATAACACCTCTATCTATGGTGTTTATAGGCGATGTTGTTTATTACCATCAGAAAACTTTTTGACAATTTATTATGGGCAGTAATCACTATTATTTTTTATACTTAGTAAAGTATTATCCCATAACTGTAAGCAGTCGGAACAATTAACAAAAGTGTGTGACCCACAAACGGACAGACCAGTTGGGCTTTATATTAACATTCTAAAGGCTCACGTGTATGATTCATATGCGGATAGACATGGGGTCGAAGATATAAATCCAGTGGAAGTGGCTTAAAATCTACGTTTTACTTCCTGGTAATACTATTGTAAAGAAATATAGTAAAAGATTCGAATACAACGACCTATGCGGGGCTGATAATAAAATTAAATATATTAATTTTATAATAAATTTAGTATAACAGAAATTATATTAAACATGAGTTGCTTAAACAAACCTTGGACAGAATATTTTAAAATAAAAAAAATGGTTTTATACTCTTAAGTCAGGATAAACTTTTTATAATATCTTAATATTGCAACATTTAATATCATTTTTGAAAGTAAATAAAACTCTCTTTTTTGGCAATTAATTTTAGTAAGTAAGAAAAAAGACAAGCCCGCTGAGTTTCTTTCGCCGGATCTTCTCAGTGAGTGGCCGCGTTCCGATCCGGTGGTAGTTTTTAGAATTATATAGACGCGTTACAAGAATCTTTATATGGATCTACGTAATAAAAGCTATTTTGAATTTGAATTTGAATTTAGTATATTTTTTCAATTTACTAAATTTGTTATGAAATGTGTATAATCCTATTACAAACTCAAAAAGGTCAATTAAGGTCCGAATCTTCGACCAATTAGAAAGCCGTTTCTATATTTCTTTATGTCTATGATTTTATGTAATCCTGAACACTTACAGTTTAATGTATACTTTGAAATAAGAAAAAAAACCCTATTTCATTGGTCATTGCGTCACGTATGAATGAATGGTTCGATATCACTAAATCTTTTATTTGTTACTTTACTTATCTATATTTTATTTATACCTGTGTATGAACCTTTTCCGGTTCTCATAAAAAAACAATATTCATAATAAAACAGGACAATGTCCGCCAGTTTAGCTATTCATACTGTACTAACACAACAAAACAAAAAAAGAAAAAAACAACTGAAAAAAGTTTCAATATGACAGCACAATCCTCATCTGAAAAAGTTTCGATTTGACTGAAAAATACCCATTAACAAAATGGTCCGCCATTTACTAAATTAATTTATAAAAAATGGGATAAATGAAGAACCGCTCGACCGATATTATGTAAACTTCACATAAATCATCGACTAAATAGTCCAAACAAAGCCTAAACATTAGGTTTGGATGGGTAAGCCCGATCTTGAGTTATAAAATTACAACTAAAAGTGGCATTGATTTTTATATGTAAAATTAAATAAATTAAACTAAAAATTTAAAAATCTCCCATGCAAGAACCTAATTTCCCTTCAAAAATTAAAAAAAATTGGGTAATATTTTACCCTCACAACTTTTAAACGGCTCAACCCATTTTCGTCAAACATGCCTAAACACACGCACATAAGTTACCTTTAATAGAAATACACTAAATTGAAATCACTGCATCCGTTCGGGAGTTATGATGCCACAGACAGACAGATACACAGGCAGACAGACATACATATCAAACTTATGACACCCCTCTTTTTGCGTCGGGGGCTCAAAAAAAGATGAAACATGATTTGTGCACAAACCTAAAAATAATTTTTCATTCACTCAAAAATTTAAAAAAGTTAATTTTGTGCTCGCAAGTCGCACACAGATAAAATGTCGTTATTAATATTCGCACTAACACATCTATGCATAAAGCAATAAAGAAGTGATTGATGCACGTAATTTTAGTAAAACCACGATAACCGGTATAAAATTCACATACCTACTAGACTTTTTCCCGCTCGAAAAAACTACCCAACTTATGACTCACTAGCTCTTTAAAATTCATCACGACACAGCCACATCTAGAATATCAATGTTAATGTCGTAATGCGCACGCGCAGCCAACTGTCATGTCGCTGCCAGTTGTTTTACAATATCGCGAAGGAGAACAAGTTTTCAAGTGATCACCGAATTTAGTTTTTGATAAGCTATCTTTAGATTAACTGAGACATAAGTGTTAGGAATGGGTGCCTTAGATTGTGTCACAAATAGGATATCACCGACGGAGAGCACTGAGGTGTTTACGGTGAATATGAGTTCGCAATGCTCATTGGATAAGGTATGATTATGTTTTTATTTTTATTTAAATCTAGTTATATGTTAGTTATTTTTACATTATTAAAAATGTGAATATTTATATCGTCGCACTTAGGCTACGTATGCACAGGGAAATACGTTATTGATATTTAACGCAATACAGTCATGTAAAGATGAATTTCAGTTTTGTGATCTGAGAGTTCGCCGATTGTTTGTAAAATTATAATGTAATTTGAAGTCAGTGTGTTCATAACTTCACGCGTTTTGTAAAATGAATTATTTATGGCAACATCTACTTTCACTTGATGAAATAATAAAAACAAAAACTTTGATGGAAAATATTGTTTACATTACGTACGTTACGAGCATATTTTTAAGTTATCATTTGAACCACTACAGTTTAAAAATTATATGAGGTAGGGATGTGATGACTTCATCGTCCGCTATTCAAATAATCTAGTGTTTTATATTCCTGGACTAATCATTACTTTTAATTAGTCAAACTAGGCGGTGGTATCGTAATACAATTATCCTAGATTAGTTCCACTTCCTAACTTCCTTCCTGCCTTCATAAAGTCAATTCTTGTTAATGTACCGGTTACCCTCCAAGTAAGGTTACCGGTAAGCTTGTATACCGGTAACCTTACTCGGAGGAAATTTTACTTGGCCGGAAATTTACTAACATATCTTCAATTTGACAATACAAAATTATATCCTAGGCGACGAGTATTTCTTACCATTACAAAACAAGTCTACATATTTGCCTTTTAACTCTCTAAAAGAAAATAATCTTTGCGAACAACCATGGGGCTATTCTAATGACACCATAGACGTTCAACGTGTCTATTTACCAGATATCCTACTTTCCAAACCGGAACAATACATGGTTGCCATGGCGGCAGGAATAGGTAAGGCGCTGGATAAATTGCTTCCGACCCGGATGTTGCGACCCGGATAAGTTGCTTCTCAGCACTCAACCAGTAGTGGTCTTGTTATAATCCATCTTTTAACCTATGCTCGCCTCTTACGAGCTGCCATACAGGTTTATTCTACACCGAGGGCCAGGACCAACACGGAAAGGAAGTTTTGTTTACTCTGGATCGATGTAAACAAAACTTCCTTTATTGTATTTTTATTACAATTAATTCAAAGTGAAAGTTACACAGCTAGATATAGTTATTTGAATTAAATTAAAATTATAAAAGATAACTTGTTATAGGTTATCTTTTTATCAATTCCTTTAATTACTTCTAATCTATTTAAGATATTATATCTAATTATAATATTATCTAATAACAAAAACATTAAAGCAGGTGTCTTGTTATCTAATTTTTGTCAGTGCTTAGTATTTTTTTTTGTTATCGTATTTTTTGGTCATTATATGTATTTTATCGGTAATATATATTTATGAAGTTTAAAAATATACTGCGTTTAAACACTAAAGACGGTAATGGTACATTGTCAACATGAGATTGGTTACACATGTTTGTTACACTGTATTATAGCCGACTAGCTGCTACCTGCGGCTTCGCCCGCGTTTTCACAGAAACCCGGTGTGCGATCGGGATTAAAAATAGCCTATATGTTAATCCAGGTCACAATCTATCTGTCTTCCAAATTTCAGACAAATCCGTTCAGCCATTCGAGCGTGAAAGAGTAACAAACATCCATACATCCATACTTACAAACTTTCGCATTTATAATATTATTAATTAATAGGATAATGTCAACTTGAATCTTGGTGTATTTTAGTTTATACTTATTAACAAGACTACTAATATACATATACAACAGTTTAGTGGTTAACCTGTTTTAAAAATATATTTACACCCATATCCCCAAAGAGGAAGGCAGAGGAAAAACCAGGGCACCCACGAGTAGCCGCAGACACTAAGTACGCATTGTGATAGGTGGCAAGCCTATCGCCAACCGGGTACTTATTCAATCCCGGGCAACGTTTTTATTAGTAAATTAAGAAAACACATTTCCTTCTATTTTGTTGCCCCATTTTGCGATCGAACACGGGATCTTAAAATGTCAAGTCTAACGCTGGACCGCTAGACCACAGATACGATAAAAATTAAATAAGATCTAAAAAAAGGACAAAGGTTGGATGGATTGTACAGCTAAAGCTTTATTAAGGTCGAACAAACGAAGACGAAAGTATTCCTTTGAGGACTAAGGAAATGAAAGAAAAAAAGCAAGTCACTTTTGTTTGCTCGATCTTTGCCTAGCCTATGACAGTGGTGAAACAAAGACCTTGCCAGGGACAAATCGTCGCTGAATGCTACCACCTACATATGGTCATGTTGTAAATGCCAAGTAATTATGACGGTTAAAGAAAACTACAAAAACCAAATCCTACTGTTTTAATAACATTAAAAAGAGGGGTGTTATAAATTTGACGTGTCTGTCTGTCTGTGGAATCACAACTCCCGAACGGATGCAGTGCTTTGAATTTAGTTTTTATTTTGTATTAAAGGTAAATTATGTGCAAGTGTTCTTAGACATTTCTGATGAAAAACGAGCCATTTAATAGTTGTGGGGGTGAAAGTGGGGAGATTTACCGATTTTTACTTTTTAAAGGGAAATTAAGTTATTGTGTTCGGGGTTCTTTAAATTTTTTAAGTTAATTTTATTAGGTACCCAACCGAGATTTGATAATTGTTTTTTTGAAAGATAGCAAATATTCCGAGATTTTAGTCCTTTGGAGGTTGATTTTTTTGGAAAAAATAGGTTGTCTGTGTTTGGTCCCGGTCTATTAATTTTATCGAAATTGGTATAGCAGTTTAGCTATGAAACCGTTACATACAGACCGACAGATTTAAGCATTTGTAATATTGAAGAGGGCCGCTCCAGCTTCGGACGGGTATAAAATATACATGCAAACCTTCCTTTTCAATCACTTTATTTATTAAAAAAAACCGCATCAAAATCCATTGCGCAGCTTAAAAGATTTAAGCATACAAATGGACATAGGGACTTTGTTTTATACTACGTAGTGAAGTATAGAAAATTAATTAAAAAATAGATACTTTAGGATGTTTTTTTTGGAATGACTAATGTGTTGCCAACCTCGCGGTTTTTACAACTTCACCGGCCTTTAACTATAGGATGTAAATAGATACTACGTAGTAAAGTATAGAGAATTAATTAAAAAATAGATACTGTATGTCATGTTATATGAAAGCGAACAACACATGGCTCTCCTTATGTAAAGAGAAAACCGCCACCGAAGCCATAAATATTAACGGTGCGTTGCTATCTTACGATCCATACTTTGGCTACGTGTGCAACACTACTAGCGATACACACGAACGGAACACGACAATGACACAGTAAACTGAAGATAACCAGCCTTAAAAACTTCGGCCAGAATGTTGGCATTGCAGCCAGTAGAGTTACACTTTATGTTTAACACCTCAGTTACAGGACAATAATGCAGCCATAAGGTCTATGGTATCCATAGACTACAGTTGTCTTTCACCATCTGGAGGCTCGTGTGTTTTTAAGTCGCCGCATACCTTTAAATCATAACTTTCTTTTCTTCCTAGCACTGTGAGGTAAAGCTACGTGATTCTTTTACGCAAGTGGATATTCCTTTAATAGGTTTTCCTGATTTGTTTGTGTAAACACTGCTATGTACGTTAAAAATAATAACAATCATATTATGTACTTGTTACACATATTATGTAAGAGTAAATGCATAAAATGATTTTATTATAAGCAAGCTGTTGCCTGCGGCGTTGCCCGCGTGGTTAATGGTCCCACAGAAACATTTTTTCGGGAAAAAAATCCTACGTGTTAATCCAAGTTGAGTGGGCTAAGATTTATGAAAATCGGTTCAGCAATTTTTGCGTGAAGAAGTAACAAACACACAAACTTTCGCATTTACAATATTAATAGGATTATCTAATTTGCAATTAGGTAATAACAGTGTTACGAAATTTTGCAAACTTGTAATTTAACAAACAAATATGTATTTCTAATTATTTCATTAATAAAATTTAAATAATTTGCTTAATAGACTATTTTCATTTACATTGTTTTATCTAATTATTGAGTAAGAAATTAACATCGAATTTATACACAAAAATATATTAACTACAATAAGTAGAATTGCCTTTATGGTATAGCGGTCTGATGTCAAACTTGGCTTTTTAAGGTCCTGGGTTCGATCCCCGGGTAAGGCAACAAAAAAATTAGAAAACGTACCCTGTGGTACCCTGGTTGTTTATCTGTCTATCTCTTCGGGGATATGGGCGTAAAGATACTTACTGGATGATTCCATAAGTGTAGTCATTCAGACCAAAAAGTAGAGACAGACTCAGAAATAAGTAAAAATGTGTACACAGATCGAAAATGTCCTTAATTTTCATTTTTCGCTAAAACCTCTCTGTATTATGGTCTATTCTCAAAATAATGAAATTGTTTGCTTGTTATATGGATTCAAGCAGTAGGTATATTATTATCTATATATTAGTACGTGATGCCAAAACTTTGGATCCCTTTTAACGAAAATTGCGCCGATTGCACACAAACAAATATATTAATGATAACGATAAAAGATCACAGATGGCGCACCATACAGTTTTGATACAAAATAGTTGGTCTTGAGAAATGAAGCTGGCGTTCTTATCAACAAGATATTAAAAGGTATTATGGTTGAATTTCGACCACCGGGCGACCACTAATATAACTTAAAACCACTAGTGGGATGTTGATAAAATTTTGTGGGACCATCTCGGAATCATAAGCTACTGTTCGAAAAAAAGAATTATAAAATTGCGACGTGATATGTACTCCATATTGGAGCCGTTTTTTGCAGTTTTATTGCACTTAAATGTCTAAAGATAAGTAGATGGCCTTTTAACTGGATATATATATATATATATATATATATATATATATATCAATAAAAAACAAAACATATTAAATAAACGTCCCAAGCAACAGACTTCATATAGTTACGCGGGGACTCGGTGCATTAATCTATTACGTCTCCATAAATGACGTCAATTGTTCGTAATTATCGTTTAATTATCGTTTAATTATCGTTGTTTGTGTACCGCACCATTACTGTGTTTGGTTTCGAGACATCAGTTTCAGTAATATCTGAAATGACGGAAAATATGTGAATTTTCTCACTAGGTATGTCATATTTTAATTAAATTTTCTAAATATGGCCAAATTATACAAAACATATTAAAACATTTTGAAAACCCAGCAAAAAAAATATAGGGAGATTTATAATTTTAGTAAGGTTTCGCGGAAGATGTGAGACTGGGGGAGGGTGTTAAGCAAATGTCAAGATATCTCACTGAGGAAAAAGCAGGAGAGGGGTTAAAAAACCCCTCACGTAATTATGGGGCGCTCCCTTATATCCATTGTAAAAACATCTATTATACAAAGCGTATGTGTATATCTAAAAGGAAAACCCCATTCTATTGAAATAATATTAAAACCACATAACACAACACATAATATGTCATATGTCATAAAATTAAATGTTGTCAGCTGTAGTAAAGTACGTATTAATAACTATATTTTATAGCAAAGGCCGCCAGATATGGTATCAGTGACAAAATGTATTCATATATTTGGCAGTTGTACATCGTATAGCACATCG
>NJDC01002256.1:89215-109936 GCA_002245475.1 Calephelis virginiensis | reverse complement strand
CGTCAGAGCTAAGAAACAAACAGATAAATCAGACAGTAGGTATAAATAGGTTTCCCGTTCGTTGTTAATTAATTAGAGATAATATTGGCGGACAATGATTTATTTATACGTTTTAGATTGATTTGTTGAAACTTATCATAGCTATTCGACGCTAGATGGCGTTAAACAAAAATGAAGCTATTGAAAGGACAAAAAACTGGAACTGGAAAGTTGAAAATTTAAAAAGTTTAAAAGTGTGTGACTATAAATCAAACATGGAGAAAAAACGGGTTGCACTCCGGGAGTGCCAGCAGATGTGAAAACTTGAATATTAACGACAACGTTAATATTCAAGTTTTCACTTATGCACAAGCATTTTTGATATTTTGGAATGGTTGGGGAATAATTTTGCACGAATTGCTTTAATGATCAGTATCATTTATGTGGTAGAATACAATATTCATTTATTGCGCTATCGTACACAAACATGACAACACGAACATTCGCGAAAGCGCCCTGCGCCGTCTTACGAATTTTCGATCAGCTCACGTGTCCTGAGGCGTGTTTAGAAGTTTTTATCCATTCCAAAAAAAAAAGTTTTCTTAAAAAACTTTTAAGGAGTGGATTACTTGATAGAAAGTACTCATCACTGTTACTGTCAGCTAGGTAAGTTATGTATGAATAATAAGTAATAATAATATGAATAATAATAAGTTATGTATCTAGCTAGACTAATCGACCAGTCAGCTTCTTGTGTTTTTACAGGAAAATATTTTTAACAACTTTAGAAAAAAAACATGTGAAGGCTATATGATTCAAATCCATTAAGAGTTGGAATTTAACAGGACAACTATGTTAATTGGTTTAGAAAAAAGTTGTGACAAGCGTTTGTTTGTAAAGGTCTTTTCTCAGAAGTGGAATTGAGAAGTATTATTCAAGAGGTATTAAAAAATCCCAAACATAATAGAACAATATCAAGAACTTTAGGAGTTCCTATGGCCACCGGAACCGGAATTCCGTTATCATATTAATAGCTCCATGTCATAATAATTTTGTTGTCATTAGATTTGCTCATGTACGCAATTTCTGTTAAAGGTTGTAGAATTTGATCAAACTCAACTTCAAGGATTTCACCCGGAAAGACATACTTATGTACCAAGCTAATTAAAAAGTTGTAATTATCAAAAAAAAACCTTTGTCTAATATCACTATTAATAACACTAAAGTTTACAACTTGCAAACTAAAACTCTCCATAAAAATATGTTAAATTAGTGTATGTACACTAATTTAACATATTTTTATGATTACATACAGATGCTCACACGACATTCACAGTACACATCTTCCTATTTATCATGGATACATAAGTCTTCCCGTGTTGGTCCGAGCTCCTTTGCAGAAAAGACCATCTGCCTTCCTGCCAGGAGCTCGTCAAAGGCGAGCATAGGCTTACCGTCACTAACACCGTGACATCTGATTAGGTAGTAGAGTCTAGCAGCGACTCATCCAGATTGGTACAACCACCTTACCTATTCCTGTCACCATAGCATCCAATGCTTGCCGTTGACGTGTTCCGGTACGCAGGGTAAGGTAGCCGGTAAACTTACTTTTGCTCGAGGCCTAACATACCGGCTTCAGTTTGGCAACGCATCATTACCACCTTTGGTGTCTCTAGGCGCCGTGAATTTCTTACCATCAGGAAATCCGTCTGCTTGTTTGCCTTCCATTATCATAAAAAAAAGGAATTATAACTTTTTTATTAAACTTAAGTCACTGGTAATTTAACAGAAAATAATAACTACTCAAAAATACCTTGTTACTATTAACTGTAAGAGGTTTTAAATTTGTTCTTTGGTTCTTTGGACAACAACTTTAACTTAAACAAAAAATTAGCGAATTTGCTCCATGCGTTCAGGCTTCATGTGTTGACCAAGGGAAACAGGGATTCCTATTTATATGCATGAAGATATATATATATATATATTTAAGAGAGAGATAATATATAATGTATTTTATTATTACACTATTAATTTTTAGCATTTTTATGTACTAGGAATAAATATGACTTTTTCTTTCTTAAAAAATTGGAAAATCTTTGTTCATTATTATTATCTACTATAATTTTTAAATTGATAATAAATTGGCCATGTTTATAATAATACACAGCAGCATTTATCATTGATATTTGTTTGGTTAATTTATTGGAAGGTGCGGTGAGATTTGAAGATAGGGATTTGAATGGCTGGAGAATTATCATATACAACTTGAATTATACTTAGGAAGGTACTGGTTTGGATAGCTTTATGCTGAAATAAAGCAGCGCAAGAAAAGAAGAAAGAATAATGACTATAAACGAAAAGAAACTAAACTGATGATTATAGAATATGCATTTCGTTCATTTTATCAGAATGTAGCATTTGTTCTGACTGTTGTAGTAGAATTATCTAGTAACATATGTTAGAAGAGTAACCCTAGCGGGCAATGGGTTCGTCACGTGTTTACGCTGCAGCACATCATAATATGGAAAAAGCCAACACTAAACAGCTATATTAAATTACCTTGTAAATATTTTCCGTAATTTGCTGCCAATATACACTGGTTAAACATTTCTTTTTAATGACTGAAATATATTCAAGAACTCTAGTGATATCAACCTAATTGGATTTGCTAATTTAGCTATATTATACGAAATAAATTAATTAATATGACCCAACCAAACTGAAAACTTAAGCTTTCATCATCCAGTTCTAGCTTCCATTCCAGTTCCAAATCATTTGAACTAATACTATGTTAGCATTGTTTATATACTTTCACATTTGTGTATTGCAAATAAAATATCTTCTTGTTTTCATAAACAGTACAGACAAGCAAAAATATTTATTTAACTAGTTGAAGTAAAGTTATTAAATGTAACAATTAAAGCTATAGCTTATATAACATGAAAAGGGATCTCTCTCTACACGTAAAAATTGGCATTAATAGCCTAGTGACCCGGTGGTGGAGTTTGGTCTGCGGATCGGGCAACGAAAGTAAAAAATCGTATTTTAAAGATTTTAATATAAATCATCGTTGCCTGCGATCGGATATGGTTGGCGGTGGGCTTGACACTTATAACATTGTAGGAATTAGTGTCTGCAGTTAGTCATTGGTGCTTTGGTAGAGCCTTTTTGGGAATAGGGCGTGAAGATACTTTCCACATACATATTAATACAGTATGACTATTAAATTAAACAGAATAAAAAAATAACACAGTATCTATGAAAAAATGAGGAAATCGTTTTCGGACTTAAAACAATAGTTTTCATCACTGTTATGGTATGACGCCGACCATCTGATGTAATTGATAACCTTTCGCCTATATACGGTAAAGATCATCTAAGTATGTATTTATTACTTGCATTTCATTTTGTTTATCTCTGCTCACTGAAGAATTATGACCACCATTTGTACGTGTCCATGTAATATTCATGAATCACACCCAATTCAATACGTTTTTAATATTGTATAAGTATTTCATTAGTTAGTGACAACATTATGGAGATATTCATACTTTATTCGGTATGCGTATTACCAAATTTAAGTAAATTTAAGTTTCTGGTATTGTTGGAGCCGACTCCTGTTATGAATAAAGTTTACTTACCTAAATTCCTTCCTTCGCGCAGTGATAAATAATGTTTACTTACATATCAGATTCGATTCATTCCTTCGCGCAGTGGAAGCATAATACGAAGGGATCGTATCAGACTAGACCTTGCCCTGTGGTGATCATTCTGTTGATCTAGAATAAACTCAATTTAGGTTATTGATATCTATTTGCACTAGTTGAGCCCGCGACTTCATTGGCGTAATATAAAAAATGCATTGATATTATTTAGTTAATGCAGGTTTTTTTCTGAATCACAGTAGATTAAGTTGCTCTTTATTATATTAGCTAGCTGCCAGCGAAAGTCCCGTCTACATCGGTGCCGCCGTTGCATAGATTAGTCCGAATAAACAGACAGAAAATAATAAAAATATTATTTTGGTATATTTACCGCATATACATCAATATACGTAGTAAAAATGTTAAAAACAGACACCTATATTTTTTATTTGTAGATAGTTTAATTTAACATAATTTTAATTAATTTATTTAAACTAGTGGTCGCTCATTGGTCGAAATTCAACCATAATAAATTTTAATATCTTGTTGATAAGAACGCCATCTTCATTTATCAAGACCAACTACTTTGTTTCCACACTTTATAGTGCACCATCTGTGATCTTTTATCGTTATCATCAATATGGTTGTTTCTGTGTGTCAAATTAATGGTAGTGTGGGTAATGTTTTATTTATTAATTTAATGTACTTTATAAGCATTATTATTGAAAATATTATTCGTTCTGTACTTCTCCTACACATAAACTATAAGTGTGTCAAATTTTATGCTCCTGCGTCCGCGCTATTTTGGTAAAAATGGGTCCAAAGTTTTGGCATCACGTATTAAAATATATATTAAAATGTTTTGAAACGACAAAGTGCTAGTTTATTTCTTAACAAGCCTAAAAATAATTTGCAAAAAAATAATTTTCATGGCATATCAATGAAACGTCGTGAATTTGGACATATCAAACACCCTTTTAAGGCTAAATTTGTCAATTCTTTGCTAAAGTTACAACTCTCTTATAAGCAGAAACCAATTATTTAAACAAATATACTTTTTTTAGAATTGTGCCTGCTCAATTGTGCTTATTAATAAATTTATGGCTCATTTAGTAGAATGTAATTTTACTAGACTTGTCTAACAGTAAAATGTTAAAACTCGCTTAAATAATTTTAACTAACCGTTGCCAGCGGCGATGCTTGCGGGGTTGCCCACGGCGTTGCCCCATCATGTTCCTATATCCCTTTGTATGCTTAAATCTTTAAAACTACGCAACTGATTTTGATGTGGTTTTTTTAATAGATTAAGTGGTTTATATATTGTATATGTTACGGCTAATACTGTTTAATAATTTGTGTTAATTATTACAATGTGATTTATAAGAATAAAAAACTCTCTACGTTTCTTTTTGTTAGATGTTTTTATAATATCTAAAAAAGCTCTGCCGATAGCATTCCGGCTATAACTATGTACAGCCAATCCCTGTTAGATAAAACTAAGACACGCGCTGCTGTTGCAGACGCTGTAAGTCACAATCACAAGTAGACCTGCAGTAAATCAGCAGCACCTGGCGCTCACAACCTGCAGAGCTGAGTGCCTCGCTATGCCCTCAACCACGCGCCGCTGTTGCAGATGCTGTGAGTCATGAGTGTTAAGCGGGGCGGAAGGCTTGGCGGGACATGCATCTACGTTTTATCGAACAGGGATTGTCTGGACCTAGTCCTAGCCGGAATGATATCGGATAGACCTAGTTTTATCCAACAGGGAATGGCAGAACCTAGTTGTAGCCGACATGATGAAGGATAGACCTAGTTTCACCCGAAAATAATCGGCTCGTACTAGGTTTAACTAAGAGTAAGTGGCTACACCTAGTTCTTACCGGCTAAAACTAGGTGCAGCCGCGCTTCGGGTTTTAGCCGTAACATATATATCATAACCGTGCAAAGCCGGGGTGGGCCGCCAGTTTTAGCGTATCCGTAAAATCTTTTATGAGCCCAAATGTAAATGATCCCACTAGTTCTGTGTTCAAGAGAACTTAAAATGACATATCAGATTCCAATTTTTAATTTTCATGGAATCGAGATTGGATAGTAATCCTACTATTCGCAACCGGACCAAGATGCGCAATTTGTCTATGTACAGGCGAAAAATGAATTACTTTTTTTTATGATATTGGAAGGCAAACAAGCAGACGGATTTCCTAATAGTAAGAAATTCACGCCGCGTAGAAACACCGTAGGTGGAAATGGTGTGTTGCCAACCTTAGGATGGGATGTTAGGCCTCCAGTAAAAGTAAGTTTACCGGCTACCTTACCATCCGTTCCGGAACACGTCAACGGCAAGCGCCGACATTATGGCGCCAGGAATAGATAAGGCGGTGGTACTAATCCGACCGAGTCGCTTCGAAACTCTACTGCAAACTCAGGTTTTAATTTCTCTTTGCCATTGAATTAAGTTGTGGTTAGATTAAACTAAACCCATATTACCATTGTTAATTTACTGCCATACAAAACTGTTGGAGAATTGACGTATTTTATAAAGGAATAAGGGTTTTACTTAAAATTAGTCATTGTATGATACGTGACTTCTATGTAGTCAGTACATGTGGTCGGTGAATATTAGTTATAATTCCATATTCGAATATAAATTTATTGTATATATTCACGTTTACCTTAGAGCTGATTGAGTTTTACACATAAAAAGACGTTGTAAATAATTTAAATAAAAAATTTATAAAAACTACGTGTTTTCCTTAAATATTATAAAGTGAAATTATTATTCTTAAGTAACGGAATATAAGTGTATCTTGAGAAGAAAGAAAATACATTAAAAGGGTTTTTTGGAGCCTTGCTAAAATAATAAAAATCATCCAGTGAAATTTTGCAATAACAATTTGATGTTCATATGTTAATGGTTTTTAAAACGATATTTACTAAAAATCGATAAAATACAAGTGAAAAGTACTAAACATTATTTTAAAGTGCTCGATTATTAGTTGAAATGGGACGAAAAAATTCAATCCGTGCTAGCGTAGAAGGAATAAAAAAAATTGCTGCTGTGACTCGCCAAAGCGTACAGGTAATTAGTTAAATTTAATAGATCGCCTTTGCGGTCTAGTAGTTCAGTTGTCGGACTTGGCTGCGTAAGGTCTCGGGTTCGATTCCCAGGTCGGGCAACTAAAAGAAAATTGGGTTTTTCAAATATTCTAATAAAAAAAAATGTTGCTCGGGATTGGATATGTGCCCGATTGGCGATAGGCTTGCCACCTATCACATTGTGGGACTTAAGTCTTCGGCTAGTCGTGGGTGCCCTGGTTGTGCCTCTGCCTACCCCTTTCGGGATATGGGCGTGAAGATACTTACTTACTTAATAGATAATTTATTTCATTGAGACACAGCTTTTTTTATTGACGAGGAGCCAAATGATTAAGTGGTTCAGCAGATGTCAAGTTTTTTTCCGCCGTACATGATATAAAACAACGTCACTTTCCGCTGTTTTCCACTCTGTATGCATGATTTTGATGCGATTTTTATGACTAGATAGATTCAAGAGGAAGGTTTATATATAGTATAACAACGAAGTTTTCCACCAGTACGAAGCTGGGAACGGCTGCTAGTTTTATAGTTAATTTAGAATAAAATAGCAAGTCATGTTAAAAATGGGTTTCCTAAAAATACTTTTAAATTAACTTTTCAGAAAACATATTTATTTTTGTTGATTTTTTTTTGCAGACAACCCTATTATAATGTGTTCGTATTATAATAGCGCATGTCTTTCTCTGCATGTCTGACATCGACATTCACCATATTATCTGGTTATACTAGGTAACCCAGCTAAATAATAGGCACCCAACTTCTGCACATTCTATACGTCTTATACTAAGACCTTAATTTAGGATAGAATTTTCTTTTTATTTTTAGTGACGTTTTACAAAAAAATCACTATTTAAAAAAATAAAATAAATAAATAATATTTAAAAAGTTTTGCCAAAATAAAAATGTGATTCAGAAGAATGTATAGTGTGAATCACATTGATAAGATACACAAATATCAAATTGAGCACAGTCAATTTGATATTTGTGTATCTTATCAATGTGATTCACACTACACATTCTTATATATATATAGAATTTAAATTTGTCATATTGTTTTGCACTATCTTCTGATATAGTAGGAAAAACAACGTTTTAATTTTTCCCATACAAACTGAACGATGGAACGAAGTTCGACGGGAGAGCTAGTTAAGAATGAAAATATTAGATATCTACCCGTAATTAAAATATCAAGGCGGCCTTTCTTCTTAGAAACGATTTTTAATGTTTTTTTATTGCTTCGAAATTTGAAGGCCAATATCAATTTTAAAAATCTATACACATCTATATATTACATTACTTCCGTTCCGTTCCGGACCGGAGGATACACTAGCCGGTAAATTTACCCGGCCTCAGGTTGGCAGCACACCATTACCACCTTTGGTGTCTCTAGGCGGCATGAATTTCATCAGAAAATCCGTTTGCCTCCTAATATCATAAAAATAATATACTTGCATATATTACATTTCTTTATAACCAATCAAATACAACGTTTTTGAGCAGTCTGTATATTATGTTCTTTAGAATCGTCGTGATTTCAAAACGGGTGCAACGGAAAACGACAGGCTAGAAATACAAATATATATTCATCTCATTCTTTTGCAGGTAAGAGACACAAATATATATTCATCTCATTCTTTTGCAGGTAAGAGACACAAATATATATTCATCTCATTCTTTTGTCGATTTACTGAAGTTTCATTTCTATCGTGTATGAATCGCACACTCACCTTTTTCTTTTGTGTCGTTTGAATTACCGTAGGTCTGTACTAATGTGATAATAGAGATTCTCTGTTACCCGTCTTGGGAATAACAAATTAGATTTTGCTATACATTATCGACATCTTTGGTGTTTATAGACTGCATATATCTCTTAGCATCTCGTACCTCGAAGTATATGGGAGCCGTACCCTTATTCGCTGTCTTTATGGAAAAAAGAGGATAAAATAGTAATGAACTTAAAGATTATTAGTAAGTGTTGAGTCAACTACTTCCGATAACAGATATCAGAATAGATAACATTTCAATACTTAGGTACAGGTATTTGCACTAATTCCTTAGTCACATTTCTTATATGAAACTTCAATATTGTGAAACTTATTCTGTTATTCCCCGTGGAATATAATGTGTAAAAGTTATATATAGTAAATAAATCTATTTTAATTAACCAACCATATTGTTTAATAAATAAATGATAACTGAATATTTAAATAGTTCTTTGTGACTCTCAAAACATGTGAGTGTAAAAATAAAAAAAAGTAAAACCGTATTGTGTCGACTTTTAAAAACTTTTAGGTGTATTTGCAACATGCAGCAAATGTCATACGGATCTATGAGGGTAAATTCTTTTTAACAGACTTCAAAAAAGGAGAGTTTTCTCAATTTGACTATATGTTTTTTCTATGTGTATTACCTACACGATTACTCGGCCAATAGCCAACCGATTTTGTTGGTTCCATTTTAGGAAGATAGGTCATGATTCCGAGGTGGTCTCATATTAGTATTATTGTGATCCAACTAGTGGTGTTTGAGTTGCACTTGTCACTCAACACTTATCTTGACGACCTCATAATTTGATAAGTGAAAAAATTATCCATTATTAAGTGTAACTCAATAATTACGAGAAGAGCATTGATAAATTAATGTGGGACCATTTCGGAACCAAATGCTATCATTAAAAAAAATGATTAATCGCGACATGATACTCAATGAAATAGGAGTCGGTTTTTGCAGTTTTATAGCGCTTGTTTGTTAATTGGATGATTTCGTTCTAATAGTCGCAATTATTTAAGCGTAATAACATTCGCGATTTGATAATCATTTTCAGAATGAGCTACCGTAATTCCGAGATGGTCCCATATAAGTTTGACCAGGATTTGACTAGTGGTAATAGAGTTACACGTAATAATGCACAAAATTGTATGTATCGTAACGATATTATTACAATCATATACAATAAGCCTAAAATTAAAAATGTTCAATAACCACCGTCAAGGCATATCTGTAATGTAGCTAAGAACAATCTTGATTACATTAACTTTTAAACAAAAATCCACATCGATATCTGTTTATCCGTTCAAAAGTTATGATTCAATAGAACTACACATACACGCACACACTTCAATTTTAAAACACCCCTAATAAATATAGATATTTCTTAAGAGGCTCTATATTTTTTATCGTCGTCATTAGGGTGTAATTCTATCGTTTTATACAGTTTTTAAACTGCTTTTTTGAACTTTTTCCCTGTGTTGGTCCTGGCTCCTTTGCAGAATAGACCATATGCATTCTTGCCAGGCAGCTCGTAAAAGACGAGCATAGGCTTACCGCAACTAACACCGTGATATCTGACTAGGTCGTAGAGTTTCGCAGCGACTCGCCCGGATTGGACCTTGCCTTATCTAGTTCCGCCGTTATAGCGCCAGTAGGAGTCAGAGTTCCGGAGGGTACGGAAAACTTACTTTTGCTCGAGGCCTAACATACCGGTTTCAGGTTGGCAACGCACACATTTGGTGTCTCTAGGTGGCGTAATTTTTTTATCAGGAAACTCGTCTGCTTATTTGCCTTGCAATGTCTTAAAAAAATATCAGTCATCCTTTTTTTCATAACACTACTAAAGAAGTATAACTTTAAAACCTTTTTCACTCCAAGTGTGTTTCTGTTTATTTACTTTACTATTAGAAAATGAGTCAAAATGATGTAGGTCAGTGACGTTGTCATTGAAAGTCATTTCCTAAGAAATGACGTCTATACTCCTGCACGTTACGTATTTCTCGTTCAACCGCAAATATGTTGCACTCTTCATAGGAAGTAGTAACCGCATTCAGGTGGTGAATCCAGGTGATCCTCATGAATCAACGAATAATTTCACTGTTTCATTCTTCTTCTTCTTTTATAAATATGGCTTTCGATCGTTCTTCACGACTTACTTTGCCAATGTCAAGTTAGTTATTATTAATTATTATACAAATACAGTCATTAGTCACTATGTACAAAGTCATGTCAGGTCAGGGTCTTGAGTAAAGCGGTGACTTCGTTACTCAAGTTCATCTTGTGAGATTTGACGGCAGCGAGGAAATAGACGATACACTAATTTTTTCATGATTATTTCATTTGTGCACTTTCACTGAACAAAATTATACTAATTCTCACCTAAATTAACCAATTTCACTCAATTCAAACACGAAATTCAATAATAATGAAAAAATTACGACTACCTTCATTCACGATGGGCATTCAGATTGGTCTCAAGGTTAGATCCTAGTGGTCTTTGTTAATAGTAATAAAATTACCTATAACTAAGTAGATAAGGTAACGAATTTCCAGATGGTAAGAAATTCACGACGCCTACAGACACCAAACCTTAAAATGCTGCGTTGCCAACCTGAGGCCGGGATGTTAGGTGAGCAAAAGCAAGTGTATGTGTCAACTGCAAGTGCTGACGTTATGGCGACAGGAATAGATCAGGCAGTGGTATCAATTCGGGTGAGTCGCTGCGAAACACTACCACCTGGTCAGATGTCATGGTTTTAGTGAGAGATAGACTCGCCTTCTACGAGCTGCCTGTTAAGAAGGTAGATATGGTCTATTCTGCAAAGGAGTCCGGACCAACACGGGGTAGATTAAAAAGTAGGTCTAATTTGCCATTGTCTTATATGACGAGATATCAGGATAGTTGATAGATTTACATAAGTGACCTAAGACCCAGCCATAAGATAATTAAACGGCTTACACAGCGCGTGATAGTATGACATGATAAAATAGGAAGTTAGATTTATCACGAGTGTTTTTAATAGATCACGTTTAATCATTATGTATAAATAGTATATTCTAGTGTAAAATATAGTAGGTACATACATATCTTCACGCCAAGTCCCTAATAGAGTCGGTAGAGATTATCGAGTGCCAAATTTCATACTTGGCTAGCTTCCTCTCCACTCATACAAACACGCCAGTTTTGAAAATTCTTGACACCCTCCAGCACAACTAGAAAAATTTGCTCATGGCATGTCAACCTACGTCTCCTGATACCTACATCCATCCACATTCGCATTGTATATCTGCTTTTAGTAGGAGTAAAAGTCAAACGATACGAGGTTTATAAAGTCGGCTAGTTAAAAAATAAAAAACTTTACAGTCCTGGGTGATTTTGTGTTAGTAGTTACAAGTAAACGTGAACGGAACCACTGCAATGGGTAGTGGTGTAATATTAGATTGCAATTACGAAAATCCTAAGCAGTAAACTCAATTACATAAGTTGTTTCAGACTTCAGAACTTAATCAGATTAGGAGATAACGAAATTGTAGTGGATCTTGACTAGGGTGTCCACAATTTCCAGGATGTTTATTAGGATTTTTCCTAGGACTAGCTTTTTCTTGTGACTTAACTAAGTTTTAAAACATGAAGGTTTCTTTTGGCTACAAATTTAATTAGTGGGTTGAATATTTGTCTATGCCTTTCTCCCGTTCAGACATATAGGAAGGATTTCCTGACAAATTCACCCATTTTTTTTGGGATTTAACTAAAATTTTGCCTGTTTTTCTCGATTTTTCTTTATAATTTTAAACTTAGACTGCTTAATTAACTGAGTTTTCTAGCTTGAACGGTTTTAGATACATAATAGATCACTTATTATCAAATTGAAGATAAATTAGTTCCTAAAATGTTATCGGATCTAATTTTTATTTAATATGTTTTTATTAATAAGGTAGCCCTAACTGAAATGCAGTACAAATTTTTTTTAAAGGTGCACTATTTTTTCCATTGGTGATTTATTTCAGTTGATATTAAATGTTTTATGATTTAAAAATTTAAAAACAAAAACAGCAATTCAGTAAAGAAAATCATAATAAAAATATATATCTAGATCTGTATTTTTATTAGAGTGACAGTCTAAGCAACACAATAGATTTTAATAAAAGGCATGCAAAAAGTAACGTTTGATGTGCCTACATGTGAGATAATGATGGTAATTTTGGTGCGCACTCACTTCTTTCAAAAAAATATTAGAAAGAGACAAAACACATTTAGCACTGTCAGATTAGTCTGTAAGCGATATTTCTCCAGACATCTAATCTATCACTCGGATAATGTTGATTAAAACGTCACAGTTTGACAAGTCTAAAGTACTTATCTGACATGTCTAAAATGTTCCTCAGTCTCTCGTTTGTTTTTGTTTCGTTTGAAAAAGTCAGCTAACATCTAAAATAAGTTTCTTTGTGAACAGCAGAATCACTACCAATAAAGTTAAGCATCCACTAAAAATATTTTTAGAAATGCCGATCCTAGAGAGGTTAAGTATGGGATGAAAATCTTTTAACAGTCTATTAAAATTGGGATACTCAAATTTCATGTTTAAACTGACTTATAAAAACTAAATACAAAGGTACTACGATATTGTAGGTATAGTTAACAAACTCCACGCAGAAGTTGCTAGCAAAAAAAGTTATAATGCATGTAACACAATAACAGTAAGTCCTATAAAAATCATCGTTATGGAAAACCTAACCTCGACTTTTATTTGGCCCTAAAGGTCAACGGTCCTTGAAATTCATCGCCTAAGGGCGCGCTGAAGGTTATCTTTGCCAAGGTTAAGCTGACCTTGCTCCCTGGGATCGATATACCCAATGGCACGTAATTTACGTTGGTTTATAACTTACGTAGCTATTTTACGAGGCTACTTACACAAATTTAAGGTCTTTAGTTACCTTGAATAGAGAGAGATGCTTTTTGTTTTTCTCTTTGTTTTTTTATGGTCAAAGCCGATGTTTGTTATTGTGTTCAAATTGGAGAATAGAGAAGGTAGGTGTTTAAGATCCTATCCCCATGTTGGCAATGCATTATTTACACCGTTGGTGTCAAATGCCAGGTTCTATACCTACCTGGTGTTTTGCCAGCCTTAAATTTTCCGGTTGTTAAGCCTTCAATGTAACTTGTATGTTTGTCAGCTACTCCACCGCACAGACCGTAATACTACTGTGGCGAGCACTTATATGACTGGAAATGGTAAGACGATGATACCAATCTTGGCAAATCTCTCCAGGACTCTATCGCTCTACTGGCTGCACTAGCAGTACTATCTAGCGATGAGATTGTCATAACCCTATACCACATGGTTATAAAATTAACGTATTTTTTTCTTTCTCAGAGAAAAGATCTGGAGTCACAGCTGATCAAATCAAACTCAGATCAGAGCTTCAGCCTCAGATGGTTCCTGGGCGTGGATATTCCTCTACTAGTAACAGGTAGAATTAAAGTAATGAATAGTAGAATATCATAATTTTAAACTACTAAAATTTCAACTTCATTTCGACATCGCGATATAATGATCCTTTTTTCTAAAGATACCTCCGATTACTTTTTAACTCATAGCTCCGAGGTGGGTGGTTATCAAGTTCAGACTACTAGTTCGTGAACCTACCTTTCGAGAAATACACACCTACTAATCCTTTTGTTATTGACCGAGTAATCGCGAGACAAACATAAAAAAATGCATGTCGAACTGAGAACTGTTCTTTTTTTTCTAAAGATAACTTATAGTTCCGAGATTAGTAGTTTGTGTATTATATAAGTATAGAAGATCAGATTAGTAGTTTGTGAACCCAGAAACATACCAATATACTCGGCCAATACCATATCCAATGGTATTGGCCGAGTAATCGCGTGTCAAACATACAAAAAAAACATAAAATACTACTATTTAAATTATGCGCTTCAGCTTTACACTTTTTACACTCTATATTTTTATTTTAAATTAGCTGACCTAATATAGTAAGCGAAATGATTAATTATGTAATATAGAGTTGCCTTTAAAATACATTTGGATTTCCGAAGCTTGACTAGGAGTTTTGGCGCCATCGAGAAAAAAGATGCCTCGAAGTTTTTTTATAATTACTAAATTTCGTGTTGATATAGAGTAAAATCAGTCAATTTTGGTGGCATTTTGTACAATTTTGTTCAGTGAAAGTGAACAAATGAAATAATCATGAAGAAATTTTGCGTATCCTGTATTTCGTCGTTGCCGCCAAATCTCATTACATGAGCTTGAATAATGAGGCCACCGCTTTACCCAAGAGCCTGACATGACTTACTGACGACTTATGACTGATTGATAAAAATTGATTTAAAATTTGATACAAGTTTCTACTTGACTAATGGCAAAATACTAACGTGAAGGCCAAAACCTAAAGAAAGAAAGAAAGAAAAGAAGCTTGACAAATATAGCTATTTGACAACGACATGACGAATATACGTCATTTCGTTGTCAAATAGCTTTGATGTGGGTGACAGTTTAGATATCGGGTTAAAAAGTAGCCTTTGTTATTCCCCAGTGTCTTATCTTCATTTACAAAAATATTCACATCACTCTGTCGCAACCCAAAAAAGCACAAACACTCTTGCATTTACAATATTGTAGATAGATATACAAAACCGTATGTCACACTGAAAACATTGAAAAATAATAACCAATTAGATGGGCAACTCTTTTATTTGTGTGTGTAAAAAATGGGCCGATGTGGGGCACACGTGTGCCCCGCGACGCATGTGGTAATGCAGCGAGGGCCACAAAAAATACACAAAAATGCAGTGTTAATGAACTGGCATATTTAGATCATAACAGAATTATCATAAGGGCGACTACAAACATTTATGAAGCTTTCTAAGACCAAAATAAAGGCACTTTTGCATTTTTAACATCATGGATCAGTGTTAAATAAATATCTCCTCTGTGGTCCAGCGGTCCGGTTATTGGACTTGACTGCATGAGATCCCGGGCGCGATCCCTGGGTCGGGTAACAAAATGAAATGTGTTTTACCAATTTTCTAATAAAACAACGTTGCCCCGGATTGGATATGTGACTGGTTGGCGATTAGTTTTTCACCTACCACATTGTAGGATTTAGTGTCTTTGGCTACTCGTGGGTGTCCTGTGGGTGTATTCAAATACCTGTAGCGTTATCTAAAACTCGCTATAAATGTTAAAATCTGATTCTTATTGAAATAAGTTGGATGAAATTTTCACAAGGTTTGTGTAATCTCCAAACTGTAACACGACAATGACGAGCACTAACCTCCGTGACTCTGACACTAATCCAGACGAGTTGTTTTAATGCCTGGTCACTGTCATGTACTTAGAAACCTTACTATTGATCTAATCCTAAGCTGTCAGCGGCATTCAAAGTTAAATTATTAAAGTACATAATTATGGTTGTTTTTTTTTTTTGGAATGACTAATGTGTTGCCAACCTCGCGGTTTTTACAACTTCACCGGGCTTACATAAGTACGTAAGTATGGCAGCCTTTTGCCTTGGGAAATTTAGCGGGAAAAAATATCCATGACTTATGGCTTATTTTTAAATAAATTTTGTTAAATGGGTGACTTGATGCAAATTTTGACTTCACCAATGGCAAATGCTAACGCTAGTGCCCAAAACTAAAGAAAAAAATAAATCCTAGGTGTAACGTGGTGTCTGTCATTTATATGCTTGCATTTTAATAAATAAGTAATAAATTTATTTCAATAACAGGACATGACATGCAAACATAAATAAGAAAGAGACAAAAAATTGAATCTAATATTAATTATGCGACTTTCCAGGGGTCCCCAAACTAGGCAAAGCTTGTGTGTTGGGATACTTACCAAATTAGAATATACCGATAGATTAAAATTATATTAAACTTATACAATTCCTTTACAATTATCTAAAAGGATAAAAATAAGAAACACAAAATAAGAAAAAACAAGATACTAATTTAAATTAAACACCTAACGAAAATATTTATACCTATTTTAAACTGAAGAGTCAAAGATAATTAGCGTGTACAGCTTTTGAACCTAGGATAGATTCAGTCTCTTCGTAGTTTAGTGTTTTCAACCAGGCTGTAAGTCTAACAGAACACTCTCCTATTGAGCAATTTCTTATATCGCAACATTTTGAGACGTTATTATAAATGGCATCATAAGCATAAGTCTGAAACCTTCTAGCAAAACTAGATTTTACTTTTGGCAATTTGTGCCTGAAAACTCTTTTTGTTAATAATGTTTGATAGATACTGGAGTTTATCATGATTTTGTGGGCTGAAGCACTTGTACTTAATATGTATATTTGCCTGACTCTGAGCACTTCGATTTCACGATACAAAGCATCTGTATAACCACGGAGGTTTGCGTATCATGGTTTTCAAAACTGCTCTTTGGGCTCTTTCTAAACAGAGAATAGTTGTTTATGTCACTCCAAACACCAATGCAATACGAGATTAAGGACTGACAAACAGCTATATACACCAATCTTCTAATCTTTATATCGGCCGAATTTCTCAATATTTTCATAATGCCTACCTATTACTTTTCTTATTCTCCCAGCCCGAGTTATAACGTATGATTCAAATATTTTATGTCAATCTTTTAGATGTAATTCATTGACTATGATTAAACTGAAATTAACGTAACTTTGAGTACGAGTTCAATTTTTTTTAAAACAGATACTCAAAAAAAATATAGTAATGGTTTGTAATTAATATCTCGACATATTAAAGGCGTAAATCTGTGATTTATGGATATCGATTTTACGGTTGTTGAGGTCGTAATCGATTCGATAATGTGCACGTATTCGATTAAAGTGATTGAGAATTCTATAAAGATAACCGAGATTGGTTATAAAGATTGTATCTTTCGCTTCGAGTAGAATTTATTCGGGTTAATTTAAAATTGAAATATATCACGATTGTTTTAATGGGCTATCTATAGACTAAACTAATATTATAAAGAGGAAATGTTTGATTTTTGTTTGTTTGAAATGAATAGCCTCCGAAACTACTGGACCGATTTCAAAAATTCTTTCACCCTTAGAATGCTATATTGTCCCTGAGTGACATAGGCCTTGTTTCATCAAAATCGGTGCAGTATAAGTCAAGTTACACAGGCGAAGCTGCGTGAAACCGCTAGCGTGAAGCAAACATGCAGAGTTTTCCTGAAGGTAAGAAACATTGTTCTGAACAGCGAAGTTGGTTGCAATGAGTTGCTAATCAGACTGCCTATGATAAAGTAAAAACTGCAAAATCCCGGTAAAGTTGTAAAAACCGCGAGGTTGGCAATACATCAGTCATTTAAAAAAAACTGCTACTAATAAAGGTTTGCCAACTATCTGTACCTACATCCCGGAACAAGACAATGGCGATCACTTGTTTACGTTAAATAAACAATAACATGTAATACGGTGATAAAAACCTTGTAGAATTCTAGAAACTAGTTTGACGGATTACACCATGTAACCAATCTATGTTTTAGTGTTTCACAGGATGTCTTGCTTAGCCATTTAGTAGCCAAGTAGAAACCTGTGAAAAAACAAACCCTTCAATTTCTTAATTCAGTATTATGTAATAAATATCACTACGTAGTATTATTATTAACACTTCAGTTTTACATTTTTATTAGTACTAGCGCCATCTATTGTCGAGTAGTATGCATAAAAGTAATAATAATATATATACGTAGTATCTTCAAGAGTTTTGGCGCCATCGAGAGAAAGGATGGTCGAAGTTTTTTTCATAATTATTGAATTTCGTGTTAATATTGAGTGAAATTAGTCAATTTTGGTGGCATTTTGTACAATTTTGTTCAGTGAAAGTGCACAAATGAAATAATCATGAAGAAATTAGCGTATCGTATTTTCCTCGTTGCCGCCAAATCTCATTACGTGAGCTTGTGTAAAAAGGCCACCGCTTTACCCAAGAGCCTGACATGACTTACGGGCGACTTATGACTAATGACTTAATATAATTTATTAAAATTGATGTAAAATTTGATGTAAATTTCTACTTGACTAATGGCAAAATACTAACGAGATTGCCAAAACCTAAAGAAAGAAGAAAAAAGAAGAGTATCTTCAAGTCGAGGTACGGTCTCCCTGGAGACAGTATTTGTTGCTGACGTTGTACGGAACAGTCCAATCTATCTAAATAATAATGTCTCCGGCTGAACACTCTGCTCGTCCACAAAGTTCAGAGAAATTGAAAAAAAAACACGAAGTTCTTAACATATCAGTCACTCAAAAAAGGCATTATGCAGTCACCAGGCTCAAGGAACCTTGTTACCTGAATGCGGTTTTTGTTTTACATGAAGAGCAATACCTACTTTGCGGTTAATAGTAAAGGACAACGTAAAACACCGGAGTAGAGACGTCATTTCTAAGAAAAGGACTTTCAATGACTTCAACAACACTGACCTACATGAATTTGACTCCCTTTCTGATCATCAGGAAAATAAACAAAACCACACTAGTTGTGGAAAAGGTTATTTACCGATAGTATAATACACCGCACCGCACGTGTCTGTATATTCGAAATAATCTCCAAAACTACTAAACAAAATGGTAAAATGTGATATAGTTGTGTCAAAGACAATATATTTACTAATCTCTGGTTGTGTACAGCTTTCGTATGAAGTCGTACTTATTCCGAATTCGTACCACCGTTTTGTACCTATTATATTAAATAACGTCTGTGCTTGTCATTGTCGTGTTCCATTCTGGAGCGTAGGATAGCTGGTTGACTTATACATGCGTCTTTAGACCCCATCCATAGTACAGCGACACTCCAGAAACATCTATGGTCCGATAAGTGACAATTTCTTACTATCAGAAGAGCCCTCTGCTTTTTCGCTACCTTTGAAATAAAAAAAAACAGGCTTATGGAGCTGGTCTCTAGACAGGTAGTATCTACCCTTTAACTGGACATAGACCACTTTTCATCTCGATGGCTCCCAGGGTTACCATGGGAGAGACCTCTCTATAGTAAGTGGATTATAGGGCTAGACCTATTAAAGGCTATAAATACATATAAAGTGAACACGTCACAGGGCCCTGTATAGATGAACCGGTAACAATAGCGGGTCTATCATGTAACAGGAAGTTATATACAACATTACGCAATGGATGTTACATTTGATTACTGCATCACACGTTGTTACATTGACTTGGTTTCCACGTGTATAATGGACACGTTTAAATGTTGGACCAGTTTTTTCCAGCATTGGGAGTACAATTTGGATTTCCTGGTGGTAATAAATATACATCACCTATAGATAACAAGGTAATAGTGTATTGCCAATTAAGACCAGTTCTAAGCCTCTTGCATAACTGGCTGCAAGGCTTGAGGAGTTCAGATGAAATTGAAAGGTTCAGATGCCGGGCGATTCAAAACCATTTCTTCCCTCATACACCACTTTTGTTTCACCAATAATATCAATCGGTATTTCCAAACAGATTTAACTTATGAACCTTTTAGAAAAAGATGATCTTTCCTGAAAGGTTGACAAGGCATCTTTGATACTTCTGGTGTTACTATGATGTCCGTGGATGGTGATCACTTATCATCCGGTTCTCTTCTATAAAGTAATATTCCTAATCCACTAATGTAGCCAGGGTCCAGGGTCCTGCTCTTATTTTTCGACATGACACAGTCTACACCAGGGATGGGCAAACTTTTTTCACCGTGGGCCAGTAAATTAAAATAAATATTAAGGTTTTTAATAAAATTAAATTAATTAATAAAATAAATAAAAATAAAATAATAATAAAAACAAAATATAAAAATAAATAATAAAAAAACATTAATTAAAAACAATAACGATTATAAAAATAACGTAAGGCATTTCTTTTTATTTTCACAATTTTTTATTAAAATAAAATCGATTTATGAAGACTTAATATGTGTTTAAAAAAGTATAAATTCAGTAACTATCTTAATTGTTCAAATTTCAAGTCTTAACTTTTCGACCACTAATTTTTTTAAGTAGGTTCATAATTTTTTGAAAAAATACCCTTGGCCGGATTAAAACATCGGACCGCAGACCGCATTCTGTCCGCGGGCCGTTGTTTGCCCTCCACTGGTCTACACAATCCCTGAAGATAACTCTATCATCTCACATGGTCTGTTCCTGTAGCCTGTACCCAGCCTGCAGCCAGCCAGCGTTTCTTCGGTCGGCCTCTTTTCCCAACGCTTTTT
>NJDC01002256.1:69000-88625 GCA_002245475.1 Calephelis virginiensis | reverse complement strand
ACCACTCACCTCCGCGACCAGAACACGAATATAGGAAGAGCTCGGGAAACAATATAAATTGTCACGTTCTTTACATGTGACAACCCTACCTAAAGTTCCCACCTCCCAGCTAGGCTTGTCACACTCTGTGTCGTTTGGAGGATTATTTGCCACAACGGTTACACTGCTTATGCGGAATTAGCAAAATAAAGGCTTATTTTACATCTTTTGCTGAAACATGTTCACTTAGTAAGTGATCTGAATGGGTTCAGAATATATATCTATATATTGATTAATCAAAGTTGGGTTTTTTACAACTCATGAAACGAAAACTGTTGGACCGAATTTCGTAGTTATGATTTGTTGGATTCTTCCTAGCCGCGAATAGCAGAATAAATTGAAAAACAATTGGGACATGTGGTTGTGGCATGAAGCGGTCGAAACAAAGTATCTTCACGCCCATATCCCCGGAGGGGTTGGCAGAGGCACAACCAGGGCACCCAAGACTAGCCGAAGACTCTAAGTCCCACTAGGTGATAGGCGGCAAGCCTTTCGCCAACCGGGCACATATCCAATCCCGAGCAACATTTTTTTTAATTAGAAAATTGAAATAACCAAATTTTCTATTTGTTGCCCGACCCGGGAATCGAACCCGGAACCTCATGCAGTCAGTTCAACACCTGAACCGCTATACCACAGAGGTGACTAAAGAAGTAGGAATTTAATCTATCTTTTAAATACAAAAATGAGTCCCCTTTTCGCGTGGTCAAAGTTCGCTAAGTTTTGACCTGACCGGAAAATAACTAAGCATCATTAAAATATAGTAATACAAAATATTAAGTCTTAATTAAACTTTGATTAATGGAGAACGACTAGTCTGCCAAATCGCTAAAAGTGGCGAAGTTATTTATAGATTTATCTAAAACCAGCTATTTTTTTTGTTGCAGATCTCCGTAACAGAGTGGGTGCTCTTTGACCCAGGATATACGAAACGGAACAAGTACGACTATATCCTCCGTAAAACTTTACTGCTATACAGAGAGTACTCATACGGGTTGTTCTTCAACTTCATCGTTTTGGAAGTATTGAAAGGAATCACAGGAAACCCTCGACCTACGTTCTTCGATCTCTGCGAACCTGATGCTGCCAAAACTTGCAATGGGTAATTAGCACTAAGCTGTATTACTATTTTAGCTAGTTCCAAACAGATCAGCTCGTAGCTCCAGTAACTTCACTTAAGTCATAGATTATAATAGCAGCTATAGGAATCTATATTCAGTCTTTGCACAACGGGGCGAGGGAAAGGTTTCCCACATCACCTTGATTCTTGGGGGTCTACCACAGTTCATTTCTCGCTCATCTTCTTCATACGAACAATCAAACTCTGGAATAACCTCCCTCGCACAGTTGTTGCAGCGAAATTTGGCCCAAAGGGTTTTTTTAAAAAAGATGGCTAATATATTATTTAAAGACTATCATTGCATTTGGTGCTAACTCTCAAAGCAGATATCTATGATTAGTGGTGACTACTTTCCATCAGGTAGCCCACTCACTCGTTTGCATGTTTTACTAAAAATAAGAGAAAGCGAGCTATCTTAAATTTACCATTGCGATATGTCTACTGTGTTCTTGTAACTTCACATGTTAGTACGAAAGGACACATAAAAAGTAAAATTACATAAAAAGAAGATTAAAGAAAAGAAATCTTTTTTATGCAGTTTTGCTCTGTATTATATTAACTTTATGCCTATATCCTCGAAGAGGTAGGGATAGAAACAACCAGGGCCGACAAGCCGGACACTATTCCTACAATGTAATAGGTGGCTTAGCTTATCGCCAACCGGGCCATTTTGAATTTTGTAATAAAAATATCATAGGTACGTTATTTTTGTTAGAAAATTGAAAATACACATTTCTATTTCATTTATATGGTGTTAAAATAAACACACGTCTTGGGTTCGAAACGAAACCCTCTTTTTTAGGATGCACTTTCGATCAAGAATTAGAATTTGTGATTAGAATTTAAATCAATTTATTTCGTTCAATGACGTATATTAATATTTATTTCCTCTTCTAGGTCAGAATTTGTCAGCACATTTCAATGCACGTCAACCAAGTACTCGAGCTGGTACCAGAAAGACTCCTACAAGAGTTTCCCATCAGGACACGCCTCATTATCTGTACACTGCGCCATCTTTACCACTGTAAGTTACACTCAATATTTCAGGCTAGCCACATAGAAGCGGAAATCCCTTACGAAATCCCGTACTTATCTATTTCGAAACAAAATTCGCTTACCGACTTAATAACCGTACGGGAAAATTCCGAACATATGTGGTAGCTCTATAACTGTGTACAGATTAGCTGCGTTCGAATTCTTTTAAACGGAATTTTGAAATTAAGTTCCGAATGTATGTAGCTGGCCTGAATGTTTCATCCCTACTAATATTTTACACGCGAATGTAAGATTATTAAACTACTACGCAAAAACTGCTTCTAGCTAGTAACAATATAATTGTAACAGACTCGTACCTAAAAGTACAGTAAAAAATAACTACAGATATTTTAGAAAATATATTTGAATGAAAACTTTATACAAAAATATTTTACATTATTCTTCTCGACCAAGCAGAACTTTCAACATTTCCACCCTAACTTCGAAAAAACCAGTCTTGGTATATTTTTTATTGTCTTTCCGTAGTGGAAAAAAATAATTATTTAAACTGGGTTTGGTAGCTTATACCGATACTATTTTTTCAACACAGATAATATTTATTTTTAGTGGTACCTACAAAGACGAGCCTTTGATTGGCGGAATCGCAGCAAGTTTAGTGTGCCATTGGCCCAGATGCTCTGCATCACCTATGCTGTGGTATGCTCCATGACCAGGATCACAGACCACCGCCATCACTGGTGGGATGTCGCGGTTGGCGCCATCCTAGGCACTGTCACTTCTGTGTACACTGTGAGTTTTTTTTTTCAAATAAGTGGAATGTTGAACAATTTAAGCGCAGTGCAGCAATTTAATAAGAGATGGATGCACTCAGAGATGCCCATTGGTTATAATTTTGTTGCGCTCTAACTAATCTAATGTCATTTTATCGCTATCCTATTTTAACGGAAGCAATAAAAAGAGACAAACCACGTTACGTGCTATCAGTCTTTTTTATGATTTTGGAAGGCAAACAAGCTGACGGATTTCCTGATGGTAAGAAATTCACGCCGCCTAGAGACACCAAAGGTGAAAATGATGCGTTGCCAAACTGAACTGAACGAATATTACGCCTCGAGCAAAAGTAAGTTTACTGGCTACTTAATCCTCCGAACCGAAACACGTCAACGGTAAGCACTGACGTTATGGCGGCAGGAATAGGTAAGGCGGTGGTACCAATCCAGGCGATACGCTGCGAAATTCTACCACCTAGTGAGATGTCACGTTATTAATGACGATAAGCCTATGCTCGCTTCTTAAGAGCTGCCTGGCAGGAAGGCAGTTGGTCTATTCTGCAAAGGAGCCCGGACCAACAGACCAACCCTTTCACACAAAGACACCTATTTCGTAATTTCATAATAATAAAAATAAGAATTATAAAGTTTAACAAACCCAATTATATTTAATCGGTTACACCCGTTTGCCAGAATTTCATTTGCCATAATTTCATCTGCTATAATGGTCAACAGAAATAATATTTTTCTCATAATTTTGTATGTCATACTCATTGTTTACTATATTAGTAACTTTGTTTCCCATAAAGTCAATTTCAATAATTTCATTTGCTAGCATGATTGTAAGCCGTATTATCACAAGCCATAACATCATTTACCATAAACATAACTTCTAGAAAAATAATATAAATTCGTTTACACTAAATGATCAACTATTGTAATATAGTTTAGATATGGTTTGTTTTGGTAAGGTTAGGTTAGAACATGAAAGACAATGCACGAGCCGAGCGAACGAAGCGAGCGTGCCGCGGCAGCGGCCGGCGAAGTGCCAGAAAGCTAATCGATTTTAAAAACAAAGGCGTTAGGTTAAATTTGAACAAAAGCGACTTTAATCGTATAAATAGGTATTAGAAATAAAGACAACTACATTATAATGTAGTCATACTGTCACATATTTATTAGCAATACATAATCGTACTGTGATATATTTATTACAATTTATATTTTACTTAATGCAAATACAATTTTTGTAGGGCATTTAAATATTCTGTTGAATAATATTATTGCAATTAATAAAATGTATAACAATACGTATGGCACTCGCATCAATATGGAAACTAATTTTAGGGCGAAGAAGAGTATGTCACAAGTATATTGTGGTTAACAAATCATTAGGGCAAATAAAAATTCGGGCAAATGAAATTCGGGCATATGAATATATGGCATATATTTTTTGGGAAAACAATAGACAACCATATTTAATTATAGAGGATTAACGAACCCAACTATATTAAACTTAATTGAATGATAAGTAAACATATTTCTTAATATTTTTAAAAGCCAACCTCCTCTTTTTGTGCAGGTAACCGTTCTTTGCAACAACTTTACTCAAAGATGGTCAGAAGACAAGACGGCGAGTCGAGAAACTGTGCAAACTTATGACGGGACACAGGTTCCTGTGCAATGATATAGGTTTTAGATTTTTTGTATATTTCAGAAATTTAACAGTTTATAAATGTTGGGCACTATAAATTATATAAGGCCTAGAGACAGGGGCGGATTTGCAAACGTAAGACACATTAAAAAAATGTGTTATTTCTACCCCTAGACACCATATTTATGGAAAATGTAATATAATTAAGGTTACATTTGGAAATTTGTTGAAAATCAATTTAAATTTAACCCCGACAGGATTTGAGCCCATACCTTCATCTCTCGATGACTAGGGACGCTCTGTGATATTTTGAGTGACGGAGGATTCCAATCATGGTAGTTAATAGTCGTAGTTTACATTTTTTTTAGAAATGTGAAAAATATTTATCTAGTTTTATTTTAGAAAAAAGACATTTTAGACGAAGAAAAATCTAATGGCTTTTAAATTTTTTAAACTTTTTTTATGTTATAGGAAGGCAAACAAGCAGACGGATTTCTTGATGGTAAGAAATTCACGCCGCCTAGAGACACCAAAGGTGGTAATGGTGCGTTACCAACCTGAGGCCGGGATGTTAGGCCTCGAGCAAAAGTAAGTTTATCGGCTACCTTACCCTCCGAACCGGAACACGTCATGACTATTACAAATATTCCATTACTAAAATATAGTAGTTTAAAAAATATTTTAAGTAATTATCAAAATGTTTAAAAATATTTATACATGCAGCTGTTTATTGACTTATAGATTTATATGAATTTTAGTCGAGATTTGTGTATGGCGGAAAAAATTCGCTCAGGTGGAATTTCCGATATTTTTAAAACAAGTTTAAATCTTGCAAGTTTATGCTCAGGCCACTGACCAGAGGTAGAACTTCTATTATTTTAAGGTTTTTGGAATGAAAATAAATTATTATAGAAATCTGAGTACGAGTATATTTCAAGAACCACAAATACTAAAGTACTAGTGATTAGCCTAAGCCCTAAAGCATTTCCGGTAAAGGCCTTACATTACGCTATATTAAGCATAGTCGAATCCAGCATTTCTCAGCCTTTTTCAGTCCACGGACCCAAAGATAATCAAGCACAGTTTTCACAGATCCCCTTAATAAAAAAAAAACGTTATTTCGGCCCTTTTGTATTCTAAGAGCGATTTATGTATGGTCCAGAGAAGACATCGCGGAGCCCCATACATATACTCACGGACCCCAGGTTGGGAAACGCTGGTCTAATCGAATATCGCATAGTATAATAAATGTAAGCAAGGTAGCCTGTCTTTTGGCATTCCACTTACCAAAGATCTTTGTCGAAATCTTGGATGACTTCATCCAAGTTACCAGTAGCTTCGAAATTTGATTAAAGATCTTATCGGCTTCATAATAAACATGAAAGATTTTGACATTTTAATGAAAAATTCAGTGTTTCCACTTTTTATATGGAGATACAATTTTCTTTTAAAAGGGAAATTGGACAAATATTCTTGACAAGTGGAATGCTACCCTTAATAAGACTTGGTTTTAGTAAGATTCTGAATATCGCATAGTGTAATAGGGATTTAAGGCTCATTGCTAATTATGACGTAGGAATGTGACAACCCAATTACTAGCTAGTAGAATAATTCAGTAGTTATACTATTTTTGAATTTCACTAGTACTATTATAAGTCATGCTAGGTGAATTTAATACACTTCCCAGATTTTCACTCCACCTTTCATACCGTCATGACATCAGTGCTCATTAAAAAGTGCAGTTTTCTATAAACTTGTATACGCAAGAGCTTATTAATATAGCCTCAGATTTGCAACGCCCCAATAATATCTTTGATGTAGTGTGACGTGTATTGCTTATCAGCAAAATCGGCTTGTTTATCTTCGGATCCTAAAAAAACTATCTGCCTTATTAAGATGGCAAACAATGTGCCCGACTGACGTTATTTAAATTTTGTAAATATTGTATTTTCGTACCGAGAGGTTATAGTCCAGTAAAAAGTTAAATGAAAACATGATCTGACCAGTTTTGGCCCAATGAGTAAAAATGTATTCATTAATACTTAAATAATAATATTATGAAAGAAATTTTGATTTAAATTAAGGGGAAAGAGATGAAAAAAATAAAAAAAGGGTTGAAAAATGCCTTTTTTTTAAATAACTTAATAACGGTAGGAAATAGAAAAAAATTCAAGTAAAAGTTGTAGATAAAAAAATTCTACACCAAAAAGTTCATCTTCATTTTTTTGTTATCTGTTTTAGTTTAGCTGCAAAAAATAAAAATTAAATTTGCTTTGTAATTAATTATAATTGTTTTAAAAATAAAGTATAATTAATTGTAAGTGTTAGTACATATTTATGTGATGCGCGCGCTGCGTGGTACAGGACCGTAATAATTCTGGTAAGATTTTATAATTAATTACAAAGCAAATTTAATTTTTATTTTTTGCAGCTAAACTGAAGCAGGTAACAAATTCGTGTAGAATTTTTTTCTCTACAACTTTTACTTGAAACTTTTTTTTCTATTTCCTACCGTTATTAAGTTATTTTAAAAAAAGACATTTTTCAACCATTTTTTTTTTATTTTTTCGTCTCTTTCCCCTTAATTTAAATCAAAATTTCTTTCGTATCATTATTTAAGTATTAATGAACACATTTTACTCATTGCGCCAAAACTGGTCAGATCGTGGTTTCATTTAACTGTTTTCTGGACTATTATTTTGTATATAGTTTGTAAATAATATACAATATTGTTATTAATAAAATATATTTCGAATTTGGTATTTTTATTTTATTGATTACCTACCAATATTGTATGAATACTTATTATGTAACTAAGCCCAGTAAAACAGCAAAATTCAACTCCAACTATTGCATTGGGTACCATGTTGTGATTTGATCGTTATTTTTATGAAAGAAAGCAAATGGTTCCGACATGGTCCCAAATAATTTTTATTAACATCCTTCTAATAGTTTTTGATTTACACTTAATAATGCATATATTGTTAACATATTATATTGACGACCTAGTAATTTGCTAGTAATTAATGAGGTCGTTATAAAAGTAACTATCTTCACGCCTATATATCACCGAAGTGGTAGGCAGATGCACAACCAGGGCACCCATGACTAGCCGAAGACACTAAGTCCCACAATGTAATAGGTGGCAAGCCTATCGCCAACCGGGCACATATCCAATCCCTAGCAACTCTTTTTTTTAGAAAATTTGAAAACCCAAGTTTTCTTTTTGTTGCCCGACCCGGGATTCGAACCCGGGACCTCATGCAGTCAAGTCCAACACTTGAACCGATAGACCACAGAGGCGACACACACAGAGCACAGAGGTCGTTAAATAGGTAAGTAAGAAAATTAATAACTCAAAAAACACTAGTCGAATCAAGATACAACCAACATGGGACATTAATAAACACGGACCATTTTTTATCCATATGACTAAACTGTTATCGCGTCTATGGTGTAGTGGCCAGTAGGTTTCTCTCGATGTTCGATTCATGCAATATTGGAAACTGTAATCGAGTCATTTTAGGTAGATACTCTTTAACACAATCACAGATCAAATATTATATAAGACTAACACAATACTAGCAAATTATTAGCATTTAACATTAACTAAATTTTAATAATCCGCTAGTATTGTATCCAAAAAAAACCTAAAAAGACGTATCTGAGTCCAATTTCCAATTCGCATGAAAGTGAGACTGGTGACAGACAATCCTACTGGTGTTGCGTTTTCCTCTTTGGTTGCGTTTGAATTCATGAAGTCCCGGGTTCGATCCCGAGTCAGATAATAAAAAAATGTGTTTTTCAAATTTCTAATAAAGACAGCAATGCCCGGGATTGGATAAATGTCAGGTTGATGATAGGTTTGCCAACTGTCACAATGCTGTACTTGGTATCTTCGGCTAGTCATGAGGACCCTAGTTATACTTTATCCACGTCGTCGGAATTACGGGTATGAAATCAATTTTACTTAACTAATCCCGTGGGAAAATGAAAAAACAAGCGACGCCTCCAGCAGCAATTATTATGAAAGCTGGTATGTAGTGAAAGCTCTCTCAAGCTTACCAAATGTTGTTTTTAAAACTCTCGTGACCCTCTCATCAAACAACGTCATCATCGCATACTGCCAAACCGATATACCCTAAAACGTAATTATATCTCAATCATTTTAAGTAGCCTAAGAGGAATGGGGTTACCATGTTAAAAAAAACACTTCTATTTTCTGGACACGTTTGATCTCAAATTCTAAATAGCCGACACTCAACACGTAACTTGTAACATTGTCCCCGTGTTCGTCCGAACTACTTTGCAGAATAGAACATCTGCCTTCCAGCCAGGCAGCTCGTAAAAGCCGAGCATAGTCTTACCTTCACAAACACCGTGACATCTGACTAGGTGGTAGAATCTCGCAGCGACTCTCCCGGATTGGTACCACCGCCTTATCTATTCCTGCCGCCAAAACGCCAGTGCTCTTTGTTACCGTTATCCAATGCCGAGGATAAGGTAGACGGTAAACTTACTTTTGCTCGACTCCTAACATCCCGGCCTACTGTTGGTAACGCACCATTACCACCTTTGGTGTCTCTAGGCGGTGTGAGTTTCTTACTATCAGGAAATCCGTTTGCTTGTTTGCCTTCCAATGTCATATAAATAAAAAACAAATAGTTCATTTTTTAAACAGTATTAGAAAAAAACCAAAAATACACAAACTTTCGCCCGATAATTTCAATTTCATCTATTATTATTATTATTATTTAATACGTTATTGGACACAAAAAAAATACAGTATAAAGGAGAAGTAATAATGTACAAAAGGCGAGCTTATCTCTAACTACAGAAATTTCTTCCAGCCAACACAAAAATATGGAAGGCATCGTGTACAAAGAAAAAGTATAGCTGTACTTATAACAAATAAATATAGCAATAATCAAGTATATATCTTAGGACATTCCCACGATTATGAAGATGAATGGACACCCTTATATACTATAGTGTTGTAATGGCTTGAAGAGCGTTTATCTGCGATTATTTAAATAAGGATGCTTGAATCGATATACCGGTGATGCAATGCTTGATTTGTTGATTTACGAGTACGGCCAATTTGAAACATTTTAGGCACGTCACTTGAGCAATGGTTTTCCTTTGACGTAGGAGGCTTATTTAAACGAATTGGTCTTTTATTATATAGTGTAGGGATGGACCAAGAACATTGACACTGGTTTTAAAGATACTTATAATAAGTATTACATACTTGTATTACACTTGGAATCGATATCTGGGTGACGGATTCGAGTCGAAACGTAAGAGATCTACTACTCACGTTATTTAATGTAAGATGATAAAATTGAACACGTTCGCATGTGCGTTTCGATTCGTCGATTCGATGACTAAAACTATTATTTCTAGACAACTAAATGATTTATTATTTCATTAACTAAATGAATAAAAACATTGCTGTTCCACCGTTTTTAAAGGAAATAAAGTAGAGAAGATTTTTCTCATTGTTTAAAAAAGTTGTTTTGATTTTTTGTTTGTTATTCCAAGTATTAATAAGTAACCGTAAAGTACATGGCCTCTGTAAATTCTAAAGGTTCTGAGTTTAGAGTTTCGTTAGCGTTGTTGACAACACGAGGATTTGGCAATACAATAAGTATTTTTTCAATTTTCTAATACAAAAATAACGTTGCCCGATATTTGACAAAATGTCCGGATTGTAACAGATTTAACGTCTATGACGTTGATATACTAAAGTACCTTTAGCTAATCGGTTGTACCTCTACCTACCTATTACAGTACAGACAGTGCAGCTATTTATATTTCTGCTTGTCTCTTACATGACAGATAATTTGGAACCATGATGTGACAGATAAAAAACGTTCCATGACTTAAGCGTGTGGCTACTCACAGCCATTTCTACTGGCGCCATCTATCCCACCAGTTACAAATGCTTTGTTTCTATTTCTAGTGGTAAGTGGAACAGTAACACGGTTAGATAAGTTTGACTGACGGCACCTCAAAGTGATGATAACCTCAAAATAATTACATCGATAAATTAGCTAAGTTTTCTATTGTTTGAGAAACAAAAAGATGGAAAGGTGTGCTAGTTTTGTTATGATATTTGGGGGTTAATAAGTTTTCCTCTCTAATGTCAAAATTGATGAGAGCGAATATTAAATATGAATGTAGCCTTATCATCCGAGAGGTGGTGAGCATTTTGGAGAAGTTTCTTGAGACGATTTAAAAAATTGTCGTCTCAATACCTACTGCTGAATAAAAATGTCGAGTTTTAGATGAGGCCTAGTGACAAGTGAACAACATTAAAATTTTTTCATGTTGTGACTTTTTGAAACTTCACATAATTGATGTGGATATTGAATATATTTTCTTTTAAGTACCTATCTGTATTATTTCTCCAAAATTATAACATGCATGCTAATTGTCAAATACACGATTTTTCCAATCACCTTAAAAACCTGTCCATAAACTTTTTCAGCTTTTTGTATGGAAGACAGTGAACAAGCACACGGGTCCCCCAGTGGCTTACCGTGGACTGTAACCATAATATAATAGGCCCGGGCGAGGTCTAAGGATTATGCAAGTCTACTTGCCAACGTTATCTTCGGGACCAGAATTCCCATTAAGAATAATACGATAATAAGCAAATTGAGTAGTCAGTTTCCCGTCGTTAAAAATATTTAACTGGGTAACCGATAACCATGCTAATTATTAATGCGAAAGTCCGTCTGTTACGCTTTCGAAGCTAAGCCGCTGGATATATTTTGATGCAATTTGATATGCATATAGCCAAAGACTCAATTAAAAAAAAACAACCCCAAAAGGACTTAAATGGCGATTAAATGTTTATTTGAAAATCTATCCTACGCTGACAAACCAGCTAATATTACATATTTTATGCAAACTGCATTATAACACGCAATTAAAAATGCACCCGTGAGTCATCGGTTTTTCCGAGGACTATAGATTTTTACCCCCTTACTCATAAAAGTTAAGCGACCATTGATCTAGTGTTTAACTTCATTCTTTGTTAGCAAAAGTGAAGTTACACACCAGATCAACGGGCGCGTAAGTTTTATTAGTAAGGGGATTAGTCTTTAACTTTAGACTACGTAATGGTATGGAGTTTTGTATAGAAAAACAAAAACGCAAATAGTAGCAAAAAAAACAACTTACCACGTAGCAAGTTACATTTATTACTACCAGAATTCAGTCGATTTGGAAACATCACCTTACTTTTCCCGTTGTAATAATCTGCTTTTCCCGTTGTTGGTCTGAGTCTTTTGTGTAGCATAGGCCATCTGCCTCCAAGTAAGAATCAAATATATGTTCTATGTGCCATGGTCAACATCACCACGGGTGATAGAGTGCTGTGTAGCAACTTGCCCGGGTAGACATCCACCTCCTTACTTGTTTCTGCCGGTAGAATGACAGTTATGGTCATGAGAGTAAGGTAGCAAGTACAGTTGGATAACAAACCTAACACCCCGGCCACAGTACAGCAACGCACCTACAGTCTATAGGCGACAGTCGTCTCTTACCAACAGGAGTATTTGTAACTATATCAATGCTTACCGTTTTCGTTCATCGGTTTGGAGAACATGGTAGCTGGTAAAATTACACCCCGGGTATAGTATTAAACTCAGGTTGGCAACGCGTGGAAATCAAACAAGGAGACAGATTTTCTGGACTGGTTGAGATGTAAAATCATAAAAAGTTTTATCAGCTCAATGACTGACACAGACGTTATGGCGGCAAAAAAGTAAGACGTAAAATGTAAAAACCTCTTCAAAGGACAGCGACGCACCTATAACATCGATGGTGTCTAAAAGCCACAGCTGTCTCTTACCATGAAGTCAGTCTTGTCACATTAAAAATATTAAGATTTTTTTTTTATTATAATATCCTTAGCCAGAAAGTTATAACTTGTTTATTCCACTTTCTGACTATGGAATCTTCCCATGCCTTAGCCGAAATATTTATAAGCTAAATCAAAAACCTTTCCTCATATTTAATTACTGCTTTGATCAGAATTTATTAATAGCTTGGACATGTTAGGTGTCGAGTGACGGCTAATGCATGTTTGACGTTTGTCTATTTACATACAAGCTTTAAATAAGCCCCATCGCACATATTAAAACGAAGCACATTATAATATGAAATGGTAGCACCAAAAGTAATTTCATAGTCTTATGATATCTAAAAGCATTTAAGCTGGTGTGACAAATTTAACACTGCCATATAATATGGCAATGACCTCTTTGTTGATCCAGAGGTTACATTAGTTTAAAGTAAAGTAAAAAGTAGAATATCTTCACGCTTATAGCACCAAAGAGGTAGGTAGAAGCACAACCAGGGCTCCCACTAGCCGAACACACTAAGTCCCACAATATAAGCCCATCGCCAACCGGGCATATATCCAATCCTAGAAAACTTATTTTATTAGAAAATTTATAAATACATATTTTCTACTATGTTGCCTGATCCGGGGATCGAACCCGGGACTTCAAGAATTCAAGTTTGACGCCAGACAGCTAGACAACATTAAACTGCAACGAACAGCTTTAAACGTCAACTTGATACATTTCTACAGTGCGATTCAGTAGATTTTTTTGATTTGTAACAGCACATGGAACTCACTTTGTGGTTCAGATTTAAGGCGTATTTATTTTTTTCAAGAGTTGGATAGATTGGTAATGCTCTGTATGTTATAAATGTCTGTGGATAATGGTGACCACTTTTATACAGGTGATAGCTTTGTAAAACATAATGTAAAAATTAAAAAAAAACAAGTTGAAAATTAAAAACTTTTCGTTAAATTTTTGTTTGATTCCTTGAATAAAATAAATATCAATAAAAATACTACCGAAAAGTAATTAATTAGTCTGTATTTTATATAAATAATATCCTATCGAAGACGTTTTCTTTCGATTGTTGCCAATATGAAGCCACATGACTTGTAAATCAAAGATTTATCAGAAGACATGTAGCCTCGCAATTAAACAATAGTTATAACTTGGCCATTTCAATACCGTGGTCGAAAAGTAAAAAAGTTATTCGTTCTTAAACATTTTACTGCTATGCAATGATCCTTGTAGCAGCAAAACCCCTCTAGAGAAAGATTAGTTAAGATTAGCCTCGACTTCCTGCCTTTACAAGTTTAGAGGACGCATCCTTATTAATGACTATTGTTAGATGTGTGTGATAGGGTTTAAGGGAAGATATGTTTTTTTATCAAGCACGATATTTTCCGCCGAAGGAAATGGATCTATTACATTACATTAATTATACATTTATAAATCATATTTTTACTTTATTATTACTTTTTATACTCATATGCTAACTAGTTAGTACCTATTGGAATATCTATGGCTAGAAAGTAAATTTATTGGGTAACGGTATAAAATGTGTTAATCCCACGGATCATTATCTCACCTGTATGTTTAAACAAAAAGAAAAACAGATCGCAGCTGCAAACAAGTTCAGCATAAATCTTAAAAAGACGTTTTCTTTTTATATACCTATAGCCGGTGGGTAAAATAGCCGGTAGATTTGCAGACAAGGACAATACTTCGGCGAGAGGAAAAGATGATGATAACTCAGCGACTAAAAATAATACAAGAAGTAGCCACTCCTTCCTATCTTTCCTAGGTTCATGATGACTTAATTTTTCCTCCAATATTAGAGACTTTCTACCGGAACACGTTCGGTAAGACTTGGTTCTATCTTCACAGGATGAGGATCAACTTCCATTTTGACAAGTCCAAAAAATCGTGCCGCCATAATTTCAGCTATTTTGAGTATGGACTTCTCCACAAGATCAAATATTCATTCACATAGTCCTGGTTCAATCCAGACTTTTGATCCCGGATTTATTTTACCTGCCAGTAACAATTTTTTTCGAAAAAGATAAGTATATCTTCACACCAATATCCCTGAAGGGTTAGGCAGAGGCGCAACCAGGGCTCTCACGACTAGCTGAAGACACTAGGTCCCACGATGTAATAGTTAGCAAGCCTCTCGCAAACCCGGCATATTATATCCAATAACATTAAACATTATATTTATTAGAAAATTTAATTTTTTTTGATGCCCGATATCGAACTCGAGACCTCAAGCAGTCAAGTCAGATGCCGAACCGCTAGACAATAGAGGCGATAATTGTATGTCTTATAAAAACTATATGTATTAAATGATACTATCTCGTTTGGTATGCACAAAATAGCTCTTCAATTTAACCCGGAAAAGGTATTGATAATTCCATGTTCCAACTTCAGCTTTAGTTTTATAATATTTCAGACTATTTATAGTATACATTAAAAAATCTCTCGGCACCCCGTCCTATTTCTTACCTTAAACCCGAAGCTGTCGTCGCCGCATTAACTCTTGACATCTTCTATTTTCGGCAGATCTTAAGCTTGTTAAACAAAATGGTTTTTTAATCTTTTTAGAAACCAAAATGGTTATGTAACATCGTATTCGGCTTCGCAATAGACATAATATTTTCATATGAAATAAAAGACAACTGCGTTTTCATGAGTTTTTTTTTATTTATTTAAGGGGCTTTAAACATTCTGTCTATGCCAGCTCTATTGTGGGCTTACATTAATAATATACATATTACGATACAAACTTAAAATAACAAAATTAAATAAACTAATAAGTCTTGTCGACTCGGAACCCGTGTCGAGGCTGGCAGCTGAGCGTCGATTCCGCTAATACGGTAGGTATGAATGAGGTTTAGTTAAAAAAAAGTTTTCACTTAAAAAACTGTGTTAGACCAGGCCGGCTAAGTATAATAAACTGCCTGCCCGCTTCTAGGTAGCTCTTAAGAAAGTCATTACCAACAAAACCACTGGCAGTAGAGAGCTGTGCAGTAACTTGCCAGGGCAGGGATCTCTTGCCCCGTAATGACTCGGTCACGTTTCGGTCAAGAGCACCGGTCGGCCCGCGACACGCGGGCCGCATGCGGCCCGATGACGTCTTACTTGCGGCCCGTGAATGTCTTGAAAATAAGTTATAAATATTAAAATAAATTCATCTTCACGCCCATATCCCCGAAAAGGTAGGCAGAGGTACAACCAAGGCACCCACGACTAGCCGAAGACACTAAGTCCCACAATGTGATAGGTGGTAAGCCTATCGCCAACCGGGCACATTTCCAATCCCGACACACATTTTTTTTAATTAGATAATTGGAAAAATCCGATTTTCTTTACGTTGGCCGACATGGGATTCGAACCCAGGACCTCATGCAGTCAAGTCCAACACCCGGACCGCTAGACCACAGAGGCGACATTTTTTTTTAATAAATTCATGAACGCTCCGCGCTTGACCGTATAATATACGGCATATAGTGTAGTTTCAGCCTTAAGAACGCTCTTCTCTCCGCCCATTTTCATATTTTCTATGGGACTTGACCAATTATACGTAGGTATATTTGGCTTCTAGGCTAAATATTATAAGTGTGGCCCACCTTTAGTTTATTTGGCCGCGTTGTGGCCCTTGCCTACCAAAAGGTTGCCACCGCTTGTCTAGAGGGTAGGTCATCGGAATATTTGAAATGAAATGAAAATTATAAATTATTCCCGGAATATGGTATTAAAAAGTTGTCACAAAGATATTTAAGCATACCTACCAAAAAATACTACCACATTTTGGTGCATCTTTATTAATATTTTTACAAATTAAATGTATAAATCACCTCTGTGGTCTAGCGGTCCAAATGGTGGACATGATTGCATGAGGTCCCGAGTTCGGTATGTACCTGGGTCAGGCAACAAAAAAAAATTTGGTTTACCCAATTTTATATTTAAAAAAATGTTGCTCGGGATTGGATATGTGTGCCCGGTTGGCAATATGTTTGCCACCTATCATATTGTGAAACTTAGTGTCTTTGGCTATGTGTGGGTGCCCTGGTTGTGCCTCTGCCTACCTCTTCAGGGATATGGACGTAAAGATACCTTTTACTTTACAAATTAATTGCTTACATACTACACAACATATTAATATCTATACGAAGTACTTTCTTATATTTATTACAAGCTTCATAATTCATACAAACAACTTTAATGAGAGAATCATTGTAGTCCCTCCTACCGTACACTACCACCGTTTTCAGCACTAGCCAGTCAGAAGGAAACAGTAAAACACACTTGTACAAACAACTACTAGGTGGTAGAGTTTCACAGTGACTCGCCCGGATTGGTACCACCGCCTTACCTAATCCTGCCATAACCTACTAATACCTAATAGCCGGTAAACTTACTTTTGCCTAACATCCCGGGCTCAGGTTGGCAACGCACTATTACCACCTTTGGTGTCTAGGCGGCGTAAATTTCTTTCCTTCAGGAAATCCGTCTGCTTGTTTGCCTCCCATTATCATAAAAAAAAGAAAGAAAATAACTTAAACAATAATCACATCCCGACCATAGGCCATCGACGCAACTGTACATAATATGTACATAGTATCTAGAAAACCTTTGTTTTTTACTATTAGGGGTGTCGCATTCTCGTTTGTTGTGTTTTGGGTCTCTGCCTACACCTTCGGGGATAATGGGCATGAATATACTTCTTTTTTTCGTTCAATGTATGGCAAATGGTCCCGAAATGGTCCCACATACATTTATCGTGGTCCAACTAGCGGTAATTGAGTTACCTGTACATAATAGCTCATAAAATTTTCACTGACGTTGACGACCTTAACAACGACAAAAGATATCTTTCTGAAAAGGAACCGTCAAAATCGATTGCTATTGGCCGAGAAATTGCGTAACAAACATGCAAAAGAATAATAAAAAAAACAAAGTTGTATTAAGAACCTCCTCCTTTTTGGAGCCAGTTAAAAATAGCAAGTACTTGTTCTGTTACTTGCTTATTCTGTGCAATAAAACACTATCAAAGTTGGTTTAAAGTACCACACGAAAAAACTGGAATGGAAATGTTTGGTACATTTTATGTGCCATAAAGAATTAAGGCCCCACACTTGGTCAGCCAGAAGAGCCAATCGCCGCACTCCCCCCGTTCCACGATTACTATGAAATATTGCGCTTTAAAGTAAATGTCTTAAGCAGCAAATCACTATTTTTGACACTATAAAAGTAATTTGAAAAAAAATATAAAATTTGAACCGATTATCTTTTAGGTATAATACTTATCTATGTTTATGTTAAATATGGTGTCGATATTTTCATAATTGAAGTAGACAATTGGGTTTTGCTTTCAAAAAAGGGTTAACTTTTTATTTTTTTTCTATCGAGCAAAGCGAAATGAATAATGAATTGGAAACAATAGTCTTATAAAGCACATTCATGTTAATCTTGTGTATTTTTGTCACCAAGATCCATCATTACTTTGTATGAAAAAAGCATTATACGCTGACGTATTTTAGCATACATAACCTTAAAAATATAAAGTAGTCTACTTATTTCGCCATAGCTCTTACTGTCAATTAAGCAAGCGAGGTAAGTCGATGAAAATATGAATTAAACTATTTTTTATAAAATTATACATATTAATAAAATAATTAAAAAAATACAACAAAATTACTGGTGCAGCAAAAGACGTCAGACTATACTCAATAGCGTTTAAATAACATTCTTTTTTATGCACATAACTACTAACAATAGTCAGAAATAAACTTTTTCTTTTTCTAATTCTGATGTTTCTTCTCTCCATTTAACGACAACTCTCTATAACGCCATAAAATGCACAGTCCCTTCAGTGTCGCTATATAGAGTTTACACTGTATATAGACAGATATAATAGATATAATAGAATTCACATAAAGAACCAATGAAATTGAATTTCCAATACAGCTGACCATGCCACAAAGCTATTAACTGATGAAAAGCTTTCTAAACTTCAAAAGTACGAATCGTATCTCAAGCACGATTCAAGAGGTTTTGAATAGGTGTAATTCATATGAACTAAACGTATTTTGTAACCTAACTAGCTGGTATTACGGTTGGTAATCGCTTATTGTTAATAAAAAACCGCAGTCAGGCTTAGCCTATTGTTTTTGCATCAGGGGCGATGCTGTGAGGATGCTCGATGTTGCCCACTCCCTATAGTTAAGTACTCTCTACTGTATTTGGAAACTGTTTTCATTGTTTCATCAACCATACCCCAATAAAATAAGGTTTATTTTGTGATAAGATAACGCCTCGGTGGTCAGATCCGGCGTCGGACTTCGAAGTGAAGTTGGTTGAGGTTCCGTATTCGATTCCCGGGTCGGGCAACAAAAAAATAATGTTGCCTGGGATTGGATATGTGCCTGGTTGCCACTTATCACATTGTGGGACTTACTGTCTTCGCCTAATCGTAGGTGCCGTGGTTGTGCCTCTGCCTACTCCTTCGGGGATATAAATATATTTGAAGATTGAAAATAAAGACACTTTTTTCTTTTTTTTTACTTTTTTCAAGAAGCGAACAAATACACGACTCTCCTGATGGTAGGACATAGACGTGCACGGTTATTATTATAGGTGCGTTGCTGTCTTATGGCCGAGGTGTCACGCCAATTGTGTAGCTACCAATCCTATCTAATCTACCAGCTACCCTAACATAAGGCCGGAACATGACACTGTCATTACGGCGGCAGGAACAGGTAAGCTGGACGATTCCTACATTATGTACCTGGAGATTTCATTAGTCAACTCACTTGTGTTCTTCACTGTTCAGTTAGACGCTGAGACATGGACACAAACACATTGATACCTTTGAGGTGTGGTGCTAGAGAAAGATGATGCGTCATGGACGATACACACACTGGCTAGGGTTGGAAACGGTGGTAGTGTACGGTAGATAGGATTAAAACTAACCTACCTTCAAAATTATTTGTAATACATTATGAAACTTACTAAACGCATAAATTAATAAAATGTATATTTAAAGTATAAAAAATGTTGTGATTTAAATGTTAAAATGTATATAATTTTGTCGTCCGCTAGGGTGTGGTCCACAAACAAAAATCCGTTCTCTTTTTCAATCACTTTTATTTTACAATAATTCACAGTTTTACTATCCAATA
>NJDC01002256.1:51609-61785 GCA_002245475.1 Calephelis virginiensis | reverse complement strand
TAACGCTAAAGTTTCGTACGACAACTACTAGAGGTGCGACTTTCCATACTTGAAGATTCATAGGACAACTACTAGATGGCGCAACTTTCCTTAATTGACGATTTTAACATCGAGTGGCCTTTCTATTTCGTTGCTCTACTTTGGTACTGAGTAACAAAAATCCGTGCCGATGCGGAACGACCCACAGCAGGTTTTGCAATGCAATGCGCCCCGGCCCGACACGCTCCGCCCCTTCAACAGGGGGTGCTATCCATAATAAGATTCCATAGGACATGAAACTATGAAAGTAACTGAAATAGACTAAACGGGCAGTTTCAATGTCAGTAATTTTACTTATATTTTTATGGTGTATGCAGCAGAACCGAGTTTCTTTGTCAAACTTTGAATATGCGGCCCTACGTATTATCTACGTGAATACCCAAAAATGTTGTCGAGTTTAAGTTTTGATTATCTAACTTATTGGAAGTAGGCAGAATTATTATGTATCTCAGTTGTCAACTCAAACCGTAAAAGTGTACATCAAATGACGTCATTTGTGTTTGCTATCTCTATTGTATTTATGTTGGTCACTGGAGATAGCAAATACAAAACATGTCATTTGACAGCGATTCGATGTACACTCATTCATTTTGAGTTGGTAACTGAGTTACATAATCACCCCCGGCTCAAAAATTTTTAAAAGGGAAGAGTCAAGAGAAGTAGAAGAAACATATTTTAATTTGACGTTCCAAATAGGCATGTTAATGTATAGAATGAAATCGATTATTTTATTTTCAATTAATCGCATGGTTTGTACCAACACGAAATTAAAATTGTATTTAGGTTTAGTGCGTAAGTAAGATTACCAGCTACTTTATTCTTTATTCTTTTTTTACTTTATACTTTATTCTTTGATCCAAACAACCTTGGTGGATTAGTGGTTTGGTTCTTTGGTTCAAAACACAAACACTGAGATGTAAGCAATTCAAATAATTAAATGTGAAACAAAATGTAAAAAAAGTTTTTTGATATTTGCAACTCATACGAGTCAGAAGTGAAAGTACTAAAACGTAGTCAGAGACTCATTCTCTGGGTCAAACATTTTATGCCTAATAGCTCTTTATCGTGATGCAATTTTCATTATAACAAAGTTCAAATCACAACAATTTTAAAGATGCAATGATGCGAAAGGTCATCTTGTAAGATACTCGACCAACTGAAATAAGCTATTACGCTACTACGGTCTTGCCAATTGTGTCTAATATAAAAACGTAAAACTGATCATCATAGAAAAGCTGTGTACTGAAAGTTTTTTTGTTACATATTGAAATCTCGGGCTTTATTTAGATATTTTTTTGATATCACGTATAGTTTAAATCAAACTCTAAAATAAAAAACTTTATAGTAAAGTGATTTCATACATTTTTAGAGCGAAATTATGTTCGGTTGTTTGTTCGGCGATATTAGAAAGGGGTACTTATAACACTGCCAAATGAATTAAGTTGTCTGAAGCCCATGAAAAGGCTAAAATCACATTGGCTACATCTTACATAACTATCTAGATGGATGAACAATGTCATATTAGAGAAAACCAGTAGAACTATGTGATCTTCAAAATGTGCTATCAGAAGAACTGGTGAAATACTACACCCCCTTATTTTAAAATTTGGCGTGTCTTTACAAAGTTACTCTGCATGTGGGGATGCAAAGATATTCCAGGGTAGGCATAGACATTTTAAAACTTATCGATTCCGGGAGTCTAACTTAGCTTTGCATCGTACTTTTACCACGAAATGTCATTAAAGTCACACACGGCATGACACATAATTATTGACAATACTCATTTTTATTAAAATTTTCGTATGTCCATAACTACGTTTGAAAACAAAACTCATGAAAAACAAAAAAAACTTTACTATTTTATAACACTATATTTTATGATGCTACTTGTTTAGGATATCGATACCCTGTACTAAAAATCGATTCATAGTTTAGGTGTGATTATTCACATTAAGCAGGTACCTACCTACCAGGATCCTGTTTCTCGTATAGACGTATTTTCGCACTTAACACATACAAAATGTTTATATGTGTGTGTGCTGCTATAGGCTGCACTACCAAAAAATTAAAATATATACAAGTGTTATTAAAATATTGTTATTTATAATATATTCGTTACATTTTAATAAAAAGTTCATTATTCAATTATTTAGGTAATTGCTGATTTTTCATATTATTTATTTGACTTAACCGGTCACACAGACTTGCAAGTTTGTTTGAAATCCGAAGCCGTCATTATTATAAATACATTAATTGATTCGTGGCGATATTTTGTGTTAAGTGAGTTGTGATTTCGCCGCATCATTCCAATTTAAAGATTACGGTGTTTTTACTGATTACAAGTGCTTACATTTTTACAAAAGAACGTTCGGCGTATTACAGTTATGCCAGAAAACTTTTTAGGTTACCTTGCTAGTGATTTTCAGAAAATGGTGAAATCGGTGAATTTTGTTTAAAATGTCCGTAAACGATCATACGAAAATGCCAAATGAAGACATGATTGTGATTTATGACAGATTTCCTAACCTGCTCCTACTGATTTCTTACATTTGCGTCAGATACAAAAAACTATTGATGAAATGTTAGAAAAAATAAGAATTAAAATGGTAAAATAAAACTGTTTTACTTGTTCTTTTCTTTGCATGACATAATTGCCTTATTTGATAATTGCCCCTAAAATTTCTACTTATTGTAATGTTATTGTACTCTTCGGGTTTATAAGTGTTTTTTTTTATCAAGAAATTAAAAAGTATTTAAATATTAAATATAAAAAGAATCCCGTTCTTAGTAGTTTTCGTTTGCTATACCTACGGGGCGCCACTGTCTCGTAGCTGAGTAAGGCTATGGTTGCACTTATTGTATATGTAGTTACAATTCTTCTCTGTGAGTAATATTGTTCTGTGCTACCTACCTATTCATACTTGATATATCCTTACCAGGCTCTTGTTTCTCGTATAGATGTATTTTCGCACTTAACACATACAAAATGTTTGCATATGGGTGTACTGATATAGGCTGCACTACCAAAAAAATAATATACATACAAGTGTTATTAAAATATTGTTATTTATAATATATACGTTATATTTTAATAAATAGCTCATTAATCAATTAATTAGGGAATTGCTGATTTTTCATATTATTTATTTGAAATAACCGGTCACATAGGCCTGCGAGTTTGTTAGAAATCCGAAGCCGCCATTATTTTATAAATACGAGTACATTAATTGATTCGTGACGATATTTTGTGTTAAGTGAGTTGTGATTTCGTCGCATCATTCCAATTTAAAGATTACGGTGTTTTTACTGGTCTCAAGTGTTTATATTTTTAAAAAAGGACGTTCGACGTATTAAAGTTACGCCTGGAAACTTTTTAGGTTAACTTGCTAGTGATTTTTATAAAATAGTGAAATTGGTGAATTTTGTATAAAATGTCCGTAAACGATTATAAAAAATGCCAAATGAAGGCATGAATGTGATTTATAACAGTTTTCTTAACTTATTCTTTCTGTTTTCTTCATCAAAAATAACTATTTATGAAATGTAAAAAATTAAGAATTAAAATGTGAAAAAACTGTTTCTGTTTTATTTGTTATTTTCTGTGCATGATATAATTGCCTTATTTGATAAGAAATTAAGTTGTCCCTAAAATTTCTAATTATTGTAATGTTATTGTACCCTTTGCGTTTATAAGTGTTTTTTGTAAGTTGAATAAATGATTTTGAGTTTTTTAAATTTTAGTGGCAATTAGTTTTTTTTTATCAACAAATTAAAAAGTAATTAAATATTAAATATAAAAAAAACCCGTTCCTAGTAGTTTTCGTTTGCTATACCTACGGGGCGCCACTGTCTCGTGGCTGTGTAAGGCTATGGTTGCATTTATTGTATAATATGTAGATACAGTTCTTCTCTGTGAGTAATATTGTTCTGTGATCCTTACTAATTTTTCTGTCAATCTAAGTTGTCAAATTTGTTGTCAAATGTCATTAATCAACAGCTTTTAAAAATTCAAAATTTTCGACGTTTATAAAATAGTTTGTTTCAGTTCGTTTCAAGTGGTTTAAGTCAAACAAGTATCAACTTTCAACTTTGTTTGTTTTGTTTCTTTCTATGGAAGTTTAGTGTTAAATAATATTATTGGCTTTGTTAAAAATGAATGTTCCAAGTGATTTAACTGATGAGGAGTTTATTCCGTTTCTTAACAGTTTAGGTGTGGAAACATATAAAAAATCGTTTGATTGGATGTTAAATGATCCAGATTTCGCGTATATTTTGCAATGGATTTACAGCAGTTTGGATGAAAACAATATCTTCAGTCCTAGAGAAGAATATAGGTAAAGTTTTTGAACTCATAAAAATATTCTATACTATAAAGTATTCTATGCTATTGTAATTCCGTTCCTAACAGTTAGGGCCAAACTCATGCACCTCATGTGAAGGAATAAGCGAAGAAAACTAACTGGTAAAGATGTAGGAGAACTATGTCTGGTGCATTCTAAATTTTTATCAATACGGATAATTGTAATAAAGTATACTGTAATAATATCTACTTCCCCGTACCTGTCATTGGCTAAATAAGTCGTGAAAAACGATTGAAAGCCATATTTATAAAAGAAGAAGAATATCTTCTTCACTATTTACATTTAAATTGAATGTTTAATTTCCTTTGTCACATCACACATTAATGGACCAAGGCTATGAAAAATATGTGGTGTTACACTCTCGGATCTTATTTATAACAGTAAGATATGAGAAAGTGTGGGATTGAAATAATGTGTTTACATATTATGTAAAAATACTAAAAGGGCATTCTCCAGTAGTTGGGTCAGGTGGAAACAATGAACGATTAACAAAATAGTTAAACATAGCAAATGTGGATGAGTATAAGTACTCAGTGAGATCTAGGCTTACATTCCACAATCAAGTTGATTGGGTTTTACCAGAAGGTGGTATAAAGAATCTCTGAAACTGGCATTTTTATATGAAAGGTTTCATATAAAAGGGTAATGAATGTAAAGTACATAGATCTGCAAGGATCATGGTATTTGGATCTTGATACTTTGTCTATCCTGTAAGGAATTTGCATTGAAGACAAGTATGTAAGACATATCAAAACCACACATGTTTATCTTGTTAAGTTTCAATTATATTGATGTTTTCTACTTTGTAGTGTAGTATAAGGTAACAGCTTATATATATGTATAAGGAAACACCTTAGCGGTACATCATGGATGGTTGTGTTTCTAAACAATTTTAACTTGGGTAAGATTTACAAGACAAAAATATTCTCAGCAATAAGTTGGCAACTTTAAGACCTCTGATGGCAGATGTAACCGCAATCAGGCGTTTGTTTGCTTAAAAGAATCATTATTTGTGTTCATTATATTGTATTCAAATGTAAACTGTAATAAACTTAATTTGATGTTTTGTAATTTGCATACATATTTTGTCTTTCCTTCCAATTAGGTATTTAGAATTAGAAAAGAGAGGTACCTTATTATCTGCAGAAGATTTAGAAAGCATGGTTAATGAAATACAATGTGAATATCCAGGTATTTGTTTACCGGGGGATAAAGACTCAATGGCAGACGTTAAGTGTGATATTACCATGCAGGTAGAAAGGTCCAACATGTTGACAAAGCAAGAAAAAATCCTTGCAGATACAATAAAGAAAAATGAGTAAGTACAGATGTAAATTTTTTGCAATGATGGTTCTATGTGTTGGTCCGGGCTCTTTTATCTTGAAGGCTGCCACACCAGTTCCGTATACATTTTTAATTGGGATGCAAAGTGATCTTTGGTATTTCTGTATGTAAATCAATTAATCAAAGGTTGAAACTCATTTTTTTTTTAAATCAATTTTCAGAAAAATAAAACAAGAATTGAATGTTGAAATTACAAAATTGAATGCTGCCCTGCAACAGTGTTCTGATGATGAGATATCTGTTGGCGAAGATTGTGTTTTTCTTGCTGAGGAAGTTGAGTTACTTACCAATGATGTGGTTGACGTAACAGCAAATGCACTAAATTTATATGCAAATTGTAATACAAATATGGTAATGTTTAAGCAATCATTTCAAATTCTTTCATTTTGTAATTTTATTTTGTCTGGATTTTTTAAGATCTTTTTTGAAAATAGATCTACTGTCTTATAGCTCTCTCTCTCTTGTAACTTGTAAGTATAAACTACTAATCAGTGATCAAGAGAGCCATATGCTTGTTTGCTGTACTTTTACTTCTATAATAAATGCAAAAGTCTGTTGCTGCTGGACAGATTATGATGAAATTTGATATATGTGTAGTTTTAGAACTAAATTCAGACACAGGATGCATTTTTATTTAAATATCAACTCCTAAAGTTCTATAATGGGGATGAAAATTTGTATGAAACTCATATAAATTATTTTACACTGATAAAGTTGTGGGTAGTTAGAAAATAAAAGCATGATATGAAAATAGGTAAAAGATTTCTTTGATAATTCCACGCATTTTATTATGTGATCTTGGTAGACACAATACCTTAGCATTAGGTTAGCAATGCTTTACCATCCCTAGTATCCAAGAAGGCATGAATTTCTTACTTTCTTAAAATCATATTATTTTATATAATCAATGATTAAAGTATTATCATCATCATAATATCTTCAGTAATGTGGATTAATACAGATATCCCAAATTTTCAGGACATTGCAAAGCGCTTCTTCACATATGGTCCAATCGATACGTACATACAATCACAGGCATTATTTAGGTCTCATTTTAATTTGTACACGTCAAAAAAGTTTGTTAAGAAACACAATGACTTTGAAATGGATCAGGATATACATGTACCATTGGAGGCAGAGAAAATTGAGGAAAGGTGAGTTATGTTTAGTGAAATATTATCAATTGAGTGCTCGAATTGGGTTATGTTTAGTGAAATATTATCAATATTTTAAAGATTTGTCTAAATTGTTACTGATTGAATTCTAGATGTAATTAAAAGATATAAATTTTCCTGGACAAGTTACACAAATTGAATCTAACCCCAAAGTAAGCAAATTATATGCTTGTGTTATAGGTGTAAGTCAACAATTCTAATACATAGAAATACTTAAAAGATAAGTACCAGAATATATTTACTTTATGCATTACACAAATGCCTGCCCCCATTGGGAATCCAACCTGAGCCTCGCGGTTGATTGGAGTAGTTAGGCGTGTATGCTAGCCACTCGACCAATGAGGCAGTCAGAAAATAAAAGATATAGTCATTTTCTAATTACTTTTTTTTTTTAAATAGGGACATTGATACTACTAACAAAATGATCACCTTTTGCTGATGCGAATCTACACTTAAAAAGCTGAAATCTGCCTGCTAGTCTTTCTAAGCTTTGAACATAGACTACTTTAGTTCTATTTATCAAAATTGAAATGCTGCTGAAAATAGTTTGTTAGATTTGTGTTGCATATGTTGATTTTTTAAAAATAGTTTACATAGTACAAGTTGAAGTATTAATAGTTCTATTATTGTGTTTCAGATTGTTAAACAGTTTACATGCATACATAAAATCCAAAGTGAGACTGAGTGGGGAACAAGCAAAACTAGTCCTTGTCGTCAATTTCAATAAGATACATCCAACTCAAATAAGGTAATTTTTTTAGCTTTTTATTTTGTATATAATAGCTAATTTTTAATATATAATATAACTAAATTAAAAAAAACAACCCTTACTACACCCAAGTAACATATGATACTTTAAAAAAAATACCTGTACATTTATCCATTTTCCTGAGCTTTATTGCGTCCCTATACTGCTGTCGGGGATGTACCAAAAGACACTGTATAAATTTAATAGAGACGTGACCCCATCGCGTGGTTGGCTAATAATCGAGTATTTTTACCAGGCTTCAAAAAAGGAGGTTGTATATGCGTAACCTAATTTTTATTACTTTGACCAATATTTTCGTCGTTTCGGAACCGAATTTAAAATTTCCATTATTGTGAAATTAAATTAAATTTATTTATTTGCCAAATAAGTATGTAAAAAATGTTTTTTTTCTAATAACATATTATATATAAAATTATTAAATTTATACAAATTTATCATTTAGAACTATAATATCATGTTTTGATATTTCTACAAAATTTTAAAATGTCCTAAGGTTTAACCCTTACCTATTAAGCTATTAAATTAGAAAAAGCATCCATTCAGACTATGACAGATCTCACGTATTGGTTAGCGTAGGTCGAGTGGCTAGCGTACACGCCTAACTACATCGACCAACCGCGAGGCTCGGGTTCGATTCCCGACGGGAGCAGGCATTTGTGTGATGAACATTTAGATGTCTGCATTTCCGGGTCTTGGTGTTTATTACATTTATTCTGGTATCTATTTAAGTATTTCTATGTATTAGTATCGTTGACTAACACCCGTAACACAAGCATATAATTTGCTTACTTTGGGGTTAGATTCAATTTGTGTGATTTGTCCAGGGATATTTATTTATTCTGTTTTACTACTTTTTCACCTCTGTCGCCACTTTACCTTTCCAATCCGATGCAGCTATTACGCGGAAGGAACCGCAGACTTAGATTGCAAATGCAAGTGGAATATATTACCACAGCCGTCTTGTGTGTTTCCATCAAAATATCTGTCTCAAAACGGTAGCAATTCAAGTCTATTTGTTGTCTTTATTTCGTTTAAATAATTGTTGCACTTGTTCTATGTCTATTTAAAATATATTTTTTTAATTTATTTATTTCCTTAATTATTATTACACTAGGCTTCACTTTAACATCTGCCAAACTACGTAGCAGTTTGTCGGCAGTAGTTCTCGTTTATCACTATTACATTTTTTTTATTACTTGTACCTATAAGTATCGGGATCAACCACAAGTGTATCTACTTTAACAATGATATAATACAAATTAAAAAATATTCTACTCGAATGGATGGACGCTTGTTGCTCTTTCACGCAATAAATACTGAACAAATTTATATGAAACTTCACAATGATATAGTTTATATATAAGAATTACACACAGACAACAAATTTATAAAGATTTTTAATGCGATCGAAGTCGCGGGTGAAAGCAGTAATATTATAGATGCGAAACCTCGTGAAGATGGGTCTGTTACTCTTTCACGCAAAAACAACTAAACGGATTTTGATGAAAGTTGTTTTGACAAGTACACAGGTACAGACTTAAAAACACATTATATGTATATTAAAACCCACATAAAAACATAAACCCCACCTCAATAGCATCCAAATGTATTAAACAAAACGTGTAGGTAGTAAAAAATATTATTTTGTTTTAAAATAAAAGTGTAAAAATTATATAGATGAGATAGGCCAGGTTGTTGTTCCTTGAAAACATAGCATATTCATTGCAGTGCATGTATGAGGGAAGCTCAATCTGCTATTGCATTGCTGGATCAAGAAGAAGCCATATTGGATCATGAAATACAGAGTGCTGTACAGAGATTTGTGAAGAGACGGACGAGACTAGTCATGGGGCCGGTGGCGAGAGGTTTACTTGATTTTAGAGAGTGAGTTGCTTTTATTTATCCAATTTTATTCCTGATCACCACCGTGGTCTTGCGGTCCAGCGTTGGACTTAACTTGAGGTCCCGGGTTTGATTTCCGGGTCGGGCAACAATAAAAAGGGAAAGAGTATTTTTAATTTTCTAACATTATACGATCTTCGGGTCAGGCAACATATAAAAAGGAAAATGCATATTTTGATTTTCTAATGAAAAAAAACGTTGCCTAGGATTGGATACGTGCTCGGTAGGCGATAGCCTTGCCACCTATCATATTGTTGGACTTAGTGTCTAGTTAGTCGTGGGTGTCCTGGTTGAGCACTTGCCTGCTACTTCGGATATGATGTAGGCATGAAGGTACTTCTTTTTTTAAATTTTATTGTTGTCTCTTTCTGGATGGTAATTGTTTGGTAATTTATTTTAACTTTTTGCACTTGCAGATCAAACTTTTTTAATTCAACACTGTTGCTTATAAATTGATACTTTGCCTGACTGTTTTTTTTAATAAATAAATAAAATATTTTAATAATAAATAAATACTCTTGGACAAGTTACACAAATTGAATCTAATCCCAAAGTAGGCAAATTATATGCTTGTGTTTTGGGTGTT
>NJDC01002256.1:40766-51439 GCA_002245475.1 Calephelis virginiensis | reverse complement strand
CTAGTTTCTGACAATCGCACAACGCCATCTAGATTTAGTCAGAATTTCAGGGGAACGATTTTAATGTATGACATTGTCAATCTATTATATTTACTAATCTCTGCTAATACATAGAAATACTTAAATATATACCAGAATAAATTTACTGAAAACTCAGACCCGGAAATGCAGACATTTAAATGTTTATCACACAAATGCTTGCGCCCATCGGGAATCGAACCCGAGCCTTGCGGTTGGTCAGTGTAGTTAGGCGTGTACGCTAGCCACTCAACCAACGAGGCGGTCTGAGGCAGTTTATTGAAGCAAGTTATTAATTTTCTAGATGGCTAGGTACCCAGCCAGTTACCAACTAGTATATTAATAATTGTAGCTCGCTGGGAATTGGGATTGCCACCACTACCTACTACTACTATTAATTTGTGGTGTAACGCTCGCCGATCGCATTTGCAACAGCGAGATTTGAGAGAAAGTTGAATTAGAACAGTGTTGATTTTAAAACGAGAACGGGAAAGCTCCGTTGCATCGGTCATGTGGAAAAAATGTGGGTGGTAGAAAATACCCGGAGATGCCTAGGTTGATACTTCAATTATGACCGACATCCAGATCGCTTGGGTTTCATCCTAGGGTAGTGTAATGACTCTGGGGTCTCATCAAGGGTATATTGTATGAGTAATGAATGTGGAGGACTCTGAAAGGAATCGTGGACTCTGAAAGGAGTTGGCGTGATGACACGTATGCACGCCCAAAGCGCTTGGTAAAACTTCAATATTTTTATACCTTTAAATCAAGAAACACGAACTGTTTTATGTACCTATCACTTATAATTTATTAATTTATTATTTATCGCCTCTGTGGTCTAGCGGTCCGGCTGTTGGACTTGCCTGCATGAGGTCCCGGGTTCGAATCCTGGGTCGGCCAACATCCAATTTTCTAATAAAAAAAATGTTGGTCGGGATTGGAAATGTGCCCGGTTGGCGATAGGCTTGCCACCTATCACATTGTGGGACTTAGTGTCTTCGGCTAGTCGTGGGTGCCTTGGTTGTACCTCTGCCTACCATTTCGGGGATATGGGCGTGAAGATATTTTTTTTTTATTTTCTAAATAGCCCACCGGTTTCGCTTATAACAGCACCATCAGTAGTTTTATTCCTGATGATGCTGTTATAAGCGAAATAGGTAGGCTATTTACAAAATAACAAAATATTACAACTGATACGTAAAATTGTACAAGTGTTTCTTTATTTAAAGATATGAAAATAGTTTACTGTAGGGATGACATGACACATTTACATTTTGTGGCAAGCCTATTTGTATTTTGCAGACAGATCTTTCGCGACTTACGCAGCTTACACTCGCTGACTCAAAGAGCTTTACATATTGACAAACTGACGTACTGCTGTCTGCGGAACGAGCTGCATTCGACACAGCAACTGCTGCATTTTGCTGCACAACTGCGGGAGTGTTTGAGTAGCGAGTCTTCAGCTGTCGCTTGCAGAGTGGTGAGTTGTATATTTGTATGTTTCTTTTTGTCTGGTCTGTGTTTTATATAATGTATACTGGTATGTACTAGTATCGTTGTGGTCTAGCAGTCTGGCTTCGGTTTTGACTACTTGAGGTCCCTGGTGCGAACCCCGGTCGGGCAATAAAAGAAATTAGAAAATGTATATTTTGAATTTTCTAATAAAAAGATATCGTTGCTCGGGTTCGGATAGGTGTCCGGTAGGCGATAGGCTTGCCACCTATTACATTGTGGGACTTTGTGTCTTCAGCTAGTCGTGGGTGCCCTGGTTGTGCCTCTGCCTACCTCTTCGGGAATATGGGCGTGAAGATACGTGACTTTAGTATACCACAATACAAGCATATAATTTGCTTACTTTAGGGTTAGATCTATTTGTGTAATTTGTCCAGGGATATTTATTTATTACTAGCACATACTAGCACTACCATATCAGTATGGTGCGTTGCTAAAGGCACGTGTTTGTTAGGAGTCTATAAGTGCTTTTGTATACATATATTCTTATACTCTAAAAGTAGCGCAGCAAAGCATACTTACATACATACATATGAATGCTTATGTTCTTTGTTTTTCATGGGATTCCATTATCAGATCCAGACTTGGTGGCAATGGGACCACCTCGGAAGTGCGTTCTTTTAAATACAAAAATGTTTTTAAAATAAATACAAACATATAAATATAGGAAGTGAACATATGACTTCGTCCTTTTTGGATGTCGGTTAGATATGAATTCCTATTGCCGTTGGCATCGTATCGCGTGTGAACTGATTAAGCGATTTTGCTTATTCTTTTTTCTTGTTACTTATTGTTAAAAGAAAATTCTAATAAAAAAAGTAAATTTACTGGAACAATAGAAAAATTAAAAAAACTTTACCAAAGTGTAAATTTTACATTACTGTTTGTTGATAGACAGAACTGACCTGTCCAAATCTTATTTGATATTCATAGTTAATAGGGGTTCTAGACGGTTGTATACAGTAATTCTAAACATTGGTTTGCATCCATCTCATTATCATCGTCTGGACCTTAGATTTCATCCAAATTTGATAGTAATCTTAATATGTATTTTTATTTTAGCACTTGCCCTGTGCTTGGGTTAAATTTCTATAAATTTTAAAGAAAGAAAAAACACTAATATAACTACCCGCGTTAACGGGTAAGAAAGGAATTAAAAATGTCGCCACGGGACTTGAATCCTCAGTAGCTCAAATGTATAGAGCATTCGTCGGCTTAAGACGAAAGGTTACAGGTTCAAATCCTGTCTGGGGCGAAATTTTTTCTTTCTTTAAAATTTATAGAAATCTGAATATGGACACAAAATTTCCTCTAAGGTTGTTGAAATTGTTGAAAGGCTTTTTACAACCGTCTAGAACGTCTCTAAGAATGAACAACGTTTCTTGGATCAGCTAGTAGAAATAAAAATGATTGAACGTTACCCGCGGCTACACCCCCATTTGTTATAATTTATTTGTCCCCTGGGAACCTGTTTAAATATAGAAATAAAAATGAGTGTGTCACTAAAAACTTATACCATGTATTCTGTGTTCGTATTTCCAGAAATCAATGTATGACATTTGCTCCGAACAAGAGATCGTGGAGCGGAAGTTGCAAGAGTCTGATGATGTATTGTGCGATTTGGTGTCCATATTTGGGGAGAGCTCCAATGTGGATCCGGTGAAAATGTATAATGATTTGAAGGTTGAAATGGTAGCTTTGAAGGAGAATATACAAGATGGCTTCCAACAAAAAGAGGAGGACTTGAAAGATATGTAAGTCTTTTTAACATTCCTAATGGTAAGAAATATTTGTCGCCTATATAAACTAAAGATTTTAATGTTAGAGCGAGCTAAGGATTTTAAATGCCTCCTATGCAGGAGCGGTATTAGGTCAGGGTGCGGTTGTATTTCCGCCCATTGCGCTGTAAATTGAAAGGCAACCCTAATATGTTATTGAACGAGGCTTACTTGTAATATTCCGCTTATTTAGCGAAAAGGAAATATCTGTATGTATTCTTATTCAAATGAAAGTAAGTCGTGTTAGTTACACTATTTATAACTCGAGAACGGCTGAACCGATTTGTCTGAAAATTGATAGTTTATGAAGACGGACATATGATATTTTTTTATCCCGTTAGTCCCGAGGAAACCAGGAAAAACAACATTTTATTTTTTTCCATGCAAACTGAACACGTGGAACGAAGTTCGCCGGAACAGCTAGTATATAATATATAAAAATTAATCCCAATTTCGAGTAGTCATCGCGTCACGCCTGAACGGAAGGACCATTTTGCTAATTCTTTCTTTGCTGTGTTAGTTATTGTCAGGAGAAGGATCTTATAAACAGAAAACTCTCGAAAATTGGAGGGAAAACGGGAAATAGAGATTTTTATTCCCACACAAACTGTCAATGTCAAGCGATACGAAGTTCGCCGGGCCGGCTTGCACTGGCTGGTCCGGTCCAAGATCCAATAACTAAGATGAGTGCCAGTGTCCGAGCTACCACATTGCGGAACACACAAGGCGGTTGATACCAACCCGTGCGAACTGCTACATCGCACTCTACCAAGTTATTATGTTTAACTGTACTTTTACCACAAGTGATCGACGGGGTCGTTGCATTCCGATGCTAATAATGTACATTAGCAAAACTTTTGATAATTTTTAGTAAACTTTCAACAAAACCATTACAAGACTACATTTGGGACGGTTGTACGAATAAGCCTAACTGCTATAACCGGAGCGTGTCGGCTCTGCGTCACCAGCTGCGACAGGAGATGGAGAAAATAGATGACAGAATCATTAAGACCAGCAGCCTTTTCAATTCTGTTAAGGTTAGTAGTGAGCTCTGACTTTTATGTAGCTGGTGCCGAATTACTTTGAACAGGTCTACTTACCTATCTTGTAGCAGGCGTTGTTTCGGTTGTCACTGGGTTCGATTTCTAGGTCTAATTCAAAATTCTGATAAAAGTACATTGCTTGGTAATATTCATCCTGTACCACCAGTAGGTATAAAATCCTTAAACCAATAGCACCGGTATTATGTCTGGAACAGTAAATTTAACACATTTGGTATAGGTATCCTTCAGGGCAATTATTACTGGCACCTTTAAATACCTGTATTTTAAACCATGATTCACGTACTCTTGTTTAGGTTCTTTAAGGTACCATCAAAAAGTCTATTAATTATGCAAAATACTTATATTTTATATATCTTCACCCTAAGTCCCCGAGGCAGGCAGAGAGTATCGAGTGGGAAATGTCAGGATCCTTTTATGCCTGCCTAGCTTCCTCCACATTACTCTTCATACAAACACGCCGGTTTCGGTGTCAAGATACGTCCCTCGGATAAAACCCGAGTGGGTCGATCGTGGAACGTCAACCCAGGTTTCCCAGGGTATCTACACTTATCCACAGTTGCATTGTATATAATGACTTCTTTGTCTATATTTCTTGCCGTTCTTTTAACGAGACCAAATCATCTGAGCGTGACCTTTCTTATATTTACATCAACACTTGCAATAAGTAATACAAAAGTCACATAAGTATAAACTTTTGTAACAGGCCGTACATTCGTTATTCAACTCTGCCGCTGAGTTGAAGATAATTGAAACCGAATCTGATCATGTACCACGTTTCACACACGTGAAAGCTCATAGTTTATTGTTTTATTTAACAACCAGGAAAATAACTTTAAAAACATTGAAGTATTTTAACGCCCACATCCACGAAGTGTTAGGCAAAGACACCCACGACTAGCCGAAGACACTAAGTCCCACAATGTGATAGGTGCCAACCGGGCAAATATCCAATACCTGGCTGCGTTATTTTTTATTGGATAATTTAAATTACACATTTTCTATTTTTTTGTAGTCCGACCTAGGGCTAGAACCCGGGATCTCAAGAAGTCAAGTCCGATGCCGGCCCGCTAGACCACGGAGGCGATAACTTTAAATCACAGGCAAAGTCGCGTGTTTCAGCTAAGACAATTTACATTACGTACTCTATTACAGAATGGTGATAAGCAAAACCTGAGAAAGCTGTGGCAGTGGTTCCTCACGGATCAGGGGCGTTTTCTGGCTGCAATTAAAAATGTACAATGACCATGTTTTATTTTATTTCAAGTACGTACTTTACCCTCTTTTCGTTACCTTATTGTTATTTTATTCCCCGTTTGTAGGGAAAATGAACGGGATATAGTTAGTTTTCAAGCGTTGCAGCAACTTCACCTTATCCATGTCGGATGTACTTGTGTAACGGTTTGGATTCAAGTGGTCGGTAACCATACTAACGGATTTTTTTAAGGTCAGATTGTATAGACATTTTTAGAAATACACCTGTATTCATCCAGTTGTTACTACTAACAAACACTTACAAAGTTAATAACGAGTAGAAGTAAAACATTAATAAATTTTGAAATTGAAAAGATTTGGTTTGATGTAAGAAAGTCTTCAAAATGACTGAACACTTTATTATGTATCAATAAAACTACCTTGCAACAACTAATAGTTGTAATACTAAGTACAAATTGTTCACTGTGTTGTGGAAAAGCTGATTATTTAAACTGTGTAAACTATTTCTTCCTTATCAAATCAGATGGCAAACCAATTTTTCTTGAACTGAAGTAGATAATAGATTATGGTATTGAAGATTTATGGTGCGTAATTTGTGTTCTGGTCGTAGAAACCAAACTTTTGCAAGGTACATATGTATACCAACACAATGCCCGGTTCCTATGATTAACGAACGGTAGTCCGTAAGTATAACCATTTGTAGTCTAAAAGTTACGAGCCACTACTTATTGTTATTCCATAGCTAACCCTTAGTATGATCCGGGTCTCCTGTTTTAGAATAGACCCTCTGACGTCATATCAGACATCTCGTAAGCCATTACCAACAAGACCACTGATAGTACAGTGATGTGCTGCAGCTCGTCCGGTATCCACAATTTCCATATTCCTGCTGCCAGAATTTCTGGCGTGGACTCTGGAGGCCACAGGAAAGCCACGCACCTATAACATCTATGTTGTCTATATATGGTGTTATTTTCCTATGTGTTTATTCACATCTAAATTCAAATGTTTTGAGTTAGCTATTTGCAATTAGCGGCCGTGTTTAGATATTTATCCAAAATATCTCTAAAGGATAGCGCTCATTTGGATCCGCCTAGATCGCTTGCATACATTTTGAATCGAGCAACGCCCACTCGGCCGGGCCGCATCGGCGCGGATTTCTCCGCGGCGGAATTACGTGAGGCATTTCCCGATGCGGTCTACAGTCACCAAAGATAACGATACCACTATTAAGAATAGACTCATGGAATTTAAACGCTAAAGTTTGGTATGACAACTATTAGAGGCGCTACTTTCCATACTTGACGATTTTAAAGTCGAGTCGCCACTCTTTTTGTTTGCTCTACTCCGTTACTGAGTAAAAGAATCCGCCGATGCGATGCGGCCCGGCCCGACACGCTACGCCCCGTCAACGGTGGGCACTATCCTTAAAGGTTATGATTTGTACAAAAAACTATAACTAACCAAATTGGATCAAATTAATGATATTTATGAAACTGGATCTAAATAGGTTCAGTAGTTTTCGAAATATTTAGATAAAGTTGAAGCTTTGACATAAATTGCTAAGATACTTTACTGACGGTCAAAGGGGTTATCACATCCTTACACCACTAAAATCTCGTGCTAAATGTATTTTTAATGAAACGACGGAATGATATTATACATTTAATTTATAGGAAGTTTATAATTTTACTTACATAATAATCACATTAGTCAGTACATTTTGACTATATTCACATAATATACTTCTTAAAATTAATGTTCACAACCAAAGTTGTTTAGAGCGGTTCCCAAAAAGTACTTGCTCTCATACTTTTTGATAATTGGATTTTGGAATTAATTTCATTTATATTTTTTGAACACATTTTTATTGTCTGTATCTCATATTCACTTCTTCAAACCAAAAAATATCTGGATATTAAACACCGAAACGGGATTTTAATCGATGTTAAATCTACAACAACTATTCAAACATGAAAGTTGGCCAGGTTTATAAGTTTTTTGTTTCATTCTCAGCTTTTTTACAGCCATAAAATATAGTTGTCACTTTGGCACAGATAACTTTTTAGGGTTTATATAATTGGTACGTACTCCTTTTTTAACCGACTTAGCAAAAAGGAGGAGGTCATAACATTAATAGTCAAAACATAATAATATTTTTTTGACGTGTGTTAATGGTTTTTTTTTTAATTTGAAAGAACGTATTTCCAATACACTCCAAAACGAACGTATTGCCACCAAGTCTGGATTTGATGTTGGAATCACAGGGAGATCGAGGAAAATACATAGTTTTTGTATAAGTATATGAAATCGAGGAGAATACAAAATGTTTGTATACGTATATACATGCATACATACTTTTTAAAATTAAAGTCGGTTTTTTTTTGCAATTTTACTGCGGTTAAGTTTTGTTTATTATTTTAGGAGATAATAGTGTCAGTTACAGCTCTCCCTGTACGTCTTTGATCTATGTCTTTCTTTTCATCTTCCTCTATCTCCCTTCTCCCCCTTCTCTCTCTCCCTCTCTCTCCCGTCGTACATCTGATAGCCGCATTACACACTACATTTGCAACATGACCTTTGTATTTACATATTAGTATGTCCTTGGAAAATTAAATCTGCCACTGGAATATGTGCTCCATATATGTATACTTTATTTCTCGGGACAAGAAAATTAGAATAGTTGTGGGTTGGGACGTTTTCGTTTAAAACTTCGCTAGCAATAGGCAAGGCAGTGTTTTAATCCCACGTAGGTCTTGGTGGTTTCCTCAGGAAAGTTTCTTGTGGTGATATATGTATGGGATTGCTGAAGTCCAGCTCCACGTCTGGTATCGTTTCGATGTACGTTATATGGTCTCTTGTGTTTCCTGTAAAATGTAATTGGTAGTAATTTTGTGTCAGTGTTTTTTTGCGGATCTCATCCCCTGGTGGGTGGTAAATATTATTTAACCGGAGACTAGGATGATAAGTATGGAAATTACCTCTCGACAGGAAAACGGTAGTAGGTATAAATAAATGTCCCTGACTAAGTTACACAAATTGAATGTAACCCCTAAAGTAAGCAAATTATATGCTTGTGGTATGGGTGTTAGTCTACAATTCCAATTCATAGAAATACCGAATAGATACCAGAATAAATTTAATAAACACTCAAACCTGGCAACGCAGACACCTAAATGTTCATCATACAAATCCCGAAAACACCCGAGGCTCGCGTTTTGTCGGTGGAGTTAGGCGTGCTAGCCTCTCGACCAACGAGGTGGCCAAATCTCAAGAATAAGTAAGGCAGTAACAGTCCTTATAGGTCATCTCAATTTTTTTCCATCCATGAATGCTACAATAATGTGCAAACTTTCTTAGAGACGCAAATAAGTTGAAAGCTTTTCTCCTAACAAGCAACTCGTAAGCAGCATGCGTTTAATTTTCTTCACTAACATGGCTACGAGGTGATAATGTTATTGCGACGGATCGGTACCCAATACCTTATCAAAGCCTGCCAATGACGTGTTCCGATTCGGATTTAAGGGTAGTCCATAAAATTACTCAAGTGGTTTATAATGTTTAGGCTGGTAGTACAATGTTTTTAAGTGACATATTTCTACCATCAGCCTTACGGTTGTGTTAAGTATCGTGAGGTTGCGATCTCATTTATTCATGAATTAACTGCCGCCATTTTCCAAGGCCCAGTGCATGGCATAACTCAGTCTGATATTAAGATGTTGCTACTACATCTGTAGTGTCACTTGAAACTCGATTCATATTGGAAATTGGAATAGGATATGTCATTTTAGGTTTTCTTGACCACAATACTAGCGATTAGTTTTACTACTAAATAATAAATTATTTCATCGGAATTGTTGAATTCTTTTAAAACTTAATGTTAATAAGCCTCTGCAACTGTGCTCAAGAGTATCTAAAATGACATGTCCAAGTCCATTTCCAATTTGTATGAAATCGAGATTTAAGAGTAACCCTATTGATCTGTAGTATTTTTCAATGCCCAGCTCGTCAGTAACCACTGCTTTTGTAATATGGCATCTATCTACTCCTACTGATTTTCTAGACTAATATTACAAAGAGGGAAGATTTGGTTTTTTGTATTGAATATGCTTCGAATCTACTGGTCCCCAGTAGATTTTGAAAAGTTCTGATAGCATTGGAAGCCGCCATTTTCCCTGATGAACGCTGCTTTTGCCTGCGGAATAATGCTTCATTCTTACGGGAAAACGGGTAACAGGACAACGGAAAGTAAAAATTAATATATTAATATATAATATCCCTGGACCTAACCTAACAAATTGAACCTAACCCCAAAGTAAGCAAATTAAATGCTTGTGTTATTTTGTCAACTAGCTAACGACATTGGTTAGCTAGTTGACAAAATTTAGGTATAGTATAATTATTGTTAAGTATTTAATTTTTATATTTATACATATTTTTTTTTGTAATATGAGGGACAAAAGAGTGATCGGGTACGATGGGGTTGACATATCTTTGAACAAAACCCCTCTAAAACATAAGACTAAAAAAAAATGCTTGTGTTATGGGTATTAGTCAACGATTCTAATACATAGAAATACTTAAATAGATACCAGAATATATTTAATAAACACACAGACCCGGCAATGCAGACATCTAAATGTTCATCACACAAATAAATGCCTGCCCCCGTCGGGTATCGAACCCGAGCCTCGCGGTTGGTCGATGTAGTTAGGCGTGTACGCTAGCCACTCGACCAACGAGGCGGTCATGAATTCCGGAATTCCTGAATGATTTAAAAAGGCAATTGGGCTCGGTAGGTGCGCTGCTGTCGGTAAGTCATCTACACTAATATTATAAACAGAAAATATTTGATTGTTTATTTGTATCGGATAGGTTCCGAAACTACTGGGCCGATTTCAAAAAATATTTTACCGTTTGAGTATTTTTTTTTATGTTATAGGAAGGCAAAGAAGCAGATGGATTTCTTGATGGTACGAAATTTACGCCGCCTAGAGACACCAAAGGTGGTAATGGTGCGCTGCCAATCTGAGGCCGGGATGTTAGGCCTCGAGCAAAAGTAAGTTTACCGGCTACCTTACCCTCCGAA
>NJDC01002256.1:5877-24239 GCA_002245475.1 Calephelis virginiensis | reverse complement strand
CGACTAGCCGGAGACACTAAGTCCACAATGTAATAGGTGTCAAACCTATCGCCAACCGGGCACATGTCCAATCCCGGGCAACGTTATTTTTATTAGAAAATTGAAATACACACTTTTCTGTTTTTTGTTGCCGATCCGTTAATCGAACCCGGGACATCCAGAAAGTCCGATGCCGTAGCGCTGGACCATGTGGCAAAACTTAAACTTAGTGCTGCAAAATTAGATTATATCTGACATTTCCGTAGATGTATAATCTATATCTCAGAATACGTATACAACAAAACACAAACAAACTTCGAAGGTTATTAAATCCTGAATAAAATAATCTGACATATCGAAAATGTTAAATTAAAAATATATTAAAAATATATGGACTTAATGATATGATATATATATATATAAATAAAATATAATAGAATATAATAGAAAATATTTTCATTCACGTTCATCTTACAGGAGGCACTTGTGACGAGAACAACTAAATGTCTACATTGCCGGGGTTGGATATGTTTCCTAAATTTATTTTAGCATTGATTTAAGTATTTCTATGTATTATTAAACTAACAACCATAACACAGGTACATAGCTTCCTTACTTTGAGGTTAGATTCAATTTATGTAATTTATTTAAGAAATGTTTTTATTTCCTTAATAATCTAAGTGACGTTTTTTTCCAACGACCATTGTGTAATACTGAAACTTGGTGAGGCAGGTTGGTCCCTTCATCTTGGTTTTTATTTTTTTCATTTTTAAGCACTTTTAGGACTTTTTTAACTTACCACATCATCACAAGCATACAATGCAGCGTTTTCGCTTGTGTAATAGCATAGATCTACTTCATCATCTTTGTGCTGGTCCAAAATTACTTCAGTACCATTTGACCAACGCTTCAGTAACAGGAACTGCGGATCTAAAAAACTATGCCTAGGACTTAATTTGATATTGAGATGTTTTTTCAATGCCAATATATCTTGGTTATCATTAGATAGAGATCTCTTTTTGCGCTTTGAAGGCTTCAGATGCGCTATTTCAAACTGGACCTCTGTAAAAAATAGCAATGCATTATTAAAAATAGCACTACATTTCAACCTCCCACAAATATATTGATGATTGATCCTATTCATGTTGATCCAAGCCTCTCTGACCATCAGCTCGTAAGAGGTGAATATTGGTACATAGTCATACATTTTGCCCGTATTTTATTTCAGTTTAATAGTGCTAAAAATATCTTGAAATTATAGGTTTATATAAATATAAAAAGTTTTCTATGTCTTCGATCAAATTTTTTTAACTGTACATTTAACTGATTCACAAACTTCTTCTAAGATCTACCGCCTCACCTATTTCTGTCACTGTAGTGATAGTATTTGGAGGGTAGGGTAGCACATTAAGCGTAATACCCCGGTTGTTTCTAACTATCAAGAATTATGTGTGGTTGTTCGCTGTTTTTTCTATAAAAATACTATTTATTACACGAAAAATGGGAAAAAAAGTAGAAACGATATGGAAAGGTTCAGAGATTAAAAAGTTTTCCAAATAAAGAGTATTTACATAGCATAGAATATTGATTCAATAACTTTCAAAACACAAGTCAAAACTAATACTCCTAAAAAAATTATAATCCGAGCTTTCTAATCTAAGCTCTGATCTGTAAGATTTAAGCTTTGTAATCTAAGAATGTGATAAGAGGTAATCTTTTTAATAGATAAAAAAGTTCTTACCCTCAGGGTTTGACCCGAATAGGAATATTTTTTCAGTCTCTGTAAGGTGATCGAAGAGCTGGTTTGTGTGTTCCTGTAACAATTAACAGATATGTTAGATATTTTATTCTTAATCCTGAACAAGGAAAAATAAAACATTTTGAAAAGAAAAGTATTTATTTATTTAATTAGTTAGTTGTCTCATTATTCTAATAAGGATTGGTCACGGGAAATGAAGTAATAAATACAGAAGTTTTAAATAGAGAAGATTAATTAAGTAAAATTTATTCACATAATTTAGAATTTTACTTTGTGTTTCAATATCTTAATAGCAAGTGCTTATTTGCAAATCTACTCATAGTTTGCTATTTCACTGAAATTCCTAACAGTGTACTGTTTCGTAGATAGGTAGACAGTAATCATATTTATGAGGCCAACCTCAAGTTAGTATCGCACCTTTGATACCATTGATGTTTATTGGTTACCTGTATTATTAACTTTAATCCAGGCTTGTTCTCCTTCCTTTTAAATTACACTAGTTATGTATTATACAATAAAACCTTTGCTAGAATTCACAAGCATTTTGTTACAGGAAGAGATTCTTTTAGGAAATGATTTTTATTACAGTATTATTCGGCATTGTAGAGGCAATCGTGTTCGGAACCGATTGACCTCAAATTTCGATAAAATTATAAGTAACTATTGTTCTACGGTGGCTATCCGTCTGAAAATAACCTCGACACTTTTTGACAATAGACATTATTCACACGAAAAAGTGTTGAGACGGAATCAACGTTTGGTTCAAGTTACGAGCGGTACGTTGAACTTCAGACATCCTTTAACGTATGTCCCACATCATTTTTTAACCCCCGAAGGCCAAAGAGGGGTGTAATAAGTTTGATGTGTCTGTCTGTACCATCGTAACTCCTAAAAGAAAGGACCGATTTCGATGCCTATTTTCTGCTTGTTTGCTGCATGATCGAGAAAGTTTGTAGTTACATTAAGGATTTGTTTTTTGAGGGCTATTGATTTTTTTTTAATTTCATGACTGTTTACCGTCAGCAGAGACGGCTGATTGTTTGCTGACCTTTTACATGAAAAAAATTATAGTTTTGTGGAAAAGGTTACCGGCGATGATTTCTTCGAATTCCCAGAAATACCTTAGGAACCTCCAAAATGCGGTTATTTCCCAAAAGGTTGGCAACTTATCTTTGGTGAATCTTTGTTAGAAATGCACATTTGCATAGGCGGTGATGATTATTTTCCATTTGTGATCAGATCGTGTGTACCCTAAGTTAAATATTACCATATTTTAGGTGTTAAGTAATAGTATCCAACGTTTTAATTGTTTGTTTGCAATAAAGTGTCTCCATTCAGTCATACATTCATAAGTCTGTTAACAATGTGACTTTGTAGAACAGCAATCAGCTGGCTATAACACAAAACATCAAAGATAGTTTTTGTATCCAAAATCTCTTTCGCTTATGTCTTGATCCCGAACAAAATTAAATAATTTTCGATTTGCATTTTTCGGGTAAAAACTTTTATTAACTTGTCATCTTACATTAGTTCTAAACGTAGAAGAATATTTGTCAATGCAATCTATAAATATATCTTTGGTATGTCTTAAACTATAGGTTTTGCTGTCAGTTTTACCACAGTCACACACTCCAAGTAATTTACCTAAGACTTATATTCCTGAGCCACACCTTTTTAATACTTAAAGCCGCACTCAAACCTAAAGCTTAGGTGAATCGATACATAAAAGATGTAAAATAAGCCTTTATTTTGCTAATTCCGCGTAAGCAGTGTAACCGTTGTGGCAAATAATCCTCCAAACGACACAGAATGTGACAAGCCTAACTGACGTTCCCACCACCCACCTCCGCGACCAGAACACGACTATAGGAAGAGCTCGGGAAACAATATAAATTGTCACATGTAAAGAAATGTGACAACCCTACCTAAAGTACCTTTAATGGATTTCCGCAAAGTAACGCCTGATTCAATAAAAAAAAATGAATCGATACATGTCTTACTTTCTACTAAAATCCAGAGGTTTACCTCTTAATTTTTCGAGAAGAGGGCATTACCGTGATCATGGCGTTACCGTGATCCTTCACAACTCCTTTGTAAGTATTTGGTCCCAAGTAGTGGTTTTTTTCTACAATCAAAAGAGCTATCGTACCTATGGCACAAAAATACTGGTAACTGTGACGAGATAACAACTTTGGTAATGAAATGAAGCGTGAATAGATTTTCAAACCCTCATTAATTTCCAGCTGTGGTTTTAGAAATTTTGCAAGTTCGTAATGTTTCATCAAACCCATAGCTTTAAAATCTCTTAACAATAAACCATAACCGATTTATGATTATTATCCATTACCAATGTCTAGCGAAAATTATGATTGCAATAACAATCTTCGAATCTATCTGTAAATAATTTAGGATTACGTAAAACCAAACCACCCGTGTAAAACACTTTCATTGTTTGCAACCCACATCTGGGGAAACGCTGTAACATGCCTGTAATGTTTCATGTTTTGTAACTTAAGTACACTTTGAATACTGTTACTTAAACCTAGGATCATTTATTTTAACTGACAGTATCAGTATGTGAAAGAGACTGGCATACGTACAGTCTTAAGAGTTATATTCGAATGTATCAATGAATGCCTTTTTGGTCTAGCGGTGCGATGTGTTACTTGACTCCATGAGGTTCTGGGTTCAATCAGCGGGTCAAGCAACAAAAAAAGGAATTGGATCTTTTAAATTTTCTAATAAAATCAAAGTTATCCGGGATTGGGAACGTACCCCGTTGGCGAAAGGCTTGCCACCTATTACACTGTATGACTTAATGTCTTCGGGTAGTCGTTTGTGCCGTGGTTGTACCTCTGCCTATCTCTTCGGGGATAAGGGCATGAAGTTATTATATAACTAAATCAGAAGTCATTCTAAGGTCGCTATAAGCTGTGCTATATTGGGATGAATGAAGTATTTTTTACGTGATAAAAAAAAACAAGCACACAGCTCTCCTTATAGATGATACAGGTGCTTTGCTAATATGTGGGATGTCAGGACTATTATGCAAGTCTACTGGTGCAGAACATGATAGGAACTGCCATTATGACGGCAGGAATAGGTAAGGTGGATACCTACCTGGACGAGTTGCAGCCCGACACTACCACCGGTGATGTTGGTAATGACCAATTTAATCTTTGCTCGCCTCTTAGGATCTGTGTGGCAGGAAGGCAGATGGTCTATTCCACACAAGAGACCCACACCAATATGGGGAAAAGTATAATAATCTTTGATGCTATTCTATCAATGCATACGATAACAGTATATCATAAAATACATATTGTAAGTAATTTTGTTTACGTTATTTTTTAATTTTTGAAATAAAAGTATATTTTAATTTTATAATAACTAGTGGTCGCCCGTTGGTCGAAATTCGATCATCATAAATTTTAATATCTTGTTGATAAGAACGCCTTATCGCCTCGATAAGAACGCCGTGGTCTAGCGGTTCAGTTGATGGACTTGACTGTATGAGGTCCCGGGTTCGAATCCCGGGTCGGGCAACGATAAGAAAATTGGGTTTTTCCAACGCCATCTTCATTTCTCAAGACCAACTACTTTGTTTCCAAACTTTTTAGTGCGCCATCTGTGATCTTTTATCGTTACCATCAATATATTTGTTTGTGTGTATCAAATGCATGGTAGTGTGGGTAATGTTTTATTTATTGATTTAATGCTCTTCATAAGCATTATTATTGAAAAATATTAGCGTTCTGCTCTTCTCCTACACATAAACTGTAAGTGTGCCAATTTTTATGCTCCTCCGTCCGCGCAATTTTCGTAAAAAATGGGTCCAAAGTTTTGGCATCACGTATTATATATACCTAGATAATTGTTGCATTTTAATATTACGTTATTTAATAAGTGCACAAAAAATATATATTTTGTTAGTGGCACGCAGACCCACTATCCTATAAATTGTCAGAGGTACTCAACCTTTTATACCACCGACTTTAGAAGTACAAATTATTTTGCTTATCCGAACAATTTCGTAAGTGTTTTTGTGTGTGTGTTTCAATTTTGTGTGTTCCAATTTTTATACAAAAAATATCCTCTATTCATCGTTTTAAATACGTGTAAACGGATAGACAAATTTTGATAATATTTTTGGCTGAGTTAGTTATTTTCAGGGCGAAGGTTCGTGCGAAAAAAAAAACAATATTCATATTTGGGACAGGAAAACGTTTGTCGGCTCAACTTATTATATTTTAAAAATAACGTTGCTCGAGATACTTATCCATGTGTCCAGTTGGCGATAGGTTTATCATTTTTAACATTTTGGAACTTAGTGTAGTACGAGTACTTTTGCCTATTACCTACACCAAGTCTCAGCTGAAATAAATCTCTCTTCTTTTAATTTCAAAGAAAACAACATCTCCTATTGTAACTAACTGCAGTTTGCATTTTTGCCCTGATGATGCTGTAAAAAGCGTAACCGGTAAGCTTCTATAGCAACAAGTAATAAGTGATACGTAAAATAGTATTGAAAGAATTTTTTCGTTAGAGAATATGGATGTTAGAATGATTTATTCTAAGAGTCCCCGGGAGTCGCAATACATAGTTTGGAAAGCCCTGCTCACCATGGCAACATTATGACGATGATAAAGCAAATAAGTTTGTGGTCATTAGTATCATTTAAATCGCTTTCCCTCTCGTTGTGATTACAAATTACCTAGTTAATTTAATTTCAGAGTGAAAGCGTATAATATTTAAATGATGTAATAGCTATTGATGATATAAATTACAAATAATATTATGTACCAACTTTTAGATATGTTACTTTATAATCTGCTTAGTCATTTTCCAGATCATAATCGACTGAAAAACGGTTCAAGTATTATCTCCGATTACTTTGATGTAATATAGAAAAGAAAACAAGCAGACGTTTTTACAAGCTGGAGTCGAGTATCCTGTGCTGTAAGACAGCTGGTAAGAGAGGACCAATAAAAAAATCATTACCAACTAGATGACTAGTGTTAGACACAGTATTGTGTGCAGAAACTTGATCGTGCTTGCACAAAAGTCTAGCCTGTAATTCCTGTTTTTGTAGTAGGTACTCTATCACTTAGTAATAATAGGATAACGAATGTGGAGGAAGTCAGGCAGGTCTGCCAGGTCAAACCTGGTATTACCTCTGCCAGGTGAGGTTTGGCACTCGATAGTCTCTGCATAACCCGTAAGGGACTTGGCGTGAACATATATATGTATGTATTTAAAGCCTTTAATATAAGTTTTTAAGTCCACTATTGGGCTATTGAACAAGACACACTGCATTGTAGAACAGTTAGGTTTAATAATAATCGCTTCAGTGGTCTGTTAGACCTCACTGATGTATTTGCATGCAATAGCGAAGCTTTCCTTAACTATTGCAATATCGAAATATCGGGGAATCTTAGTACATGCTCGGTTTTCATACGTGAGGTCAGAGAGGTGTCATTCCGTAGTTCAGGAAAGTTGAGACGGTCATCCTCCCAGGGACAAGGGTTGACACTCGTTAATAAGTGATATTTTCGCCAACCAGGCACACATTTAACTGTCGATTTTATTAGAGATTTTTGAACCCGTAGATCGAATCGGAAAGCTCATGCAGTTAAGGCTAACACCGGACACCGGAAATGAAATTTATGGAAAAGATATTGAAGTTAAATATATTTAACCTCTTGTTTTTGCAGTCATTTAAAAACTGTATTTATTTACATTTTTGTTGTAATCGGTGTCATGCTTTTTTATGTCTAGATCAAATTCTCTAGTAAGATATTTTTTTAGTGTTTTTAATTTTAAGCATGGGTGTAAGTATTTGCCATTAATCATATGTAATTAAAACTTAATTTAATTATCCAAAATAAGTCATAAGTCGTCATATGCCCGAGTGAGATTTGGCGGCATCGAGAAAGTAGAACACTTGAACTGAACAAAATTACACAAAATGCCACCGAAATTGCGTAATTTTACACAAATTGTGCAAAAAACGAATAATTACGATAAAAATGCATCCATATTTTGTCTAGATATCACCAAAAATCGAGATTAAGCTAAGATAATCACCATATAAGAAATTTACTCTATATTTAATAATTTCTTGTCGCGATGTATGTGGTCGTTTACAAGCGTGTTTAAACTTTTAAAAAAAATCTTTAATTAGGTATATGTATTAGGTAACTAAGTGTAAGAATAGGTCGTAAAACGAATTTTAAACAGCTTCGATATATATGGCAGAACAACTTTTGCTGGGTCAGGTAGTAATATTTTATCATTTAATACTAACCAGACGTTAGTGTTAGCAAACCTATTTTTAAATTGCATAACATTTCACCGACTTTTGGTCTAGCATTCCGATGTTGGACTTGACTTCATAATTTGCCACCTGTCATTAGCTTAGTGTCTTTGGCTAGTCGTGGGTGTCCTGGTTGTGCCTCTGCCTACAACTTCAAGGATGCGGGCGTAAAGAACTTTGAAATTGGCATTGACCTGTCTTTTTTATATACAGATCTGTGTGCATTTGTAAAATAAATATTTGTATCAAACATGTACTAAAATTTTACAAATTTCTTACTTCCAAAATACAAACCGCATGAGCCTAACTAAAAGCTTATGGTTATCCCAAATTTCTTAACATAAACATATTTTTTAAAGAAGGTATTAGATTTGCTCTTAGTGAAAACTAATTAGAGCGCAAACAAAGTTTAGCTGGCAAGATTAAACTCTAAAATGTTTCCAATTGATCATAATAATTAAAAAAATATTACCAATAATTTACAGAAAACATGTTTGCCATAAAACTTGTTTCTTCTCCGAAACATAATATAAAAAAAGACGGGTGCACTTCGGGAGTGCCGGCGCAAATGAAAACTTGAATGTTCCTTTGTTAAACTTACAACTTTTTCGAAAACGGCTAAACTTCTTCACAATGTTGTACTGTAATTTCTAATAACTGAGAAACTATGACCTGACCTACAAGTCGCAAACTGTTTATCTACCCCAAACTTCAAAGCATTCAAACTAAGAAACAGTTTACACTTTACAGTACAATTATTTAATACTGCAGATCAAGCGCTGAATGAAATAAAGTGTCTAATAATATCACACAGAACGTTTAACAGTTCAGCGCTTAAACGCTTTCTGATTCTATTCAAGTTTATTGTGATAAAATAGCAAATAAAGCACTGATTGAAATAAAGACGTCTAATAATACATACAAAGTTTTGCGCTTGTTGTAGCGTTAAAGCGCTGGCGAAGGAATGTTGCATTATAGCTAACCGTCTTACAAATTTTTGTCTTACGAGGTCACGTGTCCTGACTCGAGTTTAGAAGTTTTTATTCATTCCAAAAAAAGTGCGCTAAAGAAGTTTTCAATTCAATAGTTTTCAATAAACTATTACTTATAATAAATATAAATACTTATTAATTGGTTTATATAGTAAACCTAGCCGACCTGGCGATAGCTTGACATTAACAGCTACTACTACAACTACACTCCTATCCTTCTCCTGACAATAACCAATACAAAAAAAAGTAATAAGCAAAATTGGACTATCCGTTCAAGCGTGATGCGATGACCATGCGAAAGGGGATTCATTTTATATGTACAGAAGATATAATTATGTAACAACTTTTTAGCACACGTATTCCGTAAATATTTTTACTTTTTTTTAATATTCCGTAAAAAAATAATTTCATTAGATAAATCCATATCTGTGTTCTTACGTCTAAATAACTCTTTATACTGCAGCTAATGCTCATTACAACCCTGACTTTAGTTATCGTGCGTTAAGGTAAAACCTCCAATTGTGATTTATAACAATTGAAATGATGATTTGCTCAATGTGAAACGAAATTGCGATATTAACATCAAATGTCAGCAGCCGCTGCCTTGGCAGATGCGTGGTATTTGTGACAAAGGTGTTTGTTAGGGTCACGTTTGATATTAACAAGATTAGAAACCAGTAGTACTCTTGAACCTCGATTCATGCTATATACATTTTTTTTATGATATTGAAAGGCAAGCAGACGGATTTCCTAATGCTAAGAAATTCACGCGGCCGAGTTACTAAAAGTGGTAATGGTGCATCGCCAACCTGAGGCCGGGATGTTAAGCCTCGAGAGAATGTAAGTTTACCGGCTACCTTAACCGAACCAGAAAACGTCAACGACAAGCGTTGACGTTATGGCGGGAGGAATAGGTAAGGTGGTTGTACCAACCCGGGCTAGTCGCTGCGAAATTCTACCACAGAGTAGAAGGTCACGGTATTAGTGACGGTAAGCCTATGATCGCCTTTTACGAGAGGCAGATGGTCCATTCTGTTAAGGAGCCCGGATCAAAACGGGGGAAAATATTGGAATTTAGAATTAGTTGTCGTTTTAGGTACTCTTAAACTAGCTAATAATTGACATTTAGTTACTAGGGAACAATTAATTATTTTATATTATTCGTTGAATTCTTTTGTAAGTAAATGTTAATAAGCCGTTAGAACTGTGTTCAAGAGTACCTAAAATAACCCATGGTTTGATATTTGGTCGAATATAACTATTATGGAGCTTATTTCCTATATTAATTTACCAACACCTTTTTGGAAATGGTTCTATGTTAGACGCCTACCCATATGTGTTTTAAAGTAATTTTTAATTAGTTGGTGAAACAATTTTTTAAAATTTGTTTTTATTTACATTTTTATGCAGTGACAACATGATATTGAAATTAAAGCCATTTTTTTCTTATTTTGACTTCATTGTTATTAATTGGAATAATCCGAACATATTGCTGAATTAATAAAGAAGTTACTGGAATATGTTTATCTTCTTTCTTTATGTTTGACCTTAGTCAAAATTTTCCATCCTCACCTGAAGGCTGATTTACTAAATAATTAAGCTCAGAAAAACTGCAGAAACTAACTCGACTAATTTGATAATTATTTTTTCGAAAGATAGCAAATGGTTGTGAAACGGTACTACATACATTTTATTACCATTCTACTAGTTGTTTTTGAGTTACACTTAATAACGCATACATTCTTCACTTCATTTATTTAAATTTATATATTGCTAGATGTTGCCTGCGGCATTGCCCGCGTGGTTAATGGTCCCACAGGAATATTAACCACGGATTAACAAGGAGTAACGAACAAACAAACAAAAGTTCGCATTTATATCGATAAGATTTTTGAAAAATGTACCAAATCTTAGAACCGCCTCGTTGATCAAGGGGCTAGCGTACATGCCTAACTCTAAAGACCAACCGCGAGGTTCCGGTTCGATTCCCGACGGGGGAGACAATTGTATAATGGACATTAAGATGTCTTTTAGTATAACTTAAAACCGTTAGTCGGATCATGAAAAAAAAATGAGACCACCTCGGAATCATGAGCTTTATTGCTAAAAATAACCTATTTTTAAACTATTGACTGATTAATCGCATTATAAACATATAAAAAAATATACAGTTGAAATTCGACAAAAACCATACGGATATCCTGATTATAAACTGACGGTAAGAAATTCGTACGTACTAGCAAGCAAAGATGGTAATGCCAAATACATAGATAATCTAGATTCTCTAAGGCCATGGGATTATTTATATAGGTTCTTGGATTGTTTTGTAAAGGAAGTTATTTTTAAATAACATAAACGTGTGTAAAAAATAACAAAACTCAACACCTTTGTTTGAGAAGGTAATTGCGGAAACATCTTGATATCTCAATTAAACGATACAAGGGTTACAAGCTGTATAATAGTGTGTTAGCTGAGGCAACGATATAGATCCAGATCCGATAATTCCGTACGTACCAAACTTTAGCTATTTTATGAAAAAGTATCTTAACGCCCACATTCCAAACAGGTAGCCAGAGGTACAACTATGGCACCCAGACTAGCCCACACTAAGTCCCACAATGAGATAGGTGGCTAGACTATCGGCAACCGGGCACATATATAATCCCGGACAAAGTTATCTTTATTAGAAAATTAAAAATATAAATTTTCTAGTTTTCTATAGTTGCCCGACAAGGGCATCAAAGTCAAATCTTACTTTGTTTCGTATGTAGAAAACTACACTAGAAATATGTCAAAAAACATTTTTTATCTTATATATAAAATTCCCGTGTCACAATGTTAGTTACCGTACTCCTCCGAAACGGCTTCACTCATGAAATTTAGTGAGCATATTGATTAGGTCTGAGACTAGGCCAACATCTATTTTTCATAACCCTAAGTGATGAGGGTGAATCACAGCAAAAAAAAATAGCAGAATTACGTCTGCCGGGTCATCTAAGAATAATATAACAATGGTACAAAATACCATAAAAACTAAACAATTAAACACAATCACATAAATGTAAAAAGAACCGTTGTTTATACATTTTTATAAAAATATTTGCCTACTTTTATGTAGGGTTGTAATTATTATTTTTATTGAACCCGTCCCGGGTTCTCTTACTCACTCAAGAAGTTAAGTCCTACGCTGGACTGCTAGACCACAGAGGCGATATATATTTATGATAGCTGAAAGTTAATTTTCATTTGGTTACCTACTTTGAGTTGTCGACTTTTCAATTATCAAAGGCGCAGATATAATAAAGTAGGTTTCTTGTCTCAAAGTAGTAATAGCTTTTTAGAAAACGTCTTCTACTCAATAGACTTAGCCAATTAGCATATTATTTTATATTTAACTTTTACGCTATAAAACTTAAGTTACTTAAGCCAGTTTAATTAAACTACATTTGCATTTACGATAGCTTGCAGGTAGGTAGGTCAGTTATAGTTCTTTTACTGTGATTATAATGTCTAGCTATTCATTAATATTGTGCTTAAAGGTATTTTTTTTTATTTAGCGTGTTGAAAGCTGGCGACGTTTTTATTGCAAATCTTTATGACTCTTTGGGGCACTATTTTGATACAACATCAGTAGGGTTGGTCCCCGTGTTGGTCCGGGCTCCTTAGCCGAATAGTCCATTTGCCTTCCTACTAGGTAGCTCGTAAAAGGCGAGCTTAGGCTTACCGTCATTAATACCGTGACATCCTACTAGGTGGTAGAGATTCGCTGCGACTCGCCCGAATTGGTACCACCGCCTTACCTTTTCCTGCCACCATAACGTCCAATGCTTGGGGTTGATGTGTTCCGGTTCAGACGGTAAGGTATCCGGTAAACTTACTTTTGCTCGAGGCCGAACATCCCGGCCTCAGGTTGGCAACTCACTATTACAGCCTTTGGTGTCTCTAGGCGGCGTGAATTTCTTACCATCAGGAAATCCGCCTGCTTGTTTGCCTTCCATCATAAAAAGGAAGTTTAGATTATAAATTTTCAAAAGAAGAATTAATAAAATTTTCAGATGCTGACATCGTAAGGGAAATTAACTTTTTCGCATTGAAGCATTGAGAGCTTCCCATCATTTAGAAGATGCATCTGAAAGTAAATTTTTTAATGCAGTGATTCGCCAGGATTGTAAGTTGTTTGTACCGCTTTGAGCAAATTGATGCACAGTTCTTCTATTTGGTCAGAATCCATAAACTCAGTAATTTAGCATCTAAATTAAGTGTTCCACATGCTCCATTATACCATTGTAATATAAGGCCTAGTAATATTTCTAAGGAATAAATTTAATAAACACCCAGACCCATGACCAAATGCAGACATCTTAATGTTCATTACACAAATGCCTGCCCCCTGCCGGGAATCGAACCCGAGCCTCGCGGTCGGTCAGTGGCGTTAGGCGTGTACGCTAACTCCTCGACCAATAATACGGTTATAGGTAATAAGTTAAATAAGAGTTTTATATCAACTACTAATCTGCCTCAGCTTCCAAAACAGAGAAGGCTCTCAATTTTTATGTATGTATGTTTGTTATACGATTACTCCACGTTGTATTAGGGTCTGGCGACGCGCATTACTTTCGGGAAACCCGCCTGCTTTTTTGAACACACTAATAACAAAATGGCGACTATAGACTATAGACTATAGGCGACTTGTATTTTTTAACGTCGTTCCTCTGAAGATATTATCCAAGTAAGTTTTTAATAAAGAATATTTTTGTGACAAGCTTCTGTAAGGACTAATCTCAGCGGTAGACCTTTGTTATACGATTACTCCACGTTGTATTAGTGTCTGGCGACGCGCATTACTTTCGGGAAACCCGCCTGCTTTTTTGAACACACTAATAACAAAATGGCGACTATAGACTATAGACTATAGGCGACTTGTATTTTTTAACGTCGTTCCTCTGAAGATATTATCCAAGTAAGTTTTTAATAAAGAATATTTTTGTGACAAGCTTCTGTAAGGACTAATCTCAGCGGTAGACCTGAGAAGTACTATTCAATTTGTATCAAATAAGCCTAAATAAGATAGGATAATTTCGAAAATTTTGGAGACTGCCTCTTTAAGGTCTTCTTCCGCCTCCATCAAGATATTGTTCGTGTGTGTGTGGCAACACTTTTGAAAGGTTGGCCCGATTTCAATGTGAAGATTTTTTGTTTAAAAGTAATCGAGTTTGTTATTGCCCACATTACACATTATTTATGGGGGCTTCATTGGATTTTTTTAATTTTAAGATTATTATCATTAGACTTAATATAAACTGCAGGCTAATATTTTTTGCGCACTAAAATTGCAAAAGCGTGACTTCAATTCCTATAAGTACGTTAAGCACGTATAAAAAAATTGTATTTTGCTAAAACACCCTAAATAGAATATCAGATTTAGACTTCGTTGCAATGGGACTACCGGAAGTGCTTTTTTAAATACAAAAAGAATTTTTAAAATTGTATAAACAAAAAAAAGGAGTCGTTCGTATAACCTCCTCCTTATTTTGAAGTCGCTTAAAACAAGCTGAATCGATTGAGGATAGCTGCTTTAAAATTGAGTTGCAATATTCCACCCGGAGATACGTATACTGACATAGATAAAAACTTGTAAATAATACAGACAATTGCTACAGACAAATGCTAATAAAATAATAGATAAAGTTAAAAGCAAACCACTTCATGAAGTGCATGAAATCAATTTCCCATATCTCAGTGTGTGCTAACTCAGCAATGGATTGCGTAAATCTAATTGCGTTTTTGTTAGCAATTAATTGGAGCATGTTACTTAAGTAATGGTTAAGGTGTTAGGTACTATTTACTTTCAATAAAAGGAACGTTAGTTTCCCTTAATTTTTTTACTTAGATTTCATTTTTGAATCTAGACAGATTTATTTATAGAAAGGAGAGCTATTTAAAATGACAACATTTTCATATTATTAATAATAAATGTATTTTGAATTCTACAGGATCTATCTATCTATCCGTAGGATATGTCAGGATTCAGAGGACGTTCCATATGAATTTGATTAACATTCAACGTCAAGAAGTAGGTATATATACTTATACTATATTTCACATACAATTTTATCCTCTACCTTAAGGAGTGGTCCTGTGCGTTGAAACCTTAGTCACTAGTCAGCTTTGCCTTTTATATATAAAGGAAGATATGATGATCGAAGGTGATTTGATACCTGTCAGGACCTTACGAAAAAAACACATTCACAATTTTATTGGTAGGAGTAGTCGCTTAATATTCATACAAAAAAACATACTATCGAATTAAGAACCTCTTTTCGGAGACGCTTTATTCTTAATTGTCATATAAATGAATCTTTCTTAATATAATTAATTCTTGTGTTCGTGTATTTGTCGCTGAGCTCCTTCTAGACGACTGGACCGATTTTGATGATTTTTTTTGTGTGTTCAAAGGGATTCGAGAATGGTTTAGATTCACAATTTGGTGTATTGAAAATTTTTTTTAATCATTTTCTTATTTGTAAGTAGTCGTTGATTTTGGAATGTTTTAGCGCAGTCTGCCGGACTCAACCGGCAGACTGCGCTACTATTGGAGCATCAAATATTACTGTGAAAGCGATACTAAGTTTGCAAGGTTGGCTAGTCTATACACCTATATAATATCAATTGCTGTTAGTCTCGCTAAAACTAGAGAACAGCTAAAGAGATTTGGCTAATTTTGGTTTTGAATTATTTGTTCAAGTCCTGGAAAGGTTTAAAAAATAAGAAAAATGGAAAAACTGCTAGGAAACTGGGAAAAACAACATTTAATGTTCTTCATACAAACAGGACGGGTGGAACGAAGTTCGTGTTTATTTCCCATGTTCACTGCATCACGCGTGAACAGATTAACCATATTTACATCACACTACGCCGTCGTTGCCGGTCTCGGCGACGTAGATCTCTCTTGCGCCCGGCGCCTAACGCCGAGCGACGAGCCGCCAATATTCCTCCATCAAGTCCACCCAGCAACCAGATCGCAGCACCAAGTCGAGGTACGTTCTCCCAGGAGACAGCCCTTGGTGCTGGCGTTATAGGTAACAGTCCAATGCATTTAAATAATGATGTCTCGGGCTGAGCACTCTGCTCGGCCCACAAAGCTCGGTGAAGTTGCAAAAAATCTTGAGATTAGCAACAATATAGTCATTCAAAAAAAAACATTATTTGCTGATTCTCTTTTTTTGTTGTTTAAATTATTGTAAGGAGAAGGTATTTATTACAAAAATATTTAAAAATGATAATAATTGTCGGGTTAGCTAGTTATTGATAAGATCGAACTTGGATCTACAAAGTAACTTAACCAAAATATTCCAAGCAATACTAGTATCAAAAGCACATTCTACAAGTGTGTAAATTTATACTGCCAGGTTATTTCGGTGACCACACCTAAATACTGTGTCACAAATTTCAGAGGTATTAATAATAACACTAGCCGACTGGGCGAACTTCGTACTGCTTGAAATAACTTTCAGTTTGTATATATTTTACGCAACTCAAAATGAAATTGTCGCCAGCATTTTTTCTCTTTTAATAAGATATTCTATAACTTAAATATTTCTCTCTGCTATAATTGAACTTATATACTTAAGCAGCTGTAATCATATGCCACAGTGTGTGGTTTCTAATTCACGTTGCGGTAAAATCACACCGACAATTAAACAATAGGGTTACCATAGTGACACTTTATAGTGCAACGAACTGTACACTTAAAGTAAGTAAGTATCTTCACACCCACATCCCTGTACTTTACGGATCCAGACACGGGGAAAAATACTTATTATACTTATTATATTATTTATACTTTCAAATATAAATAAAAATTGCATAGATTTCTATATGATTTTTTACCTGTGTTGATTCTAGGTGTCTGTGTGACCAACTAACCTGGAACTATCTTGGAAAGTTTGATTAAAATAGAATATTTTTATGTGAGAACTGCGAACCAACACTGCAATCCTGCTGGTAAAATGTAACCAAGGCCCATAGACCGCATAGATGTTATAATTTATAGATACCTTACATATGCCTTATAGGCACCCACGACTAGTCGAAATGTGTAGGTGGCAAGCACATTATCTACCTGGCATATATCCAATTCTTGGCAACGTTGTTTTTATTAGAAAATTGAAAATGTAAATTTCCTAATTTTTCTGTTGACACGGGAATCGAAAACCGGGACCTCAAGAAGTCAAGTCGGACGCCGCACCGCTAGACCACTGAAGCGATAACTTATTACAATTTAAACCAAAACTGCAAAAAGCTGACTTCTATTTCAATAAGTCATCTCCAGACACAAAATAATAGCGTTTTTTTTCTTTTTCTTTGGGCCTTTTTAAGTCCATATTTGGTGGCAATGAGACCAATTCGGAGTTGCGCTCTTTCAAATTTAATTTTTTTTATCGTTGAACATAACATACTCCTTTTTTTACATGATCAAATTTACTCCAATTAAAATTTCAATTATCGCCTGTGTGGTCCAGTCCGGTCCGGTCCGGTGTCGAACTTGACACCTTCTGGTAACGGGTTCAATCCCCGAGTAAAGTGACAAAAAAAAATATTTGAAAATCTGTATTTTCAATTTTCTAAAAAAAATAATGTCCGGGGTTAGATAAGTGCCCGGTTGGCGATAGGCTTGCCAACTATCACATTGTGGGACTTAGTGTCTTCGACTTATCATGGGTGCCTTGGTTGTGCCTCTGCCTATCCATTCAGGGATAAGGGCGTGAAGATACTTTACTCTTTCTTTTATTTGTATTATGTCTGGCTTAACATCACGGCCAGAGAACAGCAAGCTATAAATTATAACATCTATGCGGTCTATGGGCCTTGGTTATATTTTACCAGCATAAGAGCGGTGTGCTTATTCGCTGTTCTCACGTAAAAAACATTCTATTCTAATCAACTTTCCAAGATAGTTCCAGGTTAGTTGGTCATACAGACACCTAGAATCAACACAGGTCAAAAATCTAATAAAAAAGACGAGTTGCACTCCGGGAGTGCCGGCAGATCTGAAAACTTGAATATTAACGTTGTGCATTTTTGATATTTTGGAATGGTTAGGGAATAATTTTGCACAAATTGCTTTAATTATCAGTATGAAAGTACTATCATTTATGCACAAATAGTATTTTCATATCTATAACCTGCGTTTGGCTTGACAAAAACTCGCTAAAGTAAGACTACGAGACGGCTAGTAGCATCTCATATTATCTGTATAACGAACATTGCTCGTCTACACATAAAGCTTATTTTCATTAGGGAACAAATAGAGCAA
>NJDC01002255.1:379337-396005 GCA_002245475.1 Calephelis virginiensis | reverse complement strand
TTGCTACGTTACCCAGCTGCAGGATAAATGCTATATGTACAAGAACAATAACATATTTAAAAACAAAATTTTGTTTCGCCGTTTCTTCTCCCGACGGGCTAGGTTTGGAAACGGGGGTAGTGTACGGTAGATAGGACTAAAATTTAATCTACCTTTAAATTAATTTATAATAAATTATGAAACTTATGTTCATAAATAAATAAAATGTGTGATTTAAATGTACATTTTTATAGAAATATATAACTTCTTAAAATTAACTAAATATTTGCACACCACAATGTGGTAGAATATGTTGTATTCTTAAATATCTTTATAACAACTTTTTAACACACATATTCCGCAAATAAATAATTTTCATTTCATTTCATTTCATTTCAAAATAAAGAAGCTTTAAAAACTTAACTTTTATTTATTTTTTTCAAATCCATAAAATGTGTCCACTCCCTAAAACTTTTATAATAAGAGAATGATAAAATCAAAAAAAATTATGATGTACATTACCATGTAAACTTGGAAAATTTGTTTGAACGAGATCTAGTTTCGCCGATGATATTGTGGTCATGACGGATTCGCTGGAAGACTTGAGCTAGATGCTCGGTGACTTCGATAGAGTTTCCCAACAGGTAGGTCTTAAGATAAACTTGGGCAAGACGAAAGTCATGTATTTAACGTTCATGTTGCACCTATACCAGTTCACTTTATAAACTCAATTCTTTAAGTTGTTGATCGGTATGTATACCAAGGTCAAGTTATTCAGTTAGGTAAATCCAACTTCAAGAAACAGGTCGACCGCCAAATCCAACTCGGATGGGCAGCGTTCTTGTCCAAATTACCGCAGAGTCTAAAATCGAAAGTCTTCGACCAGTGTGTGTTACCAGCGATAACATATGGAGCTGAGACTTGCCCGTTAAATGTGGGCCTCTTAAATAAGCTCAGAGTCGCTTAGCGTGCTATGGAGAGAGCTATGCTCGGTGTTTCTCTGCGAGATATGATCCGTAATTTGGTGATCCGCACGAGAACGAGAGTAAGCGACATAGATTAGAGAGCTAGCAAGCTGAAGTGGCACTTGGCAGGCCACATTGCTCGCAGAACCGACAACCGCTAGGGAAGAAATGTTCTCGAGTGGCGGCCCCGCACCGGAGGACGTAGTGTTGGACGACTTCCCTCCCGGTGGACTGATGATCTGGGGGGTGATTATGTATAAAATTTAAGATTATGTAAAAGTGTACATCAAATGACGTCATTTGTGTTTGCTATCTCTATTGTATTTCTGTTGGTCACTGGAGATAGCAAATACAAAACACGTCATTTGACAGCGATTCGATGTACACTCATCCATTTTGAGTTGGTAACTGAGTTACATAATCACCCCCCCTGGTCAGAGTCGCTGGATGCAAGCGGCTGGTGACCGTGACTTGTGGCGCTCTTTGGGGAGGCCTATGTCCAGCAGTGGACGTCCTCCGGCCGATGATGATAATAATGATGAGATCTAGTAAGTTTTTTAATATACATAAATCGTAAACATTTTTTTTAGTTTAATATGCATTTAAACTACAAAAACTTTTATAATGAGTTTTATGTGTTTCATGAGCGAGTCCGACTCGCACTTGGTCGCTTTTTTTAATAACTTGTTTTGTAGAATGTATGCTAAAGTCTTTATAAATTTTGGAAAATAAAAAAAACCCACAGCGGTTAAAATAAGTAAGTTAAATAATATAAAATAGGTACTTAATTCAAAACCTCCGACTTAAATTATTTATGTGACTAGATATAAGTAACGTAAAAAGCTTTTGTATAAGTTGATTCTTGTAGAGTTAATTAAATCTCTCATAAAATCGCAACAGACTATTCCTTTGTTAAGTACTTCCCTACTTACCTATTCGGTTCTCGAAGATGTAAATGTGGCTAAATTTAAAAAATACCCGGGGTTGCCATTCAATGTTTTTTTTTATGAAAACGTGAAAACATTTTAGATTTTTAATTTTTATGCTTAGATATTTATGCTTAATTACATTTTAAAATTTAAATAGTTGATCTCGACGGATTTTCTTTAGTTTCTTATTGTTGTTTTTTAGTAACTAATGTGTTGCTGAATTCGTAGGTTCGGTTTTGGCACCATCAAGACAAAAGATGGTCGAAGTTTGTTCATAACTATTGAATTTCGTGTTGATATTGAGTGAAATTAGTCAATTTTAATGGCATTTTGTACAATTTCGTTCAGTGAAAGTGCACAAATGAAATAATCGTGAAGAAATTAGCGTATCGTGTATTTCCTCGTTGGCGCCAAATCTCATTACATGAGCTTGAGTAGTGAGGTCACTGCTTTACCCAAGAACCTGACATGACTTACTGACGACTAATGACTGATGACTAAATATAATTGATTAAATTTGATGCAAATTTCTACTTGACTAATGGCAGAATACTAACGTATAGGCCAAAACCTAAAGAAAAAAAGAAGTCGTAGGTTATCTGTATAAGATATGTATAGACAAGCAGTAAGGCTCGTCGAACATAAACCCCAAATTCATTATACAGATTTTGGCAGAGCACCAAATGCCGTTGTAATTACTTTGAAACCACAAATTGTAATGCAGCCTATCCCACAGCCATAGTGCTCTAAATTAATATATGAATTTAGTTAATACTTGATAACTTGTCAATGTAATGATAAACTGCCTCGTTAGTCGAGTGGCTCGGTTTCGGTTCCCGACGGAGGCAGACATTTGTGTGATGAACATTTAGATGTCTGCATTTCCGGGTCTAGGTGTTTATTACATTTATTCTGGTATCTATCAAAGTAATTCTATGTAATTGAATCATTCGCTAACACCCATCACACAAGCATATAATTTGCTTACTTTGGAGTTAGATTCAATTTTTGTAACTGGTGTGATATTTTTTATAAAAAAAGTTACATTATTCATAAAATGTTTGTATTTTAATAGACTCCAGTGTGGTGCTAAAATACTATTGGACACGTTATGTAGCCCAGTAAGTCTCCAAAATAAGGGCGGAAATGCACCGGATGAGTCCGTTTAATATAAATAAAATTTAAACCATTTATATTTATGGAAGGTAATATACAAGATGAACTAACCGCTCCGTAATTAAAACGAACTAATATATTAAAAGTTTACTCAACGAAGGTATCGCATGCTGCCAGGGAAACATGTACACGCTTTAATGAAATTAGGTAAACAAGAACTACCCCACGCTACCGTCATCGTGAAATATTAAATAGAGCGACGCATTCGTTATAACTTGACTCGCGGCTTTGTCTGTGACATTGAAGAGTTTTTCATTCATTTTTAGCTCCTGACAGAAAAAGAGGAGTAACATAAGTTTGAAATGTCCGTATGTGTAGATGAGTGACTGAATATGTGTGTGTGAATGTATGTGTGTGTATCTGCGGCATCGTAACTTTTGAACGGCTGGACCGATTTCTATGCGGATTTATCGTTTGAATCCTGATCTGGGTGCTGATTCCGTATCATTTTAATGGTGATCACTTGGTAAAGTATTCATCAAATAGCTGTCAAATGATGTGTTTTATATTTGCTATCTCTTGTGACCAACAGATACACAATAGAGATAGCAAATACAAAATACGTCATTTGACAGCTATTTGATGTACACTGTACACAAAACAGATTTACCCACCTGATCGAGAAGGCTACTTAATATATAGATTTTGACAGGGGTTATTATTATTTTTTTATTTTAAGTTCACCATGCGTTGGTCCTAATCAGACCACTGGATCACCTTGGTGCTTAGCAGCTTGTAAGAGGCGCGCACATGTCAAATGAGACATTAGAAACTAGAACAATGTTGGTAGAATGGGCTTAGTCAATAAATGCCCAATTCTTAAAGCTACCGGCCCAGGTAGAAATCCACCGCTTTACTGTCTGCCGCTATAGTGACAGTGTCATAATCCAATCTAGAAATTAAGCCTATAGACTTGTACAATAAGCCTAATATATTACCCACATGACAGCAACGCACTTATAACATCCATGATGTCTATATGCCACAGTTGTCTTTTACCATCAGGAGGGTTCTGTGCTTGTTCGTTTTCTTATCAAAAAAAAAAACAGTTGCCTGTAAAGTCAGTTTACTGACGATAGTTGAAAGTGACAACGTCATAAGAACGGAGGCCGATTGTGCCTCTTTGTCGCTCGTTCCGCGCTCTCGCTTGCACTTCAAGAGTTATATGGAACGCCACAGAGCGAGGTGACGCCGCATATTTTTTGGTGCGTGCAGGCGGTTCTATCGAATTATAAGATGTTGTCACGTCAAAAATCTTTATATGAAACTGTAAAGTTAAGACCGATTTGGTAAGGCTGGGAATAGACTTCTTCTAGCTACATTACCTTTACATAACACGTTAATAATAGTACATTACCTTTGGCCTCAATGTAGCGACAAGTAATATTGGAAGCCAGAAATATCGACGCAAGGCACACAACTTTAAGCATGTCCTACATCGTGATATATATTTTTAACCCCCGACGCAAAAAGAGGGGTGTTATAAGTTTTACGTGTCTGTCTGCGGCATGTGATTTCGATTTAGTATTTTTTTTGTATTAAAGGTAACTTATGTGCGAGTGTTATGGGGTGTAATTAACCAATTTTTTTCACTTTTTTAAGGGAAATTAAGTTCTTGTGTCGGGCATTTTTAAATTTTCAAATTAATAGTTATTATTTAGCTTTGTTGTATTACAAGTTATTCTCTTGTAATATCTCTTGGACTTGAATCCCCATACAACAGAAGTAAGTATGTCTTGTCTGGTTGTAAATTAGACATGGGTTGTTGTTTGTTTTCCGGAAAACGTAATGATTTTTACAACTGATTTTTTTTCTGGTACAAACAATTACTTATGTCATTAATTTCTGTCCACTTTAAGGGTTATTCACAAAACTAAAGTCAATTAAATAACAAGCTAATGATTTTCACATCTTTTTATCATTTTTTTATATTTTACAGAAATTATTTGTTTCTCACTTATTTTACTTTTCTTTCTGATTTCTTGTGACTTCTTTTACATTTTGCAATATTTTTTTTATTTCAATATTTCAACTTGATATACTTGGACATTTTTTTTATTTCCATTAACCTTCAATTAAGTCAATTGTGTCAAAGTGAGTTCAAAGGTAGTATGGAAGATAGTCTTTTTTTAAGTTAGAAATATGAGACTTTATGTTTGAGCTTCTTATTTAATATTAGTAGATATGTAGTTAAGCGCTTCTGTAAATTTAACCCCTAAGGGGGTGAAATACGAGCTGAAAGTTTGTATGTAAGTCTTTATCAATGGACTATTGATTAACATAAATTAATGCGTATAAAAACAGGAATAAATTATTCATGCAGTTTTAATTCAACTGCAATAAACATATAACTGCCACGCGAGCAAAGCCGCAGGTAAAAGCTAGTCTCCCAAAAAGTAGATCCTAGGGGATCGATTTTTAAAAAAACTGCATTTTCTCCGTGTTGGTCCGGGCTTCTTTGCAGAATAGACCATCTGCCTCCCTGCCAGGCAGCTCGTAAAAGGCAAGCATAGGCAAACCGTCACTAACACCGTGTCATCCTACTAGGTGTCAGACTCGCCTGGATTGTTACCACCGCCTTATCTATTCCTGCCGCCATAGCGTCAATGCTTGCCATTGAGCTGTTCCGGTTCGGAGGGTAAGGTAGCCGGTAAACTTAATTTTGCTCGAGGCCTAACATCCCGGCTTCAGTTTGGCAATGCGCCATTATCGTCTTTGGTGTCTCCAGGCTGTGTGAATTTCTTATTATCAGGAAATCCATCTGCTTGTTTGCCTTCCAATATTGTAAAAAAGGTAAAAAAAAGATAAGCCTATGTTTGAACTCAGGTCATTACTTAAATTCATATTAAATTTCATCACAATCGATTCAGCGGTTTATACTAACGCATTCATAATATTAGTATCAATTTATTAAAAAAACAAATCCCTGTTTCCCTTGGTCATTGCATCACGCGTCAACGGATGGACCCGTTTTATTGTTTTTTTTGTTAGGTTATTTTATAGTCATGATAGTGTTCATATGAAGAGAAAATCAGGAAACTTGGGAGGGAAATAGGGAAAACAATATTTTAATGTTTCCCATACAGACTTTCATTTGCTATCAATGACGATACGAAATTCGTCGGGTCGCCTAGTAGTTTATATTTACTTCTGAACCATTATTTCAGTAGATTATTAAATATCAAAGCTATATAATATATAAATAGCAGAGTGAAGATACTTTGATTCCAGAGTGATTATAATTATATTTGTATTAACATAATTATATCGTAACGAGGAAGTATTAAAACGGAAAGGAAATTAAATTATAATCCTATGTTATGTTGTTTGAAAACAATTTTTACTGAGACAATTTTCCACATTTTTAGCTGCTCTTTATTAGACTGTTTTTTTCTAGGATATTTTAATCTATACATGTCGCTGACTCCGAGGAAAAAAGCGGTAAAAGTTCGTTATAACCTTTTTAATGTTTTGTTATATTTGGGTTCTTCAAAGATCAATCTATGTCTTGAATTTTATTCAGATTTTATTTTGTAGTTTAAGTTAATGAAAAAAGGTACTCAGCTTTGTTCAGGGAAAACATAAAGTCAGAGGTCTGGCACTCGATACTCTCTGCCTACCCTATAAGGGACTTGGCGTGAAGACATGTATGTATGTTAAAGTCAGAAAAAATCGTGTAATACTTACACAACAAAACCCTTGTGTTTAAAACGGGAAACCACTTTTCCACTAAAAAGATTTAATTCCCTCATGAAACGTATCACCTATTACGAATTTAGCACAAAGTTTTAAAGTAAAATTACAGCATGCGGCTATTACCTCTTTTTACCCTTTTCTATGTGACAGCGACCAAGCACACGGGTCTTCCGATGATAAGAGACAACCATGGACTGTAGACGTGCATCGCTGTCCTGCGACCGGTATATTAGGCCTATTACACAAGTCTACCTTACCGTCCGACCTAAGACCGAGTTATTATGGCGACAGAAATAGGCAAAACGGTGGATTCCTGACTGGGAATTTGTTGCACAGAATCTACCAGTAGTATTGTCGGTGACCCATTTTAGCTTTGCTCGCCTCTTACGAGCTGTCTGGCAGAGATGGTCTACTCTGCGGACCCGGACTGAGACAGTTAATACCTGCGATTTCTTCAACATAAATTAGATTTTTATACAAACTTTCATTTTCTGATTTAGTTTTTAGAGGTTAATTTTTGAAAATGTAACCTATGTTTGATCTCGGTTCTTTGACTATGTATACAGCGACAAAGCTGTGAAAGTTTAACAAAAAGACAAACTTTCGTATTAATATGAAAGTATGAACAGATACCTAGTATGGATTGCGCTAACTAAAATATATACCAACCTCATAACAAGTAAATTCCATAGTTAGACTAAATAAAAAGCAAAAGGATTGGAATAACAATTATTCTTATGTTTTTAATAAGATGGTATCCGTCTTACTAACAAAAAATTAATACTCTTTGAGCACACGTTTTACTAAACACCGTCTAAAACTGGATTCTCAACCAATTGCATGCTGCCACGTCATCCACGTGTAGCATGTTATTCGTTGTATTTCAATTTTAGACACTGTTTAGCTAAACAGGCATCTACATTTTTTGTTATAAGGCAGTATCTATATATTAATACGTGATGCCAAAACTTTCGACCCATTTTTACGAAAATTGCGCGGACGTAGAAGCATAAAATTTGGCACACTTATTATTTATGTGTAGGAGAAGTGCAGAACGTTAATATTTTTCAATAACAATGCTTTTAAATAAATAAATCATTATCTACACTACCATGCATTTGACACACACAAACAAATATATTGATGATAACGATAAAAGATCACAGATGGCGCACTAAAAAGTTTGGAAATAAAGTAGTTGGTCTTAAGAAATTAAGATGGCGTTCTTATCAACCAGATATTAAAATTTATAACGGTCGAATTTTTACCAATGGGCTACCACTAGTGTGTTTAATTTTATCCCTAATTCATATTAGTTTTCATTGTCATATTTGATGCCTAATGTGTTTTGAAACCTTCACCGGACTTTGGGGGCGAGACATCATGAATTAGATGGATTTTTCGTACAATGCCAGCAACAAGGGCTGTCTCCCGGGATAACGAACCTCGATCAGTAGGGTTATTCTTGAATTTAAAATTGGAAGCAAATATGTTATTTAAGGGACTCTTGAACACTGTGCCTTATTAAATTGAAATTCAAAAATAAATCAGTGAATACCATTTTATAAATTCAAGTATAAAAGTAAGTAAATAGTAAAGTAAAATATTGTGTTCAAGAATACCTAAAATGACATAAACGATTCCATTTTCTAATTGACGTTAAATCGAATTTCAAGAGTAACCCTACTAGTGCTGCGTTGGGGCCTGACACAAGAGTTCTTTTAAACAAGGTGTAGTGTCCTTGTAAGTTTGTGATGGGATTAGGAGAGAGCCGCTTTCGGAAAGGCGGATTCCGATAAAACGTGGCGGAGTCTTTGAAACGCCATTAAAATGGTTGGATCGTCACGAAGCCTAGCACTTTTAATATAGAAATAATTGAATGCATTAACACTAAAAAACCGACTTCAATTTTAAAACTCTGTAGTCCCAATACATTAAAAAGTAGAGACGTTTTCTCGAGTTAGATTTCGATCCTGACGTAGCGGCAATAGAACTCTTGCAAGCTCGCTTTCAAATGAAAAAAAGATAATTTTTCAGGTCGGTTTCAAAATCACCTTATCAATGATAAGGTCGTCAATGTACATAACTCAAAAACCACAAGTCGCATCATGATCAACATATGGGATCACCTCGGAACCACGGTTCCTACCTACCTCTCCATAAAAAAATCGTCAAAATATGTTTACATTGATAGAGTCATTGAGTATCAAACACACAAAAAAAATTAAAAAACATAAGTCGAATTAGGAACCTCCTACTTTTGTCGAGCGATTGGTTAAAAATACAGATTAATCACAAAAACCATCGTTACTCAAATGACAATTGGTTTTCAATATGATGTAACGTTTTGCCTACCTCTTCGGGGATATGGGCGTGAAGATACTTTTTTTTGTAACGTTTTCTCGTGTGAATGACTCCTTATCGAATCGTTTATTTAAAAAGTGTGTACTTATGTACACGCGTTGGAAGTTATACTTCTTTGGAGTAATAAGATAAAAATCTTTTAAAAAACTAAAATGTTATCTATAGCTAACTTCATAGCTAACTTCATCATGTCGTTTTTTCGTGACGGTGTGCGCGCGCATCGTAAAAATTTACCCTCATTATTTTTTCCTAACGCGCCAAAAGAAGTATAAGTTCAAAAATCACTCGTTTCGTAAATAATATAGGGTGTAATCACTTTGTGAAATGGAAAAATTAAATAAGATATAACTCGTACTATATTCTGAATTGTTGCTAAAATTTGCAAAAAGCGTATAATTCTAAATCAAAATTCAAAAATAAACAATAAAATTCAACAAAATGCAAATATAAAATAAGAAAACATGAATTAATGTTTAAGCTTGCATTCGTTTTTTAAATTCTAATTTTTCAAACATTATATTAACAAACTTTATGTTGAAATATATTTTAAAACTATAACAATAATGCAATAAAAGCTAATTGATTATTTGAAAATGTGGTATAGTAATTTTATTGTGCATATAACATTTAAAATGTGACGTTAAGTAAGTTGAGGGCAGTTAGTAACAGTTTAAAAATCGTTTTAATTAAGTTTTAGATTAAAAGGTTGTAATCAAAGAAATACTGAAAAATAAAGAATCACTGTAACTGGCTGAATCTTTCTTCCTTTCTTTAGGTTTCGACATTCGCGTTAGCATTTTGTCATTAGTTATGTAGAAATTTGCATCAATAAGAAGTCGTCAATAAGTCATGTCGGGGTCTTGGGTAAGCGGTGGCCTCGTTACTCAAATTCATATAATGAGATTTGGTGGCAACGAGGAAATACACGATACGTTAATTTCTTCATGATTATTTTATTTGTGCACTTTCAATGAACAATATTGTACAAAATGCCACCAAAATTGACAAATTTCACTCAATACAAACACGAAATTTAATAATTATGAAAAAACTACGACCATCTCTCTCGAATTTCTCTTGATTGCGCCAAAACTCACTCGCTGAATTAAATATCAAAAACTAACTTTCTTCATGATGAGCTAGAAACTTATTATTTGTTATTTTATATAAAAAATACTTTTAACATCGAACTTGGTTATCACTTCACATTTATGTTTTTCTAATGCTTATTACTTCCTTAGCCCTTAAGTATTTTATATAAAAAATACTTTTAACATCGAACTTGGTTATCACTTCACATTTATGTTTTTCTAATGGTTATTACTTCCTTAGCCCTTAAGTAGGTAGCTATTTAATTTCTTATCTTGAATCACAGGAAGCCCACATAAAACGTTCTGGACCAATACTCTATAGTTAGCCTGATTAAAGGCATTGTGGGGACATGAAAAGCTTTTGTAGAAAGCACCAACAATTGCAAGCCATACATATTACAAGGAATTCAATGTTGAAACACCCTTCGAGTTTCCACTGAATTATATATTGCATAAATAATCTTTATTCAATATAGTCCAGTAAATATAAGATCAACCTTATCTCTATATATACGACTATATTGTCCTTATATTATAAAATATCCTTATATTATAAAAACACTTTGGGAATTTATGTTTTAAGAAATAGTATGGATGTTTTTTTTATGTTATAGGAAGGCAAACAAGCAGACGGATTTCCTGATGGTAAGAAATTCACGCCGCCTAGAGACACCAAAGATGGTAATGGTGCGTTGCCAACCTGAGGTCCGGATGTTAGGCCGGGCGAGTCGCTGCGAAACTCTACCACCTAGTCATATGTCACGGTGTTAGTGATGATTAACCTATGCTCGCCTTTTACGATTTGCCTGGCAAGAAAGGCATGTATTATAATATATTCATGGTAATTTCCATGCTTTATCTTTAGCCACTCTACGTCCCCGTAGTCTAACCGTCTGGTTTTGGACTTCTTGAGGTCCTGGCTTCGATCCCCGGGTCAGGAAAAAAAAAATAGTTTCGATTTCCTAATCAAAATAACTTGCCTAGGATTGGATTTGTTCCCCGTTGGCGATAGGTTTGCCACCTATCGCATTGTGGGACTTAACGTCTTTGGCTAATCGAGGGTGCAATGGTTGTGCCCCTGCTTAACTATTCGGGGATATGGATGTGAAAACACTTCTTTAGAAATACACATTTAGATAATACCAATAATGATAACTTCACAATAAAAGAACGAGATCACTATAGATGTGGGGAAGGTCGGAATTAAAGTTCATAGGATAGTTTCAGGAGAAAGAAAGTTCTTTTATCATGTTCCGACTCAACGTCAAACTTTTCATTCTCTGTGTCATTGCTGCGTATAAGTCGAAGCCCGTTTTGCGGTGACAGACTGCCGAGAAACTTGAGATCTTTTAGTGGTTTTTTTTTACTTATTAGTATACATATTAATAAATATCGGATAAAGAAAAATAGTGTGGTAAACGAACTACACAACATTTAATTTTAATACTACTTTATAAATAATTAACATGCATAACTTATATACATAATATTTATTATAAACTGTACAAGCCTCACATTATCTCAACATTTCAAATCAGACAAAACGTAAAAAAATGGTAAAACATATTAAAATAAACCAATTGCATTCGTAGCATTCGTTGTATGTGTCCACAAGTTCTTATGATAGAAAAAATTACACCACAGACAGGACTTGAACCCATGGCCTTCGTTTCGTATTACATATTGCTTAACGATATGTTATTTACAAATATTCATGGTTTTCATCTTTCGGGAGCGTCCACCTCATCCTGGTCATGGATTCCATTGCACTTTTCACATTTTATAAGGAAATTCTGAAATAATGTTAAAGAATTAGCGACACTGTTTGTACCACAGTTTAAATAGTAAACTAGGAAAGGCGGACATTTTGCAAATCTACTTGCAAATTTCATCAAAATTGGCTCAACAGTTTAGTGTGGCCAACAGATATACTTCCACATTTTATTTTACGGTTTGGAATACAAGCAGATTAACCGATTCAAAAATTACACGCTGTCTACTTATACCCATTAGTTAAATATCTGCTTTCAAACAAAAAAAATGAAAATTTCTTCACTTCGGACAAAGTTGGGTATGTTTCCGTGTTGCCAGGCAGCTCGTTAAAGGCGACCACAGGTTAAATATGCCGATACAACCAAGACCAGTGGTGGTAGAGGGCTCTGCAGCTACTTGCCCAGGTAGGGATCCACCGTCACACTTATTCCTGCTACCATAATGATAATGTCATGTTCCGGTCCGAAGTGTAGGGTATTCAGTAGACTTGCACAATTTACCTAACATCTACTCAGGGCAATGACACACCTATAACATTTACTGTGTCTATATGCCACGGTCGTCTCTTAGCGTTAGGAGACCCGCGTACTTAGTCGCTGCTTGCTCACATAAAAAAAAATTAGTATCTTCACGCCCATATCCCCGAAGAGGTAGGCAGAGGCACAACCAGGGCACCCAAGACTAGCCGAAGATACTAAGTCCCACAATGTGATAGGTGGCAAGCCTATCGCCAACCGGGCACATATCCTATCCCGAGCAACATTTTTTTATTAGAAAATTTGAAAAACCCAATTTTCTTTTTGTTGCCTGACCCGGGATTCGAACCCAGGACCTCATGCAGTCAAGTCAAGTCAAGTCAAAAAAATTAGTAAGTACCTTAAACACTTTAAATGTTGTACGATCAAATTAAAAACATTTTTATTAGTTTGTTGACAAATGAAATATATTTACCATATTATATTGCAGCCGTAAAAGTTTTAATGCTTTTAAGAAATTCACATCAGACGAAGGGTTATACTTTTCCATAAGCCTTACACATTTCTCACTCAATTTTTCAAGCTCTCGAAGAGTTTGGGGATCTCGTTTAAAGTTTTCGCGTCTTCGACCGTAAATGTAGCCCCAATTGTGATGGCCACGAGGACGCCACGTAGTATCTTCGCTAGAAGCTTTATTAGATGGTACATTAACCATTTTTAGTAAAATAACTACAATTGTAAATATATAGCAAACTATATAACTCACAAAAAGAGTAACTTCTACCTCAATATACAACTATGATATGCGTTAACTTTTTAAAACTCCTCATATTTGTATTTCTGGCTTACTCTTTGTGTATTAATAACTAATTAGCTAATTACGTATCAAACTATTAAGAAATTTCGTGTTGTTACTTATTAACGTATTTAATCCTTTTAATTGCAATGATAACAACATAATTAAGCTTAATAGTCCTTAAGTTTGTTTAAATAACAGAGCACATTTAGCAAATATATTGTGAATATTTAACAATAATACTGAGGGTTTTTCATATTGAAATTTTAAATCTTTTAATTTAAAACATTTTGTTTAGATTTTGCCTACAGTCAAGTTAGGAGGTATATGAAATCCGAATGTGAATTTTGTAAATATTTACTTAACAACCTATTGCATTTAGACCAGCGATGTCTAAAGTGAGGTTTGCGGATCCTAGAAATTCCTGGGAAAGATCATCATGGTTGCAAAACTATTTATATTTATAGCTCACTAACTGTTGCCCGCTTGGTCCCACAGGAACGTTGTTTCGGGATAAAAACTATCCTATGTTTTAATCCAAGTTACCCTCTGTGTATGTGCCAAATTTATGAAAATCGGTTCAGCAGTTTTTGTGTGAAGGAGTAACAAACATATAAACTTTCACTTTTATAATATTAATAGGATTGTTGTTTAGCACATAGGAACGGGATTACATTAAAAATTTAAAAAGAAAGTGCGTAAATCCATATTAGCCCATGTGAAGTGTCTTTGTTCTGTTTGTTTATCCTTCTTTCACGTCGCAACGGAGCAATTTTTTAATTTTTTTTGTGTCTAAAGGTTGGCAGAACGCTGGGGAGTATGTATATATGTATATGTAGCATAGATTACATTTCAATATCCTGATATATCTGAAATAGTTTACCACTTTTAAGAGATAACCCATTAACCACGTGATGATTTTTCCGCATTATTTACTGCAATAAACTCCAGTTTAAAAATAAAGTGCCCAAGTAATAATATATTTCTGATAAAAGTTTTTGTCCTTACCTAAATTACAGGGTGTTTGACATGTGATTATTTAATTTTGAGTTCCATTAACATTAATATTGGTAGTCCTTAAGTTTTGAAGTTTGAGAAACCCCTGGTTTAGACTTTGAATATGACTTTGGTTATGACTTTACAAATGACGGGTTGTACATTGTTTTTAAGTATATTTGCACGGAATTTCATTTTTTTTTTCATGTTATTTACAAAATCTGATATCTGTCAAGGCTGAAGGGGGGACCTGAAAATCAGTTTTAAAGCAATATGCTTTAACAATATATACTAAGTGTTTCTCCCATTAGCAACACAGCGCTGCACACTGCGTTTATAATATTTTTACATAGCTATGTTTAATTGTTGTTCCTTGCATAGTATTTTTATCTACATTTTTTTTCATTGTAATGTGTGTTGTGAATGTGAATATTAATAAATGTTTCCGTTCTTTCTTTCTTTCTTTGAATATGTATCAAGTTATTTGGTTATTTCAACTACCTGTTAAATGTGCCAAGAAGAACTGAAAAGATTAAAATTACTTAGGCATTTCTTAACTACCAGCTTATGCAAACCATGACAGTACCGCGCACAGCAGGCTGCTTTACAGTACAAATATGAAACAGTAAAGAAACTACGTACAAACGTTGAAAACGACACACTCACACAAACATGCAAATTGACGTGTCTGCTAAGCGGTTTTTTGGGTTAATGCATGCACGCACACACACACACAAAGATTCGCGTAAACTTTGAACACCCCTCTTTTTCCAGGGACAAATGTTTCTAAGCAAGTTTAACGGAAAGATACTCTGTAAATATACTTGGAAAGATGAAACAAAAGCATTCGCTTCCTGCCCACGGCAGTTATAATTACGAAATTACTACCAAGTGACACTATTACCGCTACAAACCTTTGAAATATCGTATCTATTACAAAATTTAGCCCTAAAGATTTGTATCATTAAGAATTCGGAGAATAATCTGTAGGCAGCTGTGAGGTAGATATCACTATGAACACAAAAAATATTAACCAATCAATTTATTTATTTATTTTAATAAAACTTTATTGCACATAATAAGCATAAATGCGCAAAAACAGGAGAAATAAAAATGCATAAAAGGTGAGCTTATCTCTAACTGCAGAATCTATCTTATACCTTTAAATGAGAAATTCTTGTATTTATATAAATATATAATCGGAATCTCGGAATCGGCTCCAACGATTTTGATGGAATTTAGTATGTAGGGGGAAATCAGTATGTGAGAGCGAAATCAGTAGATATGGTTAGCAATATCAAATTTACATTTATGTACAACTTCAGGTAAATAGTTATAAACATTCGCAATTAAGTAATTAATTAAAAATTAATGTAAAAGTACTAGCTGTCCCGGCGAACTTCGTTCTACCCGTTCATTTTGTACAGGGAAAAAATAAAGTATTATTTTTCCCATTTTCTCTGTAAATTGTATTAGAATCAATGACTAACACCCATAACACCGACATATAACTTGCTTACTTAACTCCAGCGATTTAAATTTTCGAATACATAACAACTTCTTCTAACATAAAAGGTATCTTTTAAAACAATACCTCTTTCTTCTCAAAACAGTTCTTGCAACTCACGACGGCGAGCAGGTATTATAAGCCTATTAATTACTTAATTGCGAACGTTTATAATTATTTAACTAAAGCTGTACACAAACTTAAATTTGATTTTTTATGCTAACCATACCGATTTCGCTCTCACACTTTGACATTATACAGTTAAAGTTTACCACAAGTAAAAGCTACTCGCCTTCGTAAGTTGCAAGAGCTATAATATAACTATCACGCTTTCATCTGACTTATAACTGTCCGAGTCCGAATGAAATTCTGCAAATTAAATTTGATCTGATTCAATCCACTTCCCTATTACCAATTGCGGTAAAATTTTGCATGCCTGCATAAATCAAATAACTTTTGAATCTCGATTTCTTGTTAATCGATTTTTTTATGATATTATGTGACGAAGCAATAGTTATAATATAGTCAAAGTAACCGAAATAGCACCCCGTCATTAAGCCAGTCAGATTAAAAGCCGCGTCCCCGAGCGAGCCATTATAGTCCGGTGAAGTTGTAAAAACCTCGCGGTTAGCAATATATTAGACATTTAAAAAAAAGAGCTTTTTAACTGCTAAACTCCGACCGAGAATTGCCAGTAATTGGGACCACCCATCGCTGAAAACACAATTCGAGGTGAAAGCAACCTATCGGAGAAAACGAAACCCTTTGCCTGACGGCAGCTGAATTCCCCTGAGCTGAGGACAATAACCTGACATTTTGGAGCTAATTCCTTTGAAAAGAAATTAGGTATATGTCTACTTCTCAAGTTAAGGTACTGCTGGAAATAGTCCTCACAAATAAAAACGTGTCACAAAAATGTG
>NJDC01002255.1:279662-376728 GCA_002245475.1 Calephelis virginiensis | reverse complement strand
TGCCTTACTTGAACCTTAGGGATTCGAATCCCAAGCCCTGACTACCTCCAAAGAAACCACAGATTATATCTGAAAAAAGCAATCAACATTAATATCCACAATTTTCAAAAATGTTTTTATTTATCGAGTTTAAAGATTTTGTTAATGTTTTCCTACAGGAATATTAGCTTTAAAATCTGGCGAAACTTGAGTCAGCACTTCTGTTTAAACAAAATATAAAGTAACGACGAAGCACGTTAACCAGCTTGCGAGGGACAAATGGCTTAAACCGACTTAGCCACAAAGAAGTAGCATTACGCCGACTCATGCTATAATCCGGATAAAGCTGGCAATTAAATACTTATCCCCTCCGTATTTCGTCCCTCTTCAGTCAAAATCATTTAAGTTAACCAATATAATAATACACGCTTTTCAAATATTGATACTCTTATTAAAGAAGCCTTAAAACCACAAGGTTTTTTCCTTTCTTCAGAGCATAGGCTAATAACATACATAGCAGCTCGTAGAAAGAAGTATCGATTTTTAATTCACTTTTTTTATGGAATAAGGCATCGAACAAACGTATGGCTATCCTGATGGTAAAAGACAACCGATGTCTATAAACATCATAGTTGTTGCAACTGCGTCGCTATTCTGTGGCCTAGAACTCGGGCTGAGCACTCTGCTCGGCCCACAAAGTTCGGTGAAGTTGCAAAAAATCGCAAGATTAGCAACAAGTTAGTCACTTAAAAAAAGGCCTAGAATTAAGGCCTATTCTGCAAATCTGTCGTCTTTACTATAAGGACCGGAACATAATATGTACTTTCAATACGGTCGCAAGAATAGGTAAGGCGGTGGATTCCTACAAGGGCAAGTTGTTGCACATATGTCTATTTGCCTAGGTAATGAGCCATATAAGCTATGTTCTTACGATTTTCCAAGCAAATGATTTATACAAGGGACATGGACCGACACGGGGAAAACCTATGAGAAAAACTTAATTATAGCTGACACTCACTGGGTAGGAGTTATCCGGGAAATTAAGTACATATCTCCTCACTTAATCCTGTCGACATAACGTTAGCGCTTATATTTTAATAAGAATTAATAGGTACACTTACCTACCTTCTGACGCAATAGGCTTAATATTAATACCTATGCAAAATTTACTTATCAATAAGAACATTTTTAAGAGTTATATACTATTTTTAATAACTATAGAGATAGGTATGTCTACTAAATTGTCTTTAAATAAGTACAATATACTTAAATGTACAATAAAACGCCTGGTGCAAACTCGCCCTAATGCATGTAGGGTTATCAACAGAGGAAAAATGTAGCCCGTACCAAATTCATTTTAAGAGTTAAGACGCAAATATGGCGACTTATGTGTTTCTAATCGACTTGATACTTCAATAAGAATTACAGTCCGTTGTCTGTTGTTTGGACATATGAAATTATACCAAGGGTTAAGGATCCGTATATTTTATTAAAAATAAAATAAATCAGTAAACAAAAATTAGATTCGCTAGACGTTGTTACTATTATACTATTAAAATTTGGTATAGATGTTATATAATCCCTACATGACCTATTCTATGTATTGATGTATGTATGATGTATTCTATGTATGACCTAATATTCTGTAATTATTACAGCCAGTGTTTCATGTTTTTGAGACGGGTTCGACGTCATCAAAGAATAAAGCAAAGAGTATATAAATACTACTTAATAAGAGGCAGGACTTCCATAGATACATAGCAAAGCCGAGGGCATACATTTTGTACGCATCTACGATTGAATTGAAAGTAAGCCTAAAGTCATTCAGATATAAGGCAACTAGTGTCATATGATTTAGATAAATAAAAAACATAGCAAACTTAATTCTTTTATTTTTTAAATAAATGTTGCGCCAAACTAAACCGAATTTTGTTTACAGTTTACTTAAAGTGACACATGTCACTTGACATAACATGGTGAAAAGGTATGACCCGTATAATTTGAAAGTAAGTCTAAAGGCATTCAGATATAAGGCAACTAGTGTCATATGATATAGGCGAATAAAAAACATAGCAAACTTTTTATGAAATTTGCGCTAAACTGGAGTAAAGTAACTGTCCTTAAAGGAAAACGTCTTTACTGAATGGTGATAACGAATAAAATGTTATAAACTATCAAATTCCTTATTTTTTAATTTTATTTAAGCATACAAAAGGACATAGGGACAAAGGAAGCGACTTTGTTTTGTATTATGTAGTGATTTTCAAATTCAAAATAGATTTTATTACGTAGATCTATACAAAGATTCTTGTAACTCGTCTATATAATTCTAAAAACTACCACCGGATCGGAACGCGGCCACTCACTGAGAAGATCCGGCGAAAGAAACTCAGTGGGCTTGTCTTTTTGTTATAAATCTAATTTACAAAACTTTATTACATTTACAATTAATTTGTCGAGATTGAAAATGACCTTTAATTTGTACCAACGGAGAACAGACTGCTGTCTAAAAAACAAAATCCTATGCTGAAGTATTCGTCATCGCAATTATTAAAATGATCTTTTTTTGTCTTTCGACTGTCTTAAACTTTTAAATTCTTGTCACTGTCGGAAATATGACCTATATGACTTAACCTATGAATAAACAATTGGTGAAATGTAAATCTGGCTATCCAAGAATAAATTGCAATTTTATACTAAGAATAAAACTTATCCGAGTTAGGTAAAATTGACTCTACGTAAAGCTATGGTATCCTTACCTAAGATTAGCAATTGAGATTTGTGGGCATTCCTGAAATACACTTAAACTGAGCAAAATTATAAAAATAACATCAAAATTGACATTGAGTAAAGAGTGTAAACAAAATTTACAAATAAAAAGCTTTTTGCTCTTGATCATGCTGAAATTTTACGAAGACGTGTTTAATTTTAGCTTAAATTCGAATAAAAAATCTACCATGGGTATTTCCGCTAGGAGTAAAACTGTTCTAAGCTTTTATAACAGTTCAATACTCTTTGGTTAGTCTATGGTTTCTTATCCATCTGTGATGATAATTGCAGTGTTGCCAACTTAGTGGATTTTCACTAAAACTGGTGGTTTTTAGCCCCTAATTAGTGGCGAAATATTGCTTTTAGTGGCTGGTGGTTTTTTCTAGTGGTTTAGTAAAATTGAGTCTCATTTATTAACAAACAAAACTAAACAAAACTATATAATATATCAATGGCTAAATTACACAAATTTATTTTTAATCATAAAGAAAACACTGTTATTGTTAATATCATTCAATGTTACTTACACATAAATTAAAAAAAAACATTTATTTCTTGTTTTAACACCGTGTGTAACTTATGGGTGTTTAATCTTTCTACATAGAAAGATTAAAACTAGCTCAAATTCTTTGCTAAAGGAAGAATAAACCAAAGTCAAAATTTATCTATTACTATCCATTGTCCCGGCTGAACCTCTGCCGAGTGAACAAATTTCTATTTTTTTCAAGAAATGACGTAGCTTATGTCCACCAGGAATAACTTTTGCCTCATAATGGCATTTTTTTAAATCAATACAGTCGATTTGGATCCAATACAATCAAACAATCAAATCTTTCTTCTTCGTTATCATTATAAATAAATAAATATACCTTGGACAAGTTACACAAATTAAATCTAACCCCAAAGTAAGCATATTATATGCTTGTGTTACGGGTGCTAGTCAACGACACTAATAGATAGAAATACTTAATCAGATACCAGAATAAATTTAATAAACACCCAGATCCGGAAATGCAGACATCTAAACGTGGATCACACAAATGCCTGCCCCCGTCGGGAATCGAAACCGAGCCTCATGGTTGGTCGTTGTAGTTAGGCGTGTACGCTAGCTACTCGACCAACGAGATGCCATACTAACAGCAGCGTCACGTATAATTATAATTTTAAATAGATAAGAACGAAAGGATAATATTGACTACTCGTCCCATAGGAATGAAGCATTTTACTATCGTAAAAAGTGGCCTATGTTCATCAGGGACAATGTCAGCTTCTAAATGCTATTTTTTTTTTAAATAAGTCCAGTAGTTTCGGAGCCTATTCAATACAAAAAACAACCAACTAAATCTTTACTCTTTAGGTATTTTGTTTAGAATGAAATTTTAATTTCGTAATATATTTTGAAAGGATTGTTCGATTTAAGTACCTAATTCAAAATGGCATTGAAACAGTCTTGAATATGAAACTATTTATATGGATAAGGATATAAAAGTATTAATAAATGTATGGAAAACATGGTCCGAATATGGTCACTATTTTTATCACCTTTTAAAATGTATAAAAGTTGTATTGCCCTAAGTTTAATAGATAATATATGGTGTCGCGAACTTTTTTGTATTATAGATATTAATTTGTTCTTTAATATTGTAGAACATTTTTTTGTGCTGTCATTAATAATTTCCACAGCGCATGCAATGAAAGACATTTTGTAGCTTACTTTCTTACACCTAATTGTGTTACATTATTGCCATTTGATTAGGGAACCCAATTTTTTTCTAGCTTTAAATATAGCCGAAGCTCATCAGGGATGATGTCAGCTTCTTATGGTGGAATTTTTTTTCAAATTGGTGCAGTAGTTTCGGAGCCTATTCAATACAAACAAACAAACATATCTTTCCTCTTTATTTTTAGTATAGATAACAGTTTTCTCTTTTTCTCTTTCCTTTTTATTATCAGTATAGATTCCATAAATTTAGGATGAGCATAGAATGATGTAAAGCTAGTCAAGCACCTTGACTCAATCGAAAGCTTGCTTTGAAATAGTTCTTTTTACTTTATTATGTAATAATTGATACATTTAGAAACACAAACTTTTAGTGGAAAATTTAGTGGTTATGAATATAGGAGACAGTAGAGCCGTTTCTTGTTAGTTGTTTTCTGGTGGAAAGCCAGTTTAGCTGTTGGCAACACTAGGCCTAATTGATTGATGAGTAAAATAATAATTCGTGACAGCTAAGTTAGGAATTTCTATTGTTTTCTGAAAAGTGTTACTTTGAATTTGTTTAAATTGATTTGCGCTGTGTAAAATGTGGGATCCAACTCACGTCCAAGTTACAGTGCAAAAAGCCCGAGGACTTGTAATAAAAGGTAAAAACGGCACAAATAACTGTTTTGTTACGATCTCGCTTGGGAAAGATAAATTTCAGACTTCCGTGAAACACAAAGCCACTGAGAATGTAGAATGGTTTGAAGAATGTGAGCTGCGTATTCCGTCTCAAGGAAACACAGCTGAAATCGTTTTAAAAGTCTTCGATGAAGATATGATTAAAGATCATTTATTAGGTCAAGTATCTATTCCGTTAAAAGACCTCGATGCGTATGAGCGTCCGAGGAACCGGTGGTATACATTACGTGGGAAATCGGGCAAGGAAAATGACAAAAATAGAGGTGAATTGGAGGTTAAAGTAAGCTTCACTGTCAAAGAAGGTAGTTTATCTGATCTAAGCAAAAAAGAAAAGCATAAATCGTCACTTTCCAGCATTGCTCAAAATGTAGGTGGCAGTCTGATGAGCATTGGAAGCATAGAAAAGCGTAAGAGTCTAAAGAAATTGGCAAAGAACTTAGGTTCAAAAATAAATCTTACTAATAAAGATAAAAAGAGTGACTCATCCTCCCTTGGCGGTAGTGTTGGAAATCTTAAAGGTTCATTACTTTCTACTCCTGATTCATCAACACCAAAAAGACCATCGGGTGAAGCAGACCCAGGTGTTATCAGCGAAGACGAAGATGAATTTGCTTTTGATGACTTATCTCATAAAAGTTCCGGAAGTTCTCTGAATGTTCAAAACTCGTATGCACCCCGTACAGTTAAGTATACACCATCTCCAGTTAATGCATCACTGGAAAATTTAGGAGGAGGTGAATTTTTAAGAAGATCAACTAGCAGCAATTTAGCACTACCCGAAAAGACAGCTCCTCTCAAACCTGTTCGCTTAAGCCTAGACACTTTTACTGCACCACAACTGCCTGTCCAGGCCTTGGATAAAGATGATGAATGGTCTCAAAAGCTTTACTCGAGAAAATCCATTAGTCAAAATATGATTGACAGAGAAAAATCATCAAGTCTTGAAAGAAACAAGAAGCTAGACAGTCCCAATTCTTTAAAAGAGAAGCCAAGCCCTAAATTTTTTAAAAAGTTTGGTAATAGCAAGCCAAAAAAGTTACTTGAAGAGCGTATCATTGTTGGAGAGGAGAACATTGTGGAAGAAGATTCAATAAACTTAGCATTTGCTAATATTCCTAAAACTGTGCTTAAACAATATGACAATATGTCAAGAGAAGATTTAATTGTCTTAGCTTATAATCTACAAAAAGATGTTGAATCTGAAAAGAAAAAGAACAAAGACCTCGAAAACTATTTAGATGAATTGTTACTAAGAGTAATGGAGACAACACCGAGGATCTTACAAAACCCTTATGTGAGAAATAATAGCATGCACATCAGAAACAAGTAGTAAAATGTTAGTGATTGCAATGGAACCTTCTGTAGCAGTATTTCATATGTTGCATGTATTACATTTAAATTATTTTCCTGTTTTACTGCTACTAATAATAAAACTTCACTAGCAACAAGCTGTGACTAATGACTTAATGACCAAACATATAAAACAAAGCTTAATGCAATTGAAGTTTTTTTAATAAAAGCTGTATTTCAGTTTATTGTTAGTTTTTGAAAGATATTTAATTTGCAATTTGCACTCATAATAAATGAAATCTTGCATATTTGAATTTATAAGCAGAAACGTGTCTGCTGTGGCCATGAAAATACATAATCAGAAAATATAATATGTAATTTTTCATTCATTTAATGTGATTGTTTTATGTTATTGTTACTTTACGACTTATCTGTTACTGTCTCTAGTGATTTATTGTGCCTTACAGAGTGCCTTTTAACAGTGTGATATAAAATTAAGCAAAATAGTTAATTTGTTCCTTTTCTTAAATTAGGACTATTTTAAGCCAGCTCAATTAATAACCAAATGCTTTACTATCAATTCTTCGAAGTACTACTAGTCTTGATTCTGGGTATATCATATCCTATTTTTCAATGATTAAAGACAAGTTTATGCTGGTGCAACATGTGAAATAGTGGTACTGCTATACATCTGCACCAATATTGTAAATTTTGGTTTATCTTAAACTACAATGTGTAGCATCTTCCAATATGAATATTGTTGCTTCAGTGTACATCATAGTTATGGCTTAAGATGGCACTATTTTAATATATTTTTAATCATCAACACACATATCAAAGTTTCACGTTTTAAATAGATAATTTCTTCTCCAGGTGCCAAAAATAGTATCTGAATGAGTAAATGTTAATTTTTGAATGACAAGACACTTTTATTAGCAAGTAAGAGGCATCATATCTATGTTATTGTAATTAATGTTAACTATTAAGTAGGTTAAAAATGAAAGTCCATAGTATGGGGTCAACATGCATGTGAAAAATGAAACAAATTAATTTAGTATTTATGTTATTCATCTAAGAAAGTAAAGGTTTAGATATTAAGTAAGAATATAAAGTGCAAAACTAACTTGGAAACAAGTTTCCTTGTGCAATATCACATGAAGATTAGTTTAACTTTATAATATGTACCTTCTAATACATTCAATTCCATCCACACATTGAGGTTAAATCAAAGTGTTTATTAGTTGTATGTATAAAGATGTTTGAAGATTATTGAGTCAGATAAAAATAATATATTGCGATAGATAAGATAATCAGTTGTGATTTTTGTTTACTTTGATGTGATTATAATAATTGGTATATTGAAATGATTATGATATTACTATTTGAACAAACATAACAATTTATTGATTTATTATTCATAACATTCCAAATTGTGTTAATGAATAATACAAACTTGTTTGTAATGTGTATACATTTTATTTATGTTACTAATATTCTTCCAAAGTGTATTCTGTTAATTTAAAAAGTATAATAAGATTATTACTAAGAACTACTTACTCTTAAGTTAATTAGCACTGTCTAAAGATTAAGAGAAAAGTATGTTATAGGTATTTCTATGATAAGGGCAACGGATAATTATTACTTATTATTCTCGTATTAGGTACACAGTCACAATGTGATGGCCATAGAAATGTCAAAATTGTCTAATTTTAATTTTGAATTTCTTGTTTTTTTTTTGAAAAATTTGAAAAATCTTTGAATTTTCTCAATGAAAAGCCATATTTATAAAAGAAGAAGAATCTTGAATTTGTCAACAAATTAATTACTTGGAAAGGGAGTTTTAACATGGCAGATTGTTTGTTCGCATGTACATTTATGCTAGATTTATTATTTTGTTTTTAAACGCCATAGCATTTTTCTCTGAACTTGCCTCCACCGCCGATCATATAAAAACAATCTAAACATACTAGTGCTTACAAAAATTATCTAAAATCTATATGATTTTGTCAATATCTGTCTTACTGTACAATAAACATTGTGCCATCTCTATAATTGGTATTTAAAACAATTGAGAGTCCTGTATTGAGATAATTTTTGAAAATACAGTTACTTCAAAAAAACAGAATTTAGTCTTTCGGCTTAGCAGTGTGAGCTAGATGTTGTATGTCTTATTTTTCAGACCATGGCGGTTAAAAGGTTAAATTAGTTGTTCAAAATATTAAAGTGTTACTATTATAATGGTAAAAACCACAAGTTCTTTTTCGTGATCGGGTCTCCACAACTTGACTATTTTCGCCTATTTAGCGTTAAGACTATTACTAACTGCTACCTCCTAAACTATTAATAAGTAATATTTTATGTGGCATTGTAACATGCTAACACCAATATCAAATCATCTATCTATCTACCATCTTCTTTTAGTGTATAATAACTTGAAAAGTTATTATTGACCTCAAGGGTTTTACATCATAGAAATATATAGATCAAGATAAATCTGATAGATCATAGAAATACTTAAAAATCCGGGTAATATATATAGCTGTGTATACTCCCTAAATTCTCATAATGTGTACCATCTCATTGTGACTGAATAGTACTGTTGAAGATCCTGTTGAACCAAGTGAACATTAACCCCCTTTAGTTTATTAAACTGGATCTAATATAAATTAAAGGCTGATAATATTTGATTTAGTTTTATTTATATAATTATACAAAATTCTTATAAAAATTATTTGTGGCGACGACCTTTAACTGGAACAGGAGCTGGAGTGGTTGTGGCATAAGTTTTCTGTGATAATTTGTTTAAATAGTAAATTGTAATCAGAGAGAAAATCAAACTGAAAAAGAAGAAATACATTATTTGCAATATAAATTTATGCAGAAAGGTACAAGTTTCAATGAGATGGCCTATAATCTATATGAAATAAAATAGGAATTCTATTAATAATTCAATAATACAAAACTGTAATCATAAAGGACAATCTAGATATTTGACACCACTCAATACATAATTAATTTGGTCCCCACGGCGGTCCAGGTCCTCTGTGTAGAATAGACCATCAGTCTCTCCAATTTTTGCCACCATAATGTCAAATGTCATGTTGCGGTCCAAAGGGTAGGGTAGGCAGTAGACTAGCACTGTAGGCCTAACATCATGGCCACAGGCTAACAATACGACAACAACATAAGACAACAGTGGCCTTATAGACACCATGATGCTATATCATGGTGTCTATAAGGCCACTGTTGTCTTTTACCATCAGGTATATGCTAGTTTGCTGACCTTTCCCATAATGCCAATAATTTAATATAAATCATGCGAAAAACTGCTAACATATTTCTATAGTGAAAATCTTTATGATTTATGGAGTTAGTTAATTAGTTGTTTTTTTTTTCTATTTTTTCCCTTTAATTTATTAGAATTCAATATGAAAAATCAAGTAACATTATTACCATGTAGTAAAACAAATCCTGTGTACCATTCCAGAAGCAATTAGAGAAATTCCCATGGACAAAATAATTTCTGGTAACTTCAACTGGAAATTTTTCCCAAATAATGTGGCTTCCAGATTACCCACTGCCTGTTTTACATTTTAAGGATTCTCATCTAACCACATTATAAATACATAAAAATTAAGTTTCTGGATTGCTAAGAAAACTGGCCACATACATGCACCAATGAGAGCAACCAAACGAAAAGATTTGTAGTGGTAAGAAATACTTATTTATAGCCAGAATAAAAAAATCAATTTTGTCTTATACTTATACTATAGTACTCTAAGGTATAAGTTTACATTTTAATGAATGTAGTTGGAACCTTGGAGTACTTTATTAATAAAAATTATAACTTGGTAAGTGTAACCTCTCCAGTCTAATCATATATTTGATATTAAATACTTTTTATACAAAGGCATTTGAATTTTAGCACTTGCCCTGTGCTTCGGTTAAATTTATAAAAAAATTTAAAGAAAAAATTTTGCCACAGACAGGATTTTAAACTGTAACCTTTCGTCTCAAGTCAACAAATGCTCTAATTCTTTAAGCTACTGAGGATTACAGTCCCGTAGCAAAATTTTTAATTCCTTTCTTACCTGTTAACCTGGGTAGTTATCATATCATAATTGCATGATTCATTGAAATATAAAATTATACAGTCCAAATTAGACTCGAATTAATTGCATGGACTTTTTTAATGGCTAATTTGTTGCTGACCTCAGTTTATATAACTTCATTGGACTTTATGGGCGAACAGAGTGCTCAGCCCGAGACATCATTGTTTAAATGGATTGGACTGCTCCCTTCAATGCCAGCAACAAGGGCTGTCTCCCAGAAGATGCATGGACTATGTGTTCAAGCTATTAGAGTTATCCATTACCTATATTCGTAGTTTGTCGACCTTACATGGTTTATAATAAAAAGGATACGGTAACAAAAAACATAAACATCAAGGATCCAAGATAGCCTCCAAAAATAATTGTAATTGGTGATTTTGTTAATATAGGCTTATACATCTGCATTCCCGAAAATATAAGTACCGTTAAAATTGACGATAAAACAAAAGAAGTGGCACTATTTACCGCTGAAATGAAATATCACAATTATTATTGTAGAAAACATAATATGATTTGCCCGATGAGAAGATTATCTTCCCAGTTTTTATAAACCTTACCCATTTTAATATTTATAATGGTTGGATAAAAACTGTAAATAATAGTGTATTATTTGTATTAAAATTTGTTAAAACAATTTGAATTTTATTGATGCCGGCACAGCGGTGACGTGTCGTGTCAAGTGTGGTGTCAAGTGTCAACCAAAGAGTATATAAATACTACGTAATGACAGGCGGGACTTCCATAGATACATATCAAACCCGAATTTGTATAAAGTTTACTTGAAAAAGTATAACCCGTATAATTTGAAAGTAAGTCTAAAGGCATTCAGGTATAAGGCAACTAGTGTCATATGATTTGGGCGAATAAAAGATATAGCAAACTTATTTTTCTTCTTCTTTCTTTCTTTAGGTTTTGGCCTTCACGTTAGTATTTAGCCATTAGTCAAGTAGAAATTTGCATAAAATTTAATCAATTATATTTAGTCATCAGTCATTAGTCGTCAGTAAGTCATGTCAGTCATGGTAAAGCGGTGGCCTCATTACTCAAGCTCATGTAATGAGATTTGGCAGCAACCAGGAAATACACGATACGCTAATTTCTTCATAATTATTTCCTTTGTGCACTTTCACTGCACAAAATTGTTCAAAATGTCACCAAAATTGACTAATTTCACTCAATATCAACACGAAATTCAATAATTATGAAAAAACTTCGACCATCTTTTCTCTCGATGGAGCCAAAACTGTTTTTTATTTTTTGTTATGAAAGTTGCTTTAAACCAGTGTTGTTATCGTAAAAATTTGGGTTGCCGTATGTGATATTCCAAATTGCCGTATTTTAAGGAATTTGTTAAAGTTGCCGTATATAATTTAAAAATATTTATTACTCATTTGTTTCTTCTCCATAAAGGTTTCTTATCGTTTGTATAACTTCATATTCATGTTTAGCTTTTGCATAATTTTCCTTGATTCTCATTTTGTCACTTCAATTTTGGTAATTTAACGTTACCTACGGTGCACTTTGCTCTGTATATATATCATCAACAACAGGAGCAATCCAATTTTTGAAAAATCGCCACTTTCCCACTTTTTTTTGTTTAATACGTTTTTGACGTAGAAGGTCCTTTGGAATCACAATCACTTTTTTTATCAGTTTAAATCACAGTCAAACCAAGTGAACTGTTCGAAATGTTTGAGCTATTCGACCGAAACTTGGATCTCATAAACCAAATACTTTACTATAATCATGTTGTCATATTCATTATTTACTGATGTTAAAGAAATGTCCCAATACAGCGATATGAACTGTTTTAGCCGCATGTGGGGATTTCACCGACTATCGGTTAAGAGTGATTCGTTTAGCTGCACTCTGGCTAAAAAATGTTTTTTTTTTTCACTTATAGCCATTTGCCGTATTTTTTGATACGGCATTAATAGTCCTAGCGTATGCCGTATTTTGTGACAAAATAAACGTGAATTACCGTGTATTACGGCAATTGCCGTATCAATAACAACACTGCGCTAAACTGGTGTCAACTTAACGTCAGACATCTTGTCATGTGTAAATATAGATTAAATACAGCCAGAGATCAATGTTGTTTATAAAATACGTAAAATTCAGACTAGCATTTCACTGGTCAAAGATTTTTGTCCAAGTTTTGATCTTTCTTTGACAAACCAATGTGACAAACGCACTCACTCTGTTAATGTCTATGTCTAAATTTTCTTCTTAATTTATAGCCAGTTTAATTTGGCGTTTTTAAAGCTATTTAGCAATAAATAATACATCGACTATAACGCGTTTTTATTAACAAAATATTTACTGAAAAAAAACGTTCACTAACATTTATGTGTAAACAGGTATGTAATTACGTTACTATTTTCGAAAGAAAAAAATAGTTATTGCATCAACTCTTTTTATTTTATATTATTTTTGAAGTGAAAACTTCTTTAGCAGCGTTGCTTGCTTTTTTTGGAATGGTTAAAAACCATTGACTTCTAATGGAAAAAACTTCTAAACTCGCGTCAGATCGTAAGAACGTAAGACGGCGCACTGCGCATGCGCGAATAAGACGGCGCGAGATCTAAAATAAAACGTCGATTCATTACACATTCATTCATTAGTATCGTTGACTAACAGCCATAACACAAGCATATAATTTGCTTACCGTGGGTTTAGATTCAATTTGTGTAACTTGTCCAGATATATTTATTATTTATTTATTATTATTATTTTATTTACATGGTCAATATTTCTTATTCATTACATTTATATATTTAACAAATAAAATATTTAAAATATAAATATAAAGTTATTATTATCATTTTCTAAAAGAGTTTCTTTTTCTCAGCTTTTTAGGGCTGGTGTTTAGTATAACTACGGGCCAAGGCCAAGTAAATTATAGTGTGCGGTGTGGGGTTGGTGATTGTGGAGTATGTCATACTCTTGAATTCTATTCTAACTGCATGAATTTTCTAACTATCCTACATGTATTTAGTATAGCGGCTTTTTGAATATTTGGTAGTATATAAGGTTCTAGATCTATTAGAGTTAGGCTATTGTGGATATTGATAGGTGTAACACCGGTTGTTGAGATCACTATGGGTACTATGTAAACTTTATCTTGTTTCCAGATTCTCATTACTTCCTCCTTTAGTTCTGTATATTTACTTATTTTCTCTGTTATTGTCGTTTGTAGATTATGGGTGTTAGGTACTGCAATATCTATTAAATATGTGGATTTATTTATTTTGTTTGGACGGTTGTAGTGAATGGTTCTGTCAGTGAGAGTGGCGCGATCGTAGTAAAGTTTGTGTGTTGTGTTTTCTAGGACTGTCTGCGGTGAGTACTTGCAATATGGTGTGTTTGTGTCTTGTATGAGTTTGTGCTTGAGCGCTAATCTTTGGTGAATGGTGTTGACAATTTGATTGTGTCTGTGAGTGTAATTAGTTTGTATGTTTTTTGTGCAAGCTCCGGTGATATGTTGGATGGTTTCTGGTTGTGATTGGCATCTACGGCATTTGTCATTGATTATAGAGGGGTCTTTTATTATATATTTTCGGTAGTTTATGGTATTAATTACTTGATGTTGTATTGCAATCATAAAACCTTTAGTTTCTGTAGATGAGGTGAGATATGTTTATTTCAGAATTATTATATTTAAGTATATATCCGGCTCGAGCGCTATGCAATCGGTAGGAGAGGGGATTCAGTGCAAGGCAGAACCACAAAGGAATCAAGGAATCTGATACATTCCTTTTTAATAGCTATTTCTCTAGTGGTTATGCTTGTGTCTCTATTATATAAATGTAATTTAGTTTTCCACATTTCCATAATATTACGAAGAAACATTAGGATGGCATGCATGGTTAACTTTGAAAATTTCTAGAATTTTAATCAGCCAGGAATGATTTCGGCTAATGTGTTGTGTAGTACTATTGTAATTTTTTTATACCAGAAATTATGAATTTTATCTAAACCTGGAGATTTCCAGTTACATAGTTTTGCTGTAATGTTCCTAATCTCGTCTACTGATTTGTGTTCAAATTCCATTTCTTTTATCGTATTCCATCTTTGTTCTTCTTCTGCTATCCATCCAGCGTTCTCTTTGTGTGGTGTTTGTTCCTCCCATATTGTTCTATTTGTTATTTTGTTGGTGTTTCTGTATTACTAAAATGTGTATCTGATTTTTGATTCCCTAGTTGTCTGTAAAATAGTTTTTCATAAGTTGCAAATGTTTTGTTTTCCTGTTTTCGCTGTTCAGATTTCTTGTACCTTTTAAGCCTGTTTGATTTAAGAGCTAGCTTTTGTTTAAGTGTATCTAAATATTCTTCTGGTTTTCTGTTATTGTTTTCAAGTCTCGTGTGTGTTGCTGTGTTTTTAAAAATTGTTTCCACTCTTTTGACTACTTTCCTAGATCTATTATTATTAAGGTATTGTGTGAGTTGCCCCAGATCTACTCTCAGTTTTTCTACATATTTTTGTAGTCGATGTTGCCACGCAGGTTTATAATCCCCTTTATGTTTTCTTGCTTCTGTATCATTTGTTATTTTATAGTTTAATTTTTCTAATATGACTAATGCTGTGCCATATATTAATGTGTGAATATGAATGTCTATGAGTTGTGAGCCTGGTAAAATAAGTTCGTTCAGTATTTTCGTATTAAACAAATCAATCAGTTTAGTTAATTTTGGACTATATTTTAATTTCGATAGTTTTGGTCGAACCATAGGATCCATTCCTGAGTATAGAGTAAGTGTACTTCTTAATTTATCTGTCATTTCTTGTATCGTTTATGGGATTAATGTTTATTAGTGTATCTATATCATTCTCTGTCAGTAATGTAAGTGAATCTGTTTGTGTGGAAGTATGTTTGTTGATGGACAAGTAAGGAGATGGTGTAATGTGATGTGAACGTGGTATTGATGTATTTAGTGTATAGTAATGTGTTAATTGTTCTTGCGTTTGTACTTCTACTCGTCCGCTATCGTTATTTCTAATTTTCTCTTCATGTAGTTGTATTCTTACTTTCTCTTTCAATTTTTCTAATATATCTGTGGATAATAATTATTTGTTTCTTTCTTTTGTTCTTTTTTGGTCTGATACTCTTTGCTCTGATACGTTGACATCAGGGTACTCATAGGGTACTGTAGTGAAAACCGTTCATGCAGTTTTTTCCCGTAGATGGTCATGTCAGTCTCTAATTTGGTTATATAGTAGTAGGTGCGCATGATGAATAGGTTGACATCTTGACTCCATTTCATATGCAACCTAGGTTTTGCTGCCTTGGTAAACGCGGGGAAAAAGGCATTTGCCACCCGCGCAACAGCTAAGATAGGACTAGGGCCAGGCGTCTTTCGCGAATTTTCTTCGACGACAGACACCGGTGTGGGTACATAAGATGCAGTGGAAGGGCTAAATGGTTTTACTAGTGATGATAATGAATGGAAACTATTGTTGTCTATGTCAGTCTCAGTAGCATCTTCGGGTGACCCGGAGCGAGCCTGCCTATACTCCACTCCGCTGACGGTTCGTATGCTGTCACATCCAGCGTCAGCTCCAGATGTGCCCCGGCGATCGCCCCCGGGCAGCGGCTCAATACGTTTCTTCTTTGAACGAGTCTCCATTTTGAATGGGTGTCCAGAGCCACGTTAGCCACGCCAGTAATTTCATAAATCGTGTGTCCGCCCCCCACGTGATCAGGTGGTCGATCAGGACGTGTGGTTGTTTAGGGGGCTTATTATTATTGTTATTATTATTATCATTTATTTTCACTATCTCTTATTTTCTACGTTTATCTATTTAACATAAAAAAATAATATTAAAAATATAAACATAAAAAACAGGATACCAAAAACGGTGGTCTTAAAACGAAACCGTCAGTGGTCAGTACGACAGAGTGAGGAACCTCCGCACAATGCGTGCCGTCCCCAAAACTGCTGCCTTCTGAATCCGGCCCTTAACCCAGGGTTGCAGAGCGAGTCTCTTAAGGTGTTGGTTGACTCTTCGCTATAAGACCGTTTACTGACACGACTATCGGGACAATTCTTGTTGAGTCAACATCCCACTTATCAGTAACCTCGTGCGCTAAGTCTATGTATTTTGTCAATTTTTCCTTCTCAGCTTTCACGAGGTTAATGCCACATGGAACTGTGATACCAACAAGAAAAGCTAGGCGCTCCAACCAATCTACCAGCACGATGTCAGGCTTATTGGTGACAATAGTCCTGTCCGTGGTGATAGATCGGTCCCAGTAGAGCTTTGCATGGCTATTCTCAAGAACTGGCTGCGGTATATACTTATAGTAAGGCACTTCAAAACCGACAAGTCCATATCGAAAAGCAAGTTGCTGGTGGATTATCTTGCCTACTTGGTTATGCCTGTGCAAGTACACTCCGTTGGCAAGATGAGAACAACCGGAAATAATATGCCTAATAGACTCACCAGGACGATGGCACGCTCGACATTTATCAACTGTGCCGTCCCTCATGTATTTCTGATAGTTATTCGTCTTGACAACATCGTCAGTTATTGCACAAGCAAAACCCTCGGTTTCATCAAAGAGTTCACTGAAACGTAACCAAAATACGGATGCTATTGTATCAATATCAGGCGCATAAAAACCTGATAAAACCGACCATGTAATTCTTTGCGCTTCCATACGTTCAAGCGATCCTGAGTACTAAGTACCACCGGTTTATGCCAGTTCTTTTTACCTACGGAGAGCGGAGTCAGTCCATTGTCCACTGACACTACATTACGATGCATTTCACACTCAACATGTAGGAAGTATTCTCTAAGATTGCATACTTCACGGTTATGAAAGTTTTTGGCATTAAGGAAGCCACGTCCTCCAGATTTCCGAGGAATATACAATCTCATCACAGATGAGCGTGGATGATGCATGCAATATGTTGTCAATAGTTTACGGACTCTTCGGTCCAGGGTGTCTAGCTCTGTTTTAGTCCATCTTAATATGCCAACTGTGTATAATAAAACAGGCATCACCAAGCTGTTGAAAGCGTGCACCTTATAACCCCCATACAAAAGGCTTTTCAACAGTTTTGTCAAGCGACCAAAGATACGTTCTATCACCAGCTGTTTAACTTCCCGATCCAGTATACCTAGAGCCTCTGGCATACCAAGATATTTGTAAGTTTCAGTTTCGGAGATCTGAGAGATACTGCCTCTGAAAGTTGTAAATAGTCGCTCTGTACAACCTTCCCTTTCTGCACATGTACAACCGCACATTTATCTACGCCAAACTCCATCCTAATGTCACTACTAAATGTATGTGTTATATCAAGTAGTGACAACAAGTCTGGTTTATTTGATGCAAACAACTTGAGATCATCTATGTAATAAAGATGACAAATAGTCTCACCCCCTCTACGCAACCGATAACCTAGCTTTATATCCCTTAGCATAAGGATTTAAAGCCAGACAAAACAACAATGGACTCAAGCTATCACCCTGGAAAATGCCCCGCACAATCTATATGGGTTCGGAAATGTAAAGAATGTTTAGGGTTCCACAGAGCTGGACGTTTCATATAAGAGAATAAATTCCTTTAAGTCATTATTTCCTTCGTTAACATTACTATCAACGACAGAGCATATTCGTATTTTGTCACACATCGTCACTACTCACACGTTGTTCCGTCATGGCTGCAAGCGAATAACATAAAATATCTCGATGCGCTTACATTTAAATATTATTGAAGCCACGCCCCCTGACTATCGTGGATTTCAAGATTTCCAGAAATCTTGTGATATTATCACGATACCGCGATACAGCATATTAAACTATCAATATTATCAGGGTATCATGATATTATTGATAACGTAAAAAAGATACGGAAAACGTGGTAGCATGGTCTTAGCTGGTCTCAGAAAGAAGCAAATTAACAAAAGTAAGTAAAGAGTTTTGGAGCCACCATGAACGAAGATGATCGTAGTTTTTTCGTAATTATTGAACTTTGTGTAATTAGTTAAATTTGGTGGCAGTTAGTTTAATATTGTTCAGTTAAAGTTTACAAAGTTACGTTGCAGTCATGAAAAAATGCCGCCAAATCTCACTAAATGAGATTGTGTAACGAGGCCAACGCTTTACTCAAGACCCTGATATGATTTTGTATATTTTTTATTGACTTATGACTGTTAAAAAGAATTTATTTAAACGGAAGACTGGCAGCATGGTCTAAAGATCTTAACCGGCCCCAAAAAGCATCAAATAAACTTTAAAAAGTAACCAAAAAAAAGGGTTTTGGCGCCATCGTGAATGAAGATGGTCATAATTCTTTCACAATTATTGAATTTAGTGTAAATTATGAGTAAAATTAGTTAATTTAGGTGGAAATTAGTTTAATTTTGTTCAGTGAAAGTGCACAAATTAAATAATCATGAAGAAGTTAGTGTATCGTGAATTTCCTCGTTACCGCCAAATCTCCCAAAGTGAGCTTGTGTAAAGTGACCACCACTTTACTCAAGACCCTGACGTGACTTTGTAAATAGTGACTAATGACTGTATAAGAAATAATTGTTATAGAAGACATGTGACTTATGATTGTTTATGAACTAACTAATTAGTACGGAAGACGTGGCAGCATGGCCTAAAGGTCTTAGCCGGCCCCAGAAAGGGGCAAATTAGGGCAAATTAACTTAAAATAAAAAAAAATAAAAAAAGGGTATTGTCAGGATGTAAGGGCGGGCTTTTACAAAAAATACTTGGTCTGTGTTATCAAAACAAACTTTTGATTTCTGGTGATCTGCAAGTTTTATTTTTAATATTTTTGTTAGTTCTATTTAATATTTATGTAAGGATCGTTTGAGGTTAAGGTTAATTAAAGAATATGTTAGATGTTAGAAAAGTTTATTTGAAATTAAGATAGGCTATTTGCCTTTTACTGTGGATCAAATTGTGATAACAATGTTATTTACGTAGATATTTGATAACACATTCAAACATTTTATATGTAAATTTGGTGACGTTAAGTTGCTCTATAACACTAGTTACTCAAGTAAAATTTTAACAATTTGCAATGAGTTTTCTTAAAACATTAGTCTTGGATATACCAAAAAAGTCTTTGGGTCTAAGATTTATTGTAAGTATTTCTTTACATTTTACATTTTTTCGTACCTTGCTTAAGAGCAAGGTACGAAAAAGAAACGAGGCTTATGTAAGTTTATAGTTTGTTTTAATTTTTTTAGAGCAGCACATTTCCCGATATACGAATATATGAAGTGGGACCTAGAGATGGACTTCAAAATGAATCAAAATTTGTACCTACTGAAATGAAAGTTGAATTAATTCACAAGCTTGCATCTGCTGGTCTGAAACACATTGAATCAGCAAGGTATTAATTCCTTTTAAAATTAGGCTGTAATCAATACACTGTTAATATATTTTATGTAAATATTTCTTAGGTTCTGACTATTATTGTACTATTTGTGCTGTAACCAATAAAATTACCTTAGCATAGTAATGGCAAAATTACATTTAAAATTCAATCATAATTATGTCTCACATCAATTTTAATATGAAATAATAAATGGTATTTATTTTATTTTTATGGGATAAGACTTTAAACTGGCAGAATCATTTAGGCTCACCTAATTGTAACAGTCAACCGACACCTTGAGACACCAAAGTTGCTATAGACCTGCCTGGCTTCCTTCACATTATTATTTTATATTTTTTACATACAAACACTCGGGTTTCGGAGACTCTTGACACCACTTGATCGATTTGATCATGGAATGTCAACATAGGCCTTTGCGGGGTACCTACATCAGTCCACATTTGCATTGTTTATCTGCTTTGTCATCTTTTTTCATGTCCAAACTATGGGAGCTCTCATTTTAACACCAATATTTTCTTTCAATCCCTCTCTTATTGGATCTTACTGTTACAAATGCAGTCAGCGAGCGTAACACCACAGATTTTCTTTAGTACTCTTATTTCGACCGCATTTATTCTATTCTCATGCTTTTTCTGACATCCCAACTCTCGCATCCATACAACATAAGAAGAAGCACAACATTGTGCAAATCTAGTCTAGCACTTTGACTGTGTGTCCAAGATATTAGGTTTAACATGCAAATTAATTGTTTATCCTACCCTCCAGACCTATAGGTAATGCAAAAGTGCCGAGCACTATGTATAATGGTGATAGAAATAGGTAATGAGGTGAATCCCTTCTTAGGCAAGTCGCTGCAGTATCCTATCCAAAATATGACTTGTTGGTAAAAACGTAAAGAACCATTTTACCAATGCTCGCCTTTTCCGATTGCTCAGAAAGGAAGGCATTGTGTAGTCTATTCTAACAAGCGGAGTATGTGAAGTAGAGTACAAGTATTGATAAGGGGGTACTTGTCTATGCAATATGTTAAATAAATTTAAGAATTTCTCATCTAGTTGCAATTATACTGTATTATTAATAAACAAGATAAAAATGCTCCAAGGTTTAAGTTGACAGTATTGTCCTAAATATGCTTATACAGAAATGGAATAGTTTAGTCTTTATTTATTAATTAATGAAGAGATACCATTTTATTAATAAATAAAAGCCAGGTTAAAGCTATTTTTTTAAGCCCTAATTGCACTGTAATACAGGCTATAATAAAGTAATATAAGCCTATATTCCCGTTTACAGTTTGAGCGTCATTAAACATATTTTTTGTCCTACGTAGCTTGTCCTTCGACAAAGGCCTCCTTTAAAGCTCTCTAGAGAAAGAGCAATACGGGCTATAATATAAACTTAAAACTTGTAGTACTTTGGTCTATATTTACTAATAAGCTGGCTGCCTATTGGTAATCTTCTGCTTATAGGTAAGAATTTATCATGATAAAAGTGCCATTCAGGATTACTGATATGTTATTGTTGTACTGGAAATCAAGAACATGGATTTCCTAATGATAAGCACACTACCTATAGATACATAAGATGGCAACAGACCAATCTTAGATTATGTCAACCTTGACAATAAGTAAACATGTTTTATATTTTAACAGCTTTGTGAGTCCAAAATGGGTCAAACAAATGAGTGATGGTGCTGACGTGATGAAAAATCTGAATAGGTCCCCTGATGTTAATTACCCAGTTCTTATACCAAATGTGAAAGGATATGAAGCAGCAGTAAGTAATTAGAACTAAAATTATGACTATAACAGGAACTGATTTAGGGATTTCCTGATCTTGTCACCCTAAGACTGAAAGTTTAAGTCTGATATTTTTTTTTTATGATAATGCTTCCATTATCGTGCAAACAAGCAGACGGATTTCCTGATGGTAAGGAATTCACGTCGCCTAGAGACACCAAAGTGGTAATGGTGCGTTGCCAACCTGAGGCTGGGATGTTAGGCCTCGAGCAAAAGTTACGTCAACAGCAAGCATTGGACGTTATGGTGGCAGGAATAGGTAAGGCGGTGATACCAATCCAGACGAGTCGCTGCAAAACTCTACCACCTAGTAGGATGCCACGGTGTTAGTGACGGTAAGGCTATGCTCGCCTTTTACGAGCTGCCTGGCAGGAAGGTAGATGATCTATACTGCAAAGGACACTGACATCTGAGTAGGTGGTAGAGTTTCGCAGCGACTCGTCCAGATTAGTAACCACCGCGTGTTCAAGTTAGGAGGATAAGGTAGATGGTGAACTTCCTTTTGCTTGGAGCCTAACATCCCAACCATCAGATTGGCAACGCACCATTACCACCTTTGGTGTCTCTAGGTGGCGTGAATTTCTTACCATCAGGAAATTCGTTTGCTTGTTTTGCGTTCCAATATCATAAAAAGCTAACATTTTATTTAAATTTCATTCAATTCCAGAATACATCTTGAAGACATCCTTACACCAATAATTTTAATAACTTAGAGACAAACCTATAACTTTTTGGTTAACATAGACTCTGCCAAAATTTTTTTTATGCTAATTGATTAGTTTATTATTTCATCTTTTATTTGCTCATTAAAATATAACTATTTTTAGAAACAATGTAACATTGAAGAAGTCGCCATATTCCCGGCTGGCTCAGAAGGATTCTCGCAAAAAAATTTAAACTGCTCTGTAGAAGAAGGTATCAGGAGATTTAAAGAGGTTGCAGATGTTGCTACAAAAGATGGGATGAGAGTTCGTGGCTACATTTCCTGCGTAGTGGGTTGCCCCTATGATGGACCCATTAGTCCCAAAGTAATTGCTAAGGTAACTTTAATTAAGTTTTAATTGCTGTAAAAAAAAAAGTAAAGTGCTGTAAATAATTTTGAGGTATTGGTCTTTTTTAACCTCCGATGCAAATAAGTGTGCTGGAGAGTATCGCTAAGGTGGACTATGACACGTGCTATGACAAAAGAGCGACGCACCAGTAATGATTATAATGTCTTTAGGCGACGGTTATCTCGACGAATACCTGCTTGTTCGCAGGTGTACGTTGTTCTTTGTTTGCCCCCATTTGGTCCACGTCCGCTAAATAGAATAAACCAACTTCCAGATAGAGTCCTGCCTGCCAGATAGAGTCCTGTGCAGCAATTTTCCCGGGTAGGGATCCACCACCATAACTATTCCTGCCGTCATAATGACTGTTTGGTCCGGGTCCGCTGAGTAGAATGGAGCATCTGCCTCTCGGCTAACCACCTCGTAAGAGACGAGCACATGTTAATATGTACGTCATTATTAACACAAGACACCTGGTAGTAAAGTGCTCTGAAGCAACTTGCCCGGGATCTACCGCCTTACCTATTCCTACGGCTGTTATGAGTCATATTCTGGTTCGAAGTGCTAGATAGCTGGTAGACTGCAGTCTGCACAATAGTCTTAACATCCCGGCTTTAGGGCAGCGACGTACCCGTAACATCTATGGTCTCTTACCATCAGATTTTTGTGCCTATTTGCTGACTTGTAAAAGAAAATTTTATTGCAGATAACAGAAGATCTATTCGCCATGGGTTGTTACGAAGTATCTCTAGGCGACACGATAGGTGTGGGCACAGCTGGGTCGGTCCGGAAACTGATGAAGGAAGTGTTGACGGTTACGACTCCGGATAAGTTGGCTCTTCATTTTCATGATACATACGGACAAGGATTGTCCAATTTACTGGCTGGTTTGGAGGTAAGTCATTTTGTGAAACATGTTGAGGAGCTATCAGTCGGCGGACTTTAACCCCTGATGGAAAAGGAGAGGTTTGACCTTTCGGTGTGTGTCTGTGTGTGGCTTCATAACTTTTGAACGGATGGAACAATTTCGATTTTTTTTTTGATTTTAGCTATATTACGTATTGATTTTGCGGCCGCGGCGGTTGGCTGTTGCTATTATTTTGCCTATGATTAAATGTGATTTATATATCAATTACGACCTCACTCTTAATATATATACACGAACGGACAAGTTATTTAAACAAATAATTGTTTAGGGCTCGAAAGCGTATAACCTTTCTTAGTTGCTTATAATATAAGACGCTTTGTACGTTTAGAACTTGTATAATAATATCGTTTTCCTGTGTTTGTGATCGCACTCCTTCGAATTTGCTAAATCGATATTCCAAGATGTCGCCTTTGTGGTCTAGCGGTCCGGGTGTTGGACTTGACTGCATGAGGTCCCGGTTTCGAATACCGGGTCGGCCAACAAAAAGAAAATTGGATTTTTCCAATTTTCCACGTGCGTGCGTGCGTGCGTGCGTGCGTGCGTGCGTACGTGCGTGCGTGCGTGCGTGCGTGCGTGCGTGCGTGTGTGTGTGTGTGTGCGTGCGTGTGTGAGCGCGTGCGTGCGTGCGTGCGTGCGTGAGTGCGTGCGTGCGAGCGTGCATACGTGTATGTCATCATAAATTTCGAACGCTTCAAATGATAAAATACACAATTCGGAACCTACAATACGTCGTCGATGGGATCACTAAAAATATTCATATATTCCGCGTCAAACACGGTCTAGTGAGAATATTTCTTTCGAAATGGGTCATCAAAAGTTAAAAGTAGCGTCACAAGGTCAAGACATAAGCGTAGCAAGGTCCTTGCCTTGCTTATGGATTGCTGAAAAAACAATGGAAGTTACTGATGGGTTATTTGGCTATTTTGGCATACTAGCTTTTTCTCGCGGCTTCATATGCATTTTTAAGTTTTTACTCTCCCGCTAATATTAAGATATCATTATAAAAAGTAGCATGTCTCTTCTAAAGTCTTATCTACTTATTTGCTAAAATTAATCAAAATCGGTTCAGGAGTTAAGGACATACGAATACTTTAGCATTTAGTGGGGAAAGCGCATATAGTACGTTATTACAAAAAGTAATGGCCTTTGTGGTCTAGCGGTCCAGGTGTTGGACTTGACTTCATGAGGACGGGTTCGATTCCCGGGTCGGGCAACAAAAAGAAAAATATGGGTTTTCCAATTTTCTAATAAAAAAAAATTTGGTCGGGATTGGATATGTGCCCGGCTGGCGATAGGCTTACCACCTATCACATTGTGGGATTTAGTGTCTTCGGATAGTCGTGGGTGCCCTGGTTGTGCCTCTGTCTAACCCTTCGGGGATATAGGCGTAAAGATACTTACAAAAAGAATCTAAAAGTGAACAAATAAATGTATGTAGAGTAGAATTTCAACAAGTTCCGAACGAAAAGACAAGCATATAATAATAGGTGATACCTGCGACTTTTTAGCCTTAATATCTAAGTATCGGCGTCCGAACGTGGACTAAAAGATGTGTGCTGTTCCAGATTATAATCTATCTCATTGTCATAGTTGATCCAAAAGTGTTTAGCGTTGTGGCATTGTGTATTGAATAACTAATACAACATTATTCGCATTTATCAAACTAAGATAGGTGGATGATAAATTTTAAGATACAGTACACACTTGAAGATATTGGTCATTTTTAAGCACATGTAGCACTTTCCAGTTAATTTTATTACCTTTACCGTGTTTTAAAAAAGAAAAAGTAGAAGTTATAAAGGATTGAGAAAGGACAAGTAATATGCTATCTACACTATACGATTTCCTACATTTTTCTCTTTCTTATTTTTAAAGTTAAAGGGGGAAAAATCTACAGAAGAAAGAAGAATAATCTGTAAATTATTCTTCTTTCTTCTGTAGATTTTTCTCCTTTGTCAGTTTTGAAATTTGAAATTGTACACCAATGCTAAACAAAGAAATAGCAAAGGAAGAAATAAAGAAAAGAATTAAAAAAAAATATTTGTGCACTTCTTTCGAATACAAAAACAAATATTTTATTACTTTCTTAGGTCTGGCAAAGTTACTTTAATTTCATATAAAATCTTGCTGTCTCATACGGTGGCATTATGGTGGCCTTCTTTTGACCGATTGCAAATATGTAACTTAGATTTATTCACTAGAAGTAATATTGCATATTTAAAGCCTGTAGGTATATAAATTACGAGTTACGTTGTTTGTCCGCGATGGACTCCTAAACTACTTAACAGATTTTAATTTAATTTGCTCACCGTGTGCATTTTCTTATATTAGAGGTCAACGAACAAACACACGGCTCTCCTGATGTTAAGAGACAATCATGGCCTTTAGGTACCATATGTTTTAAAGGTGCGTCGCGTTTCTGAGGTAGGGAGGCCTATTGAGCAAGTCTACCAGCAACCATATCCTATAAAACCGGAGCATGACAGAGTCATTATGGCGATTCCTACCCGGGCAAGTTGCTGCACAGCATTATTTGGAAGGGGATGTTGGTCTGCTCTACTTAGTGGTCCCATACTAATACAAGGAGAAACTGATTTGACGACCTAGTTTGATCCAACTTGAAAGATAGGATCGCTTACATCTTAATTTATAGATGCAATATTATTTTATTACAAATTATTTTTTAATTATCTGAAACTACAATGTAATGTTACAAAAACCTTATTCTTCGATCTGCTCGTTACAGTTTTTTATAAAAATAGAACCTTACTCTTTGGAGAATCATAACGCCTAGGATTTGCCACAACGTAATTTGACCATATGTAGATATTGCTGAATGAATGAATCGTGGGACCCAAGGGCCCTTTATAGTAAGCGGCCATGAATAGGGCCTTAATGTCGTATTGGTTCCCCCGTGTTGGTCCGGGCTCCTTTCCCGTGTTGGTCCGGGCTCCTTTCCCGTGTTGGTCCGGGCTCCTTTACAGAATAGGCCATCTGCCTTCCTGCCAGGCAGCTCGTAAAAGGCGAGCATAGGCTTACCGTCACTAACACCGTGACATCTGACTAGGTCATAGAGTTTCGCAGCGACTCCCCGGATTGTATCACCATAGCGTCATGACGGGTTTCGGTTTGGAGGGTAAGGTAGCCGGTAAACTTACTTTTGCTCGAGGCCTAACATCCCGGCCTCAGCTTGGCAACGCACCATTACCACCTTTGGTGTCTCTAGGCGGCGTGAATTTTTTACCATCAGGAATCGGTCTGCTTTTTGCCTTCCAATATCATAAAAAAAATATTGGAAAACCTATATGATTTACAGATTGAAAACTTATAGTATAAAAATAAAAAAAGCCCTTCATAAAAAAATAGAATAATTATAATAATAAAAAATAGAATAAAAAATAGATTAATCCATTCTTAAATGTAAATATTAAGGAAGTTATATAAATTATTGCGGAAATCCATACTCAATAAAATAAAATGAATAATTTAAAACTTCCCGCTAAAAAGCGGAACCGCTTAAATTAATAATTTTTTAAATGTTCTCCAAATCTTATATTATTATATGAAAAAAGTCGTGGTCACTGTTTGCAGCTCAAGATTTGCCTAATCGATTTGGCTGAAAATTTATGGGGAGGTAGCTTAGAACTAGAAGATGGACATAGGATACTTTTATTACGATTGACTGAAATTAGGAAAAACAACATTTTAACGAACAAAGTTTGCCGAAATAGATAGTAATTAATGATGGACGAGAAATAGTAGAGGGACTTGCGTCAAATATTACATTTTATTAAAGGATCACTCAAAATTCGTCACGTAATTAGTGCATGCCCCTTCTATCATAAAAAAATGTTCTTTCTGCTTTAGACTTCTGTCCTATCTTATGACTCATCTGGTTACCAACACAACCCACGTGCTGAGAACTGCCAAGGAGTAGATATTCGACAGACGCATATCATAATGGCTATAAACGAACTACGCAGGTGTCCGTTATAGTACTTTTTATAACCACAAAAATTCTTGATATTTTTAGACAAGGTCGTGTAAATAGAAAGTCGAGAATTCAAACTTCGGAGTATCAAAATAGTTGCCAACTCTAAATGAATATACTTATCCTTTAAACGTATCTACAGATTTTTAGATCTTTTTTACTCGGATATTTTTGCAGCTATTTTTATATTAATAGCTTATTTAAAATAGCTAATACGTAAGTTATAAAAGCAATAATTCTAAGAAAACGAACTACAATTTCTGTTGCATTGACTAAAGCTATATCGATTGATATCGAATGGAATATATCCGGAGTTTTTTAGCTATTTTTATTTAAAAAAAAGTATATTCACGCCCATATCCCCGAAGAGGTAGGCAGAGGCACAACCAGGGCACCCACGACTAGCCGAAGACACTAAGCTATTTTAATATTACCAGCTTATTTAAAATAGCTAGTAAGTAACTTATTATAATAGCAATCATACTATAAAAACTAGCTAACTAAACTAAATAATAAACTTCTGTTGCATTCGCTAAAGCTTTATCACATCATCTCATAAATATACAACTAGGCCTTAATACAAATACATCTAGGAATATAAAGCTATTTTTTTTTCCACTTTTAATATAAAAAAACTTGGAAAAGCTATGAACTCCGTGTAGGTTATACCCAAAGTTAATCCTAAGACAAAAAGTCGAACATGACTATTAGCCGTGATTGTTACAGGGTTCAGATCTACCTCACGGATTTATTATAAAAAAAACAATATAAATTTCAGGATCTTTTTTTTAAGAATTTGGATAAACATATCTCTAAAATTCATAATAGGTAACATTGAAATATATATATATATATATATATATATATCTAATCTCTCTTGAGGTTTAAGAATATTTTAAGGACATGAATAATAAATAAATTAATGGATTACCCTCGGACAAATTACTCAAATTGGATTTAACCCTAAAGTAAGCAAATTATATGCTTGTGTTTTCAATGTTAGTCCATGATACAAATATATAAAAATACTGAAATAGCTACCAGAATAAATTTATTGAAAACTAGACATCTAAATGTTAGATGCGTGCCCCCGTTGAGAATCAAATCCGGTTCTTACGGTTGGTTAGAGGCGTTAGGCGTGTACTCTAAACCCTCGACCAACATGAGAGGGAGGATAATTAAATAATAGTGATGTTTTGATTTTCTAACTCTTTTTTACTTTGCTTTGCAAGAGTTTAAAGTCTTTATGTAAAAAAAACCATCAGCTATCCATTGTTTAGATAATACAGTGAAATAATGTTGAGTCTATGATTTATCCGAGTTCAATAATTATAGAAGAGGCTTTTCAATCTTGCCTAGTTTTGTAGCTTCTTAGTATTTCACGAAGTATCTAGTTCATAGAAACATTTTTAAGTATCGTTTTCACAACATCCTTATTGCAAATACGTATATCTAAATTTATATATTAAGTATTTTTCGTAAATCGTACTTTGATTTTAGCTGAAACTTTCCATGCACTGTCAAATATTTAAACAAATAAAAATCCCTGGACCAATACAAATTGACCTAACCCTAAAGAAAGCAAATTATATGCTGTGGTACCACGGCCTTGCCTATTCCTGCCGCCAAAACGTCAGCGCTTGCCTTTTACGTGTTCCGGTTCGGACGGTAAGTTAGACGGTAAATTTATTTTTGCTCGAGGCCTAACATCCCGGCCTCAGGTTGGCATCACACCATTACCACCTTTGGTGTCTTTTGTATACAAGAGGAGGCAAACGAGCAAGTGGGTCACCTGATGGAAAGTGATCACCACCGCCCACGGACATCCGCAACACCAGGAGTACCACAGATGCGTTGCTGAAATTTAAGGAATGAGTACGCTCTTGTCTTGAAGGTCCTTAAGTCATAACCTTTTGGGAATACCGCCCTCGGTAACTGATTCCACAAAGGTGTTGTGCGAGGTAAGAAATGTCTGCGTATTCGCATATTTGTAGGTAGCCACGCATCAAGATGATGGGAATGATACTTTTAACTCTGTCGTGATATCCGAAGGTGGAAATCAACGGCTGGAATTAAACTAAAAAACTCCTCAGAGCATTCCCCGTAATAGATGCGGTAGAAAACATTTAGAAACCCAACATTTCTACGCAGCGCCAAGGAATCAAGCCGATTGGTCATTGACAATTCGAGTTGCTCTACGTTGAATGCGATCTAACGCAAGAAGCTGATACTGTGGAGCCCCTGCCCCGAGTTGAGAACAATATTCCCTGTGAGGCCGAATTTGCGCTTTGTAAGGTTGTAAGCGATGGGTCGGCTTGAAATACTGTCTCGCCTTACTGAGCACATACAGTTTTGTAGAGGCTATTTTAGCCGTCTCCTCCAGATGTCTACAAAATGGAACATCACTCGAAATGTCAACGCCAAATATACCTAAGCAGGCTGTGGCAGTTAGGGAAACGCTCTCAAATCGAGGAGATGCGACAAAGGGACTCTTTTTAGCGGAAAATGCGCAATTTCGTGTCTTGCTAGGGCTAAATTGCACCTGATTCTGCTGGCCCCAACACGAATTTCAGACAAAACTGCATAGCAATGAGTGTTACTAATTTGCAACATGTCATCGATATGCAGAAGAAACAGAGTAGGATAAATCACACGGCCTTGGGGAACACCAGCATTGACAAGTTTAGACTCCGAGAATATACCGTCGACAACGACATTGATGCTACGCTCCGTCAAAAAACTAGTGACCCATTTGCATAATTTCTCAGGAAGACCGTAAGAAGAAAGCTTCGATAGAAGCGCTTTGTGCCACACCCGATCAAAGGCTTTCGCTATGTCCAAACTGACAGCCTTGCTTTCGACTGATTATGTCCATAGGTGTATTAAGTAAACTAAAAGAACGACAACGACGAAAACCGTATTGACGGCCATTTAACAGCTGGTGTTCCTCTAGGCGGCATGAATTTTTTATTATCAGGAAATCTGTCTGCTTGTGTACCATCCAATATCATAAAAAAGAGTACGATAAGCTACGGTTGTCTCACTCCATTACGAGAGCCGTGCGCTTGTTCGCTATCTTCTCACTAAAATATAATAATCCCTAATTTTATTTTAGTATTTTTTTTATTATATAATAAATGTTTTTTAAAAACTTCTAACTTTTAGACTTTGGGCTATACGCCGTACATACCTATATGTCAAAAAAGACATGAACAATTTTACATTTTTCGGACTATGATTAAAATATTACAACGAATATTAAAAGTAGGTACCTACTTTAATTGTGTGATTTGCCAAACAACCGTGTACCCGACGAACATTCCTCTGATTTTGTACAATACATTCCACATTTATTAACGCCGATAAACGTAGACGCAGAAGGTCACCTTATATAACATTCGGGGAATGTTTTATAACAATTATTAAATTATTTGTGATTAACCAGGTGTGGAAAAATCAGAAACGATACAATAAATAAATAAATAACCCCCAACGGAAAATAAATTTAACTTTAACCATATTTATATGATTTAAAAAGGTTCAACATCCAAGTTTTAATCTAGTATCGACCCGTACGTCTAGTCTAGTATTTTGAAGTTATAAAATGAAAATGTATGTTTCAACCAATTCAATGTGTTAATGATATATATTTGCGGAATATGTGAGTTAAGTGAGTGTTACGAATTTAAGACACCAACTTAATCTACCACATTATTGTGTTCTCACATTTAATTAATATTTAAACAACTGTGATATTTTGGTATTTAAATTAAAACACTTTTACTTGACTTCATTTGTAAGCTATTGCTCAGCTTCTATTGCGGGCCTTGAGACCGAATCCAGAAATTCCGTAACGAAAATAACCTAATACCCCCCCACTCCGACCGGCACAGCGGTGATACTTTTTAGTTTTGCCATCTATTGATGAATAGCAGAACTTTTAGTGACTTTTTGATCACGCTTGTATCTTTAGTTCAGCAACTCGCCTCTAGCTGGCATTGGTTGTATTGGCATTACTGCGCATGCGTAATCCCCTTTTTCGCCCCGCAATCTGGTGACTCATGCCTGCTTATGCAATAGCTTTACTGCGGCAGTCTCCGAGTGCCACATGTCTTTTTTTACAAACAACTTTAAAGATAGGTTTATTCGGATCCTGTCTACCGTACACTACCACACGGTTTCTTAACCTAGACAGTCAGAAGACGAAACGGCACAATAAACTGGGCAACCATGATTTCTTTAATTAAATAAAGAATATATTTTTAAAAATATTTTATTGTTTTATGTTTGTCTGCGAGAAATTCCAAATATATCTAGGTATGTTTTACTGGATTCCTGCCACTACTAGGCGGGGCCAACCGTGCCTAGTGGCGGCAGGAATAGGTAAGGAGGTGGATCTTTACCACCAATGAATTATAACACAACATCTCTCCGTCGATGTGTAAAATGAGCGCAATTATTTAGTGTGACATATTATATATGAAGACAGTAGTACGAAGTAAGGAGACAATAGTATGAAGTATAGATAAGCAGAAGAATGCAAATGTTTACATTTATAATTATGGCTATTTTTATGTTAAAAAAGGTATTGTCACGCCCATATCCCCGAAGGTGTAGGCACAGGTATAATCAGGACACCCATAACTTTGCCGAAGACACTAAGTTCACAATGTGATAGGTGGCAAGCCTATTGCCAACTGGGCACATATCCAATCCTGACCAAAATGTTAGAAATTTTAATTAATTATGTTAATATCATATATTTAACCTTGGATGGTTAAAATAAAAATTCAAATAAAAGTCAAGGATAAATCTGGCCATGCTATCAACACTATGTTTGTCAATTCTACTTTGTTTTTTTGTAAGTTTGTTTCGTGATTACTGGGGTATAAACTCTAAACTTGAATATGACAAATTGATTTTGATTGGTATGACCTTGATAGTTTCTCGACTAGATAGACCAGACCAGATAGTCGTCTAGATAGCCGAGAAATTATGCAATGTCAAATATTATACAAAACTGCAAGATGATCATAAAAATTATGTGGACCATCTAGAAATCATTAACAATCTTTCGAAAAAAGAATCATCGCATCATGACGTAATATTGAATTATTGGTGTATCTTTACTCCCATATCCCCGAAGAGTTAGGCAGAGGCACAACCAAGTCACCCACGACTAGCCGAAGACACGAAGTCCCTCTATGTGATGAGTGGCAAGCCTATCGCCAACCGGGCACATATCCAATCTCGAGCACGTTGCACGTTTTTTATAAGGAAATTGGAAAAATCCAATTTTCTTTTTGTTGCTCGACCCGGGATTCAACATGCAGTCAAGTCCAACAACTGAACCGCTAGACCACAGAATTATTTGGAATTTAGTTTAAGCAGTTATTTTTTTAGGAGACTCAAAGTGTGCCCATGCAGCCATTTTTTTTTTAAAAAGTAGTTTTTTGAAACAGCGTTTTCATGTTAGAATGATTTACAGAACAAGTCGAATTTAAAGTACTTCATTTCTTAGTTTTATTTATGTGGAAGGTTATAACTTATTATAAGTTATATAACAGCATGCTCCAACGCATAATGCTAAACGGAGCGAAGTAAACGCATACAAAACCACGGATATATTCTTTTTTTAATTGAATAGATTGTTGAATGTATTGAAACGATGCCAACTTGATTGTTGTTAGGTGCCTTATCAGGACAGATATAAAAATGTTTGAACATGACCTGATAAATGTTTTTATCTCGTTATAACAACTCTCAGGTTTATGTTTGTTTTGCATATTTGTGTATGCCAACACTATAACCACGGCTGAGACCGGTTTTCTGCATTGACGTCATTGTTCATTTACTGTTATTTTTTGCAGTTCGGTATCAAAACCGTAGATTCGTCGATTGCTGGGCTTGGAGGCTGTCCGTACGCAAGAGGAGCGACCGGCAACTTAGCAACAGAAGACCTGGTATACTTCCTATACGGTTTAGGAGTTAACACCAACATAGATTTAGTCAAATTAGTGGAAGCTGGCAGATATATATCCAACTTCCTCTCAAAACCACCAGAATCTAGAGTTAATCGTGCTCTAGGGGATAGATTTAAAAATCACACGGACATTGTTAAAATTGCTGCGTGTTTGACATAAAGAACAAAGAGTTACTTCAGCACGTATAAAGATAATTGAATGTAAATATGGAATGAATAAAGCTATGTATATATTATCGTGTTTTATTTGTGATATACGCTTGTGGTCATAAACGCAACACACTGGTTTTTATCATATGCGAAGTGGGTACTGACTACTCAGACGGGGCAAGCCTGGCAATAGCGCTGCGGGCGCACACCGCGAAGCTCGCTTGTATATCAAATTGACCTTATTTACTCAAGCCGATCTTGAACAGGAGGTCGATAAACTTTTCCTGTGCTATTAACGAGTATTAAATCAGTTTATATCGTCATCTGACGACTAGTGAGTTGTTTATGGCATTCAGCTAAAATGGAAGTGAAAATTAATGAAGATATAAAAATTGGCGGCAAAAATCCTTGTTTTATTATCGCGGAAGTGGGACAAAATCATCAAGGTGATATTGAAATTGCGAAAAAACTAATCAAAGCGGCTAAGGTGAGCATTACATTTCTAAATACAATAGTCTAAGGTTAAAACAGGTTTTGTTACGTAGGAAGCAATAACAGATAACGATGTTGGATACCTTTGTCACACTTCGTTCTATGGCCTTAAGTCTCTTCCTACTTTTTTAATTTAAATGTTGAAATCTTTCGTTACGGTGTTTGGTATTTTTATTATACTTTCTAAGTTCAATGTTTATGTACATACCAATTCCGCAATAATGAAGCATGCTACTAAACTTGTTCTACAGTGAAGGTAGAAAGTCTTTATAAACAAATGTTTAAATATAATTATGTCACACTTGTTAATATTTTTTATACTTTTGTTTTAGTCAGTGTTTTTATTTATGATTAACCTTTTAAACTGTGAAACAGATTTCAAAGAAACACTAGAAGTTAACATAGACACAAAGATTTATTTAACTGTTTATAATGTTCTTTTCCCTCTTTAAAAAGTCTTTGATTTACAAGTTCCCATTGTTTAATTACGTTTCGTATAAAAGGTGCATTTTTGTTAAATATGCTTCTTGTTTAGCTTAAAACCCAAATAATGCATGTTTACGAGTGTGATCTTATCAATCCCACATCTGTCTACCATTCAGTATATTAACAGGCGTAATGATATTGTGTGTTATTGGAAAATTGTTATTAAGAACTCTTTGTCCATTATATATGCCAAAACAAAGAAGCAAGTACAGAACAATTTTGACTAATTCAACTTACAATTTTAATATTAGGCTACCTATCGTCAGAAATTGTAAAATTTATTTCCATATTTATCCATGTTTATTTATTTATAGGTGGTTTGTTTCATACGCTATCCAATTCTTTGTTATCATGATATTGTTTTATTTATTAAAGTTTTCTTTCCCAATACATAATTAACAAGGTGGTAAGAACGAGCATAGGCTTAAATCGGTAACATTAGTACCAGTACCAGTACATTTAATACCACTAGTGGTAGAGTGTTGTGCAGTTACTTGTTAGGGAAGGGATCCTTAACCCTATCCATTTCTGCCACCATAATTACGTAAGATAGCCGGTAGACTTACACAACCTAAGATATCTACAAGTATTGCTTCTCAATAATATTAATTTAGGCTGTGTAGGATAGGGATCCCGGTCAAAGGACAGCAAAGCACCGATAACCATCGTGTCTATAGGCCACGGTGGTCTCTTACCATAAGGAGATGCGTGTTCTTGTGCGCTGCTTTATCACAAAAAAAGTTTTGTAATGACTCACTTGGATACTACTGAGATGGTAATTGCCGTTAAGGAAGTTATTGTCATTGTGTTGTTTTGGTTTTAATAATATGGTAGTACCTAGATCTAATCGCCTCTGTAGCATAGAGGTCCAGGTGTTGGACTTGACTTCATGAGATCCCGGGTTCGATTCCCAGGTCGGGCACCAAAAAAATGTAGTTTTTCCAATTTTCTAATAAAAAAATATTGCTTGGGATTGGATATGTGCCTGATTGGCGATAGACGTGCCATCTATCATATTGTGGGACTTAGTATTTTCGGCTAGTCGTGAATGCCCAGGTTGTGCCTCTGTCTACCGGCGTGAAGATACTTAATCAACTTAATGTTACAGTCTTTGGATAAGTGGCAATGAATTATTGATGCCTATCTATAACTTACATCCCACAATTTAAGGATTAATCTTTTTTTTCCCGTTCTTGTCAAAAGTGGTTCCATGGTTTAATGTCACATATTTTTCAAATTTAGAAAAATAGTTTTAAAACAATAATTTCACCTTATTTCTTAAGATAAAGTATTAAAATCCAAAAGATAAAAATATCGGGTATTCTAGATTTTACTATGTACGTAATTAATATTGACGAGACGTATTTTTTAGACGCTGTGACGTCTCGTAGTATTTAATCCCGCCCGCCCCTTTCAAACAATGTCATCTCTTGATACGAGGGTGGATCCAAAAGTTCTAAGCCCGACCAAGAAAATGAAAGAAAAGTGGGTCTAAATTTATTTTTATTTTTCGACATAGTCTCTATCTAGCTCAACACACTTTTTCCACCTGACCTGAAAACTTGTTTATCCCCTCGAAAAAAAAAGATTCCGGAAGGTCGGCGAAATAGTCGTTTACTGCGACTATCACCTCATCTTTGGTCGAAAATTTCGAGCCACCCAAGTGTTTTTTTTTTAATTTGGGAATAAATGATAATCCGAGGGGGCTAAATCCGGCGAATAAGGTGGGTGGAGGGGCAGCAATTCGTAGCCGCAATCATGGATTACAGACATTGTTTCAACCGAAGTGTGAACACGTGCATTGTCTTGATGAAACAAAACTTTCTTATGCAACATTCCCGGCCTTTTTTCTTTTATTTCTTCCCGGAGTCTTCGTAAAAGGTTACAATAATAACTAGAATTTATAGTTTGACCTTTCGGTAAATAATCTACAAAAATAATGCCCTTCGCATCCCAAAAAACAGAAGCCATGACTTTGTTAATCGACAAAACGACCTTAGCCTTTTTCGGTGTAGGAGAGTCTGATCTTTCCCACTGTTTGGATTGTTGCTTTGATTCAGGAGTATGGTGGTGAACCCAGCTTTCATCCATGGTAACAAATCTAGACAAAAAGTCCTCGGGATCAGTCTCAAAAAGTTCCAAACAGTCTCGCGAAATTGTGTATCGAACTCGTTTTTGTTCAGCTGAAAGCAACCTCGGGACCCAGCGAGTAGAAACCTTATGGAACCCCAACTCTTCCGTTATTATGTGTTGTGCCCGGCAATAACTAATGTTTGTTATCTCAGCTATCTTACCAACGGTCAAACGTCGGTCACCCAGAACGAGATCACAAATTTTATCGATGTTTTCTTTCGTGGTAGAGGATGTAGGCCTTCTTGACACTGGAATACGATGGAGCAGACTCCCCCAAAGTGCTCACCATATCTTGATGACGGTAGATTTTAAGATGTCTCTAGTAATACATGGATGAGTGAAATTGCACGTCTGAAGTTTTCAAAGATTAGAATCCATTTACAATCTTTTTTTATTTAATACGGAGAATCTCAAAACTTATTTCGTCCTAAGCCGCTTGAGCTTGTGTTTTTTATTGTGTTGTTCACGGTTGTCTCACCATTAGGCAAGCCGCGTGCTTGTTCACTGCCTCTTTCCATAAAAAAGAGCTGATCATTATTTTCTTTGTTGGTTAAATCTAACAAAAAGACCCAAAACTCATCGTGCAAACATCAAGCGAGCCACATGCTTGTTAACTAACTCATCCCATAAAAAAGAGCTGATCCTAATTTTTTGTGGGTTAAATATGGTGATGTACAAGCTAGTACACTCCTGCTTTAAAGACGTCAGAGTTGTGTTTTCCTCGGAAACGTTGTTTTCATTATTTTAACTGATTTTAATTATTTTCTCACACTTCAAATTCACATTAACTTGTGTTATTAGTATCATATTATAATAGTTCATTAGAAAATGTAACAAATAGCTTAGTAGGTTGCTCTCAACAACTGTATCAAATAATGATACTATTTTTTAAAGAAATAAACAACTTTTTATTTTTATTTATTCATTTTATTTAAGAAGACGTCTTCAATCTTTAGCAGAACGAGTAATAATTGATGAAACTTTTAGGTCTGGTTCTTATTCTAAAAGCACTAACCTCAATAAATGAGTCGACAGTTGGTCAAAAGATTTTACTAAAAAGGTAGTTTTTTATGATAAGAAACAAGCACCCGACTCTTCTGAAGCTAAAAGAAAACCGTAGTCTCTAGGCATCATGGCGTCCACCAAAGCGTAGGTATGCTATGGATACGGTGTTGAGCCTAATAATGTACCGGCTATCCTATTATTCAGACGGATTACGACAGTACTAAACATAGTCATTATGGCAGCAGGAATAAGTGTTGCGGTACAAGTTGCTCTGTCACCAGGGATCTTCTTGGTAATCATTTATTTGACCTATGCTCGGCTCTTATAATTGGCCACGCTTAAAAGCAGTAGAAGAAAAAAAATATGTACCTATAATTTCAGAATATGTAATTGATATTTGGACTGACATTTTTTCAGGATGCAGGGGCTAGTTGTGTCAAGTTTCAAAAAACTTGTCTTAAGGAGAAATTTACCAAAAAGTATCTAGAAAAGCCGTATGATACGCCAAACTCTTGGGGCAAGACGTATGGGGAGCATAAAACACATTTAGAATTTTCCGAAAGCCAGTACAGAGAACTATTCAGATATGCTCAAGAGGTCGGGATCCCTTTCACTGCATCAGCTATGGACATGGTAAGTTTTCATTGTATTATTGGATTACGATTGGTCACGGTCTGTTGTTATAATTTGTTATTTAGCGTCGGAATGACCCATTTTACAGACGCACTAATGTTTCACCAACCTTAATATTACATTACTAGTGCTGTGAATTCCAAGACTTCAAACCGGTACCAAAATTACAGGTCCGATACCGGTATTTATCCGTTCTTGCTATGGTGATACCTGGATACTGCTTCCAAAGTGGGTAATTGTATCTTGTATTCTGTTCTGATACCGATACCTCACAAATACCTCTACTAATCCCGATACATACCAGAACAAGTTTTGTTTTTAGGTATTCATATCATTTCAATCAGTCAAGTAGGATCAGAAATATCTTCGATTGAAGAAAAAATGTTACATAATTTATTTTTACTGGTGCCTATAATAAAGAACCAGTACCAGTATAAAATCCTTACAGCAATGGTAACTGTAGTAAGTGTTGTACCAGTACTAATAATAAAGGAACGCCTTTGGTACCGGCATCTCTCTAAGGCCGTTACTATCGGTTTCCAAAAATACCGGTATTTCAAACGCAGAGTCTATCATGACTAGGTAACGTAGTTCAATGGCTTTTCGATTTGGTAGGTATCATAATCCAACCTGTTCCAGCCATCGTAAAGTCAGTGCACGCTATTATCATTATGCTGTTTTGAGAGTACAGTAACAATAACAAACTAACTGACGCCTTAACATTCCAGCTTCACGTTACAAATGCATTATTATTAGCTTCAGAGTTTAGGCGACCTGTATTTTTCCACTTGGTTAAAAAAAAAAAAAATCCATACGAATATTAAGTGATAGTGTGTTTGTTTGTCCTTGTTTCACTTCGCAAGTGTTTTTTGTATACAAAGATCGGAGGATAGGAGGATGCCATAGGCTACTTTTTATCCCCATATCTAAATGGCTTCTGACGGGAGATCTATTAAATAACTTGTACTTGAAGATAATAAGTGTACTAGTTGTAATAATTGTAGTACATAATATGAATGTAGGAGTCGGTATAAATTATATTAAACTAACTGTTTACCTGCGACTTTATCAGCGTAGAATTTCTTGTAAAATTTCATCCCGTTGTTATTTCTAGGCGGGTCTAATTTCTGAAAAAAGCCTGTGTTTGAACTTGGGTCTTTAACTACTTTCATATTAAATTTCATCGAAATCGATCAAGCGGTTAAGCTGTGAAAGCCATATAATTAATGTAATATTGTTACTACTATTGATGGATTTTGTTTCTAAGCTATTTAAATACTAATTTTACAAACAAATTTGTTAAAACAAAACAAAATAATTAATTACATGAAAATGTAAATATTAAAACTTTTTCCATGCTAATTTTAGTGAAGTGCCGCTGTATATAACGTAAAACTTAAGACAATTGTATCCTATTTGCGAAATTAAGTAAATATAATAGGTAAAGTAGCCAATAAGGTTACTCTTGAATCTCGATTTATGCAATATTAGAAATCTGAATCGAGTATGTCATTTTAGGTAATCTTGAACACAATACTGGCGAATTATATTAACATTTACCTAGTTACTTAATAGAAAACAATAAATAATCTGTCGGATTCTTTGAATTTATTTGTAATTAAATGTTAATAATCCGCTAGTACTGTTACTGTCTTTAAATCTGTATATTAATACGTGATGCTAGAACTTTGGGCCCCTTTTGTACGAAAATTGTGCGGACGCAGGAACATAAAATTTGGCACACTTATAATTTATTTCTAGGAGAAGTGCAGAACGCTAATATTTTTCAATAATAAAGCTTATAAAGTACATTAAATCAATAAATAAAACATTACTTACACTACCATGCATTTGACACATACAAACAAATATATTGATGATAATAACGATAAAAGATGGCGCACTAAATAGTTTGAAAACAAAGTAGTTGGTCTTGAGAAATAAAGATGGCGTTCTTATCAACAAGATATTAAAATTTATTTTGGTTAATTTCGACCAAATTTCCAATTTGCGTGATATCGAGATTCAAGAGTAACCCTACAGACTACCCATTGTAAACGAAATCGCACAGATTTACGTGTCGGTCCCGGTGTCCCTGATCTATGTTTTTTTTTTATGATATTGGAAGGCAAACAAGCAGACGGATTTCCTGGTGTTAACAAATACACGCCGCCTAGAGACACCAAAGGTGGTAATTGTGCGTTGCCAACCTGAGGCCGGGATGTTAGGCCCCGAGCAAAAGTAAGTTTACCGGCTACCTTACCCTCCGAACCGGAACACGTCATGACGTTATGGCGGCAGGAATAGGTGAGGCGGTGGTACCAATCCGGGCGAGTCGCTGCTAAACTCTACCACATAGTCAGGTGTCACGGTGTTGGTGACGGTGAGTCTATGCTCGCCTTTTACGAGCTGCCTGGTAGGAAGACAGATGGTCTATTCTACAAAGGAGCCCGGACCAACATGCTTTGTGCTATATTAAATGTGTGCTATATTAATGTGCTAAATTAAGCGATGTCCCTTTTTGAGGTGAACAATTGGTCACTAGGTATATGGATAGTGGCCAATGGTGGTAATTTAGTTGCGCACTCACAAACTAATTTTAAGTTATCGCTGTCTTCTTTCAAAGAAGTAACAGAAAGAGACAAAATACTTTTAGTACTGTCAGATCAGCTTATACACGTCATTTCTTCAGACATCACTCGGAAAACGTTGATTAAAAACATCGCAATTAGACATATTCGGACTAATCTGACATGTCTAAAAGGTTCCATCTCTTTTGTTTTTGTTTCATTTGAGAAAGATAGCATGCATCTAAAATAAGTTTAGTTTGTGAACAGCAGAATTACCACCAATGTGAGTGAATGAAGTGGAATGCAAATCAAGGCTACCGTTCATGTGTGTTCACTCCGACTTCCCGTTTCGGTGACATTCTATTTTAACACGGCTATTGCAAGTCACGCACACCGCCATGTTCAATTGAAAATTATTTACATACAGTTGTGAGTGGTCCACAGTCCACACTACAATATGAATAAAATCAATCTTCGCAACTAGACGTAGTTGTAATACGTTTATTTAAATAGCATATATGATGGCAATATTCTCAATGTTACAAAACTTTTTTTTTTAATTGGCTCCAAAAAAGTAATTGTTCGAGTGTATGTTTTTTTTTATTTTGTTTTTCTATATTTGTTTCGTGATTATTCGGCCAATAACAAACCGATTTGGATGGGTGTTTTCTAAGAAAGATAAGCCATGTCACCTCATCATTGAGGTTATCAACGTAATGAAAATGTATGCAGTATTAAGTATATCTAAGAAATCACTATTCGCATTTTGATAAAATTAAGGAACCATTTCAAAATCAATAGCTATCCGAAAAAAGAACTGTCAAAGCGCGGCTTTGTACCTAATGCCATAGTTGTTTCGTAGTTTAAGTACTGCGGTTAATTATTATTATGACATTTTGCTGTTGTAGATTAGGTTAGTACTGTATTCCTGCTCGTTAGATTACTAGTAACATTGCCAAGAAGATTGTGTAAACATTAGCAGTTAGCGATCGAAATGAAATTAATTGCTAGGTGTCAAAAAAAATAAATTATCAATTTACGAATGCAACCGAATGTCTAAATACATATTTTTTACATAAATATTGCGCGATATTTGCCATCGCTCGGCTGTTGTTAAATACGTAATAAAGTTGTTAGCAAATTGTCTATGCAGTTACCCAAGTATTTATTGTTTTACTTTTCCCCCGCGAAATAGTACAAAAAGATTAAAACATATTTCAAACTAGCTGCTACCTGCGGCTTCGCCCGCGTTTTCACAGAAACCCGGTGTGCGATCGGGATTAAAAATAGCCTATATGTTAATCCAGGTCACAATCTATCTGTCTTCCAAATTTCAGACAAATCCGTTCAGCCATTCGAGCGTGAAAGAGTAACAAACATCCATACATCCATACTTACAAACTTTCGCATTTATAATATTAATAATAGGATATTAATTTAAGTATAAACTAATGAAAAAACATAAAAGTATTTTGTCAAGAAAAAAAAGCATCTTCACGCCCATATCCCCGAAGAAATAGGCAGAGGCACAACCAGGGCACCCACGACTAGCCGAAAGTCCCACAATGTGATAGGTGGCAAGCCTATTGCCAACCGGGCACATTTACAATCCTAAGCAACATTTTTTTGATTAGAAAATTGGAAAAACCCAATTTTAGTTTTGTTGCTCGACCTGGGATTCGAACCCGGGACCTCATGCAGTCAAGTCTAACAACTGAACCGCTAGACCACAGAGGCGAGTTTGTCAAGCATACTATAATAATTAACAATTATAAACATAAAATAATTTAAGCATAGAGAAAATAAAATTTTTAGTTATACCGAACTTAGAAACATCGTGGGGAATGATCAAATGTGTATGGGGCCAACCATGATTCATGATCTAACGTTTGAAAAAATAACGAAAAATTAATCGCGTAATTAATACACCTCCCCGTGTTGGCCCGGGCTCCTTTGCAGAATAGACCATCTGCCTTCTTGCCAGGCAGCTCGTAAAAGGCGAGCATAGGTTTAACGTCATTAACACCGTGACATTTGACTAGGTGGTAGAGTTTCGCAGCGGCTCACCCTGATTGGTACCACCGCCTTACCTATTCCTGTCGCCATAATGTCATGACGTGTTCCGGTTCAAAGGGTAAGGTAGACGGTAAACTTACTTTTGCTCGAAGCCTAACATTTCGATCACCGGTTGGCAACGCACCATTACTACCTTTGGTGTCTCTAGGCGGCGGGAATTTCTTACCATCCGGAAATCCGTCTGCTTGTTTGCTTTCCCATATCATAAAAAAAACACACAAACATGCAAACATAACCCCCTTCATTTTGGAATCGGTTAACAATAGAAAATATGTTATGATCTTGGATGTTTTTGACGATAATATTAATATCACAAGTGGAGTAGATAAAAGTATGTTATCAATGTAACGAGATATCAAAACGTTCTTTTATTGCCATATTTATATCACAAAAGTTACGAATAATGAAACAAAGATTGGTCTTTGATTTTTTTTTCATATATATTTTCATTTCATCATATTATTTTTTTCACAAAACATTTTAAGCAAAAATGTAGATAATAGCAGCTCCAAAAGTTTTATTATTAATTTTAAGTACATGTTATATTTAAACTAGCTGTTCCCGCGAACTTCGTTCCGCCCGTTTGGTTTGCATTGGCAAAATTAAAATATTATTTTTCTCAGTTTCCTCACAATCGAACAGGATAAAACGTATCCTATGTCCTTCTCCTGGTTCTAAGCTACCTCCCCACCAATTTTCGGCATAATCGGTTTAGCCGTTCTTAAGTTATAAATAGTGTAACTAACACTACTTTCTTTTATGCGTAATATACTAGCTTGCCCAGTCAGACGTTGTTCTGCTACTTTTTTTAATGTGATTTTAGTTAAAAAAATTGGGGTAAGTCACCCTTGTCACTTAGCGGTATGAAAAATAGATGTTAGCCGATTCTCAGATCTACTTAATATGCTCTCAAAATTTCACGAAAATTGGTCAAACCGTTCACTTGAATTTCTTGGTTCGCACACAAACGCACACCGCGACACGAGAATTTTATATATTAGATAGATAGAAATATCTGCTTCGAATTAAATTGCCCTGTTAATACATAATTCAATTCAAAAGGAAAATAATTAACACATAATTTGATTCGTCTGTGTCACTTTACAAGGGCTGCATATAAAACAACGATAAGTTGAAATAAAACATAGGGACTGGATTTGGTCAAGTTACGAAAATGTAGGGCCCTGGTTCGTAAACTAGTAGCTATATCCAGAAGACCAAACTTGATTACTGGTGTTTCAATTATTCCACCTACTATTGAAAATAGACTGGTCTTAAACAGCAGTTTCTAAAAGTAAAGTATTTTCACGCCCATACCCCCGAAGCGATTGGCATAGGCACAACCAAGGCACCCACGAAGACACTTAAGTCCCACAATGTGATAGGTGGCAAGCCTATCGTCAACCTGGCACATATTATCCAATCCCGTACATTATTTTTATTGAATGTTACGATACATATTTTCTATTTTTTTGACATATTTTCTATATATGAACCCGGGACCTCTAGAAGTGAAGTCCGATGCCGAACCGCTAGACCATAGAGGAAATGAATCTCAGTCAATCGCTATAATAAAATTGTAGTGATTGAGATTATTGTTCAACTAGCTTTGCTATAGAGTCATAGTCGATGCAACAGTTAACGTATTCCTGGCTCCAGAAAGCTAATGATAGCCATGGTGGTGTTCCTATTTGAAGGATGGCTAAAGAGAGAATACGTAATGTTATCGTTAGATCTCCATAGACCTCAAGTGCTTCATACTACTTGTTCCAATTTATACACCGTGTAAATACAATATACAGCGTAACGAAAAATGCAACCATGGATTCTGTACACGATAGATATGCATATGTAGTTGGAATTTTGTGTCGGAAATTTCATTAATTTAAAAAAAAATGAATATTTTTGCTATTAATTTCACTATTGTCTCATTAATACTATCTAACGCAGCTCGATTTATATTTAATATCTAATAAATAACACATTTTTACAAAAAAAATAGCAATGTAATAAAACAGCGTATTAGGTCGGCACTTACAAGATGTGGCTTATTCCATATACTTTGTTCGCTATATATTGCGGGCTGAAAAATTGCTAAAAATTTTGACCACTTGTTCCCAACAAAAACTGTAAAAGGAATTTTGAAGTCTAATATGTATCTAAACTACCTTGAAAATTTTCGTTACGGTGTCAAATACAGGATGTATTTTAATTTAAATTTTATAGCATTTAAATTCTTGAAGTAAAAAATTAAAAACAATATTCTATTGCAGGTTTCGTTCGACTTCCTAGTGAATTTAAAAGTGCCATTCATTAAAATTGGTTCCGGCGATTCAAACAACTTATTGTTCTTGAAGTACGCAGCCTCCAAAAAGATTCCATTGATAATATCCACTGGAATGGTTGATAAGCAAGCAGTGAAAACTATATACGATATAATATCAGCGCAGCACAAGCAGTTTTGCCTGCTGCACTGCATTTCAGCGTATCCTGTGCCTTTTGAAGACTGCAATTTGACTGTACTGCAAGATTACAAGAACACATTTGATATACCAGTTGGATACTCTGGACAAGAAGTTGGAACTGCTGTGGCTTTGGGTGCAGTTGCTCTAGGAGCGAAGGTAATTGCTTAATTTGGTCGTTATCATTGATCTGATGCTATTGGTAGTTTTTTCGGGACTTTGTAAAATGGACCATGTATCGTCCTGACGGGTAGGTTGTAAGAGGCGAGTAAAGGCGAAACAGGTCATTACCAACAAAACCACAGGTGTTATAGTGGTTTGCAGCAACTTGCCCTGGTAGGGATCCAATGCCTTACCTGTTCTTGCCGCCATTATAACAATGTTACGTTCCGGTCTGGAGGTTAGGATAGACGATAGATTTGCACAATTAGTCTAATACCCCGGGCACAGGGGTGCTGTTATCTTACCATCAGGGGAGCCGCGTGCTTTTGCCATAAAAAAGAGTAACGACCCCATCGCCTGCTGGTAGTAAACTAGTAGTTTATATTGTTGGATTATTCAACTTGTAAAGTCAGTCATAACTAGGTGGTGAATTACTGCGGTCTGCTCGGATTAATACCTCTACCTTACCTTGTCCAGGGGATCGTTCTTGCCATGTTCTGTGCTGAGGGGAAGAGTAGCCGGTAGACTTGCGACTACGAGTAGTCCAAGAATTCGGCTATGAGATAGACATCTATGTTGTCTTTAGGAATCTGCTGTCTCACCATCCGTAGAGATGCAAGTTTTTTCGAAATTTTATGACAAATTTATTACTTCTTACGCACTTCTTAGCATCTAGTAGTAAACTGATCCTGTGTTATTATAGATCGCATTATATTCACCTTGAACAAATATACCAATTTTGTTTATTTTTTTTTTGTTGTGTGAAAAAAACTATTACAGGGAAAATGAGAAAAATAAAAATTAGTCTATACAAAATGTTAGTAGTTGTTAATGCCAAGCAAAACGAAATTCGCCGGGTCGGATAGCATTTCATAATTAAACTAATAACTGTGTCCTAAGTGTTGTCAACTTAGCAGGATTTTAGTAATTGCGAGAATATTCGTAACAACTAGTGAGATTCGATCTAGGTTTAGTCCAATGTGTACAATGGCCATTACATAGTAGGTACAATGATCTTGGTATATGAAAACATCATACAAACAACAGACCACACTATTACACCTTCATCTAGCTTTATTAATTAGGCCAAAGACCCTAAGTCGGGCTAGGCGAATCAACGTGTATTTTTTTTCTAAATAATGTTTAATAAAGTCATTTACCATCAAATAATTTTGACATTCTGATTATTTGTAAAATAGTAACAATAAATATTATCAAACCTTTTTGTATACTAAAAAAAAGGTGCAATTTCGATCGATTGTCATAAAATACTTACTTATTAAAGTATTTCTTAGTTCATTGTGAAATTTGTGATTCAAAAATATTGTGTCGCGTTCCATTAGTTCGCTATCCCTCCCCCCCCCTCGTTTTTTTCTTGTCAATAACCTCAATAACATATTTGTTGCGCCTAGTTTAAAAAAAAAACATTTTTTTCAAGATTTATACCGCCCCCCTCTAGGCTTCCAGCGCCCACAAGGGGGCGTTATCGCCCACTTTGGGAAAGGCTGCTCTAGGGTAATAGGGTACCCGGGTAAACGGGGACAAGGCATTATCTTAAAAAGTAATAAGGATATCACTTTTTACACTTATTGCGAAATGACCTAAAGTTTATTAAAATACTATCAGACTGGTTTTGAAGATCTTTAGTATATTCGTGTAAATTTAAATAATATTTGCATATCATTGACACAGTTCCACAAAACTAAATATTATGTGGATGGCGTGTTATTTAATAGTTTACGTAATAGTGAGGGGAACGTGGAGAGGTTATATTTAAGCTTTGCTCTTAGTAGAAGATCCGAACCTACATCGAATTACACCGAGCTGATAATAGAATAAAACATATTTTATAGTCAAGTAAGTATATTAGCGGTCATATTACAAGTGGGTTGCCTAAACAAATCCTGGAAAGAACATTTTTAATTATTAAAAAAAATAGTTTTTCATGTTTCCAATTTTTTTTCAGGCAACTCTATATATCAACGCAAATTATAATAAAATTTAGTAAAGTTATGAAACTGCACATAATAAGGTGATATATTTTATTTTCCATTATCCGATTCCGTGAAAGTAACTAGCATCGACAATTATCTGTTTATACCTGGCAATCCAGATATGTAACAGGCAACCCAACTTCTGCAACTTCGTCTTATACTTACTTTAAGTAGGAATAAAACCGTAATATTGCACCAATTAATGAATAAAAAACATTTAAAAAATAAAAATAAAATGTCCAAGATTTTTTTACGCAACCCAGCTTTAATATATTTTTTGATATACTAAATTTTCCCGGGTTGGGCAACAAAAATAAGATGGGGTTTTTCTATTTTTTCTAATAAAAAAAAACCTTGCTCGGGATTGGATATGTGCCCGGTTGGCGATAGGCTTGCCACCTATCACATTGTGGGACTTAGTGTCTTCGGCTAGTCGTGGGTGTCCTGGTTGTGCCTCTGCCTACTTCTTCCGGGATATGGACGTGAAGATACTAAGTTTGCTATGAAACCGGTTTCATACTAGGTATTATCAGCTCGGTGTAGGTCGACCTAACTTCGGATCTTAGACTATCTTTCTTACACATAAACTAGCCTAAATTACACATAAGCTTTTACTTAAATAGTGAACCAGTTTGGTAAATACCGCGCTTTAAAAATATTGTCAAACTAGCTGTCCCGGCTTTCTTCGTTCCACCCGTTCTGTTTGTTTGAAAACGTGAAATGTTGTTTTTCCTAGTTTTCCTTTTGTCATACCTTTTAAACCTTTCCTGGACTTCCACAAATAATTCGAAACCAAAATTAGACAAATCGGTCCAGCTGGCCAATCTCAGACAACGTACTGTACGGTAGATAGGACTAAAAATCAATCTACCTTTAAATTAATTTATAACAAATTATGAAACTTATGTTCATAAATAAATAAAATGTTTATTAAAATGTAAATAAGGGCTGTGATTTAAATGTACATTTTTATAGAAATATGTAACTTCTTAAAATTAACTAAATGTTTGCACACCACAATGTGGTAGAATATGTTGTATTCTTAAATATCTTTATAACAACTTTTTAACACACATATTCCGCAAATAAATAATTTTCATTTCAACGTAGTTTTTTTCTAAATTGAAAAAAAAAACACTTTTTTGTTGACTTACCCGAGTTCGAACCCGGGGCCTCGTGAGATCAAGTAAAACGACCGCTTAACCACAGAGGTAATAGAAAACTATATTTTAATTAAACAAAGGAGATAACTTCTATCCCCGTATTTGCATTTAACCATTCTATCTGCCACCTGAACAAATACTTGACCGCTTTGAGTATCGTCCAAACCCCTTCCCATCAAAGTTAACCTTTAGAAGGGGAGTCACCTCTGAAGATTGATTTCCAATAAGTTCTGTTAGTCTTTCGAAACTTGTGTAAGTAATAAACAACTTGTAATAATTCAATATGTTTCTCAGTTTATCAACATGACCTTTTTAGATAACCTACAGACTTGACTCTGTATTGTTTTCCAATGTTAATCTATTGAAATTGGTTTAATATAAAGATAACATCTATGTATTATTTTACATGAAAAAAATGTTAGCGCATCTCAAAGTTTTATACAAATAAGTGGTCGCCCAACGGTCGAAATTCGGCCATAATATATTTCAATTAGAAGTTATTCAATATAAATTCTTAAAATAAAACATTATTATAGTTCTATTGTTGATTATGGTTTTGATAAGAACGCCGTCTTCGTTTCTCAAGATCAACTATTTTGTTTCCATTATGAATATAGTTTACGCGCCATCTGTGATCTTTGATCGTTACCAATATATTTGTTTGTGTGTGTCAAATATATGGTAGTATGTGTAATGTTTTATTTATTGATTTAATGCACTTTGCAAGCATTATTACACAAAAACATTAGCGTTCTGCACTTCTCCTACACATAAACTATAAGAGTGCCAAATTGTATGCTCCTGCGTCCGCGCAATTTTCGTAAAGCGGGGTCCAAAGTTTTGGCATCACGTATTAATATATAGATTATTTTTTTGGCATAAGAACGCGAACAAGCACATTGCTCTTGTTAGAGTAAGAGACAACCTTGGCGTATCTAAACCATTCCGCCTTATTAATAAACACGGAGTAAAGTACTTCTAGGTTCAACCTGGTATTATAGTTTTATTATAATACAATGTGATGCAGACTCAACGTAATTTTACTCCTACGTTGGCCCGTATTTATTAATGAGGCAGCATAGGTTTGTTAAGTGCGCTATGTTATAGAGCAGTCTTTCCTAAAGTGGGCGATGACGCCCCCTTGTGGGCGCTGGACGCCTTGAGGGGGGCGGCAAGAGGCCCAGAAAATAAAAGTGGCGATGAGTGAATTGAAACTCAAACTACTTAAAGTTTTATCTTTGCGCCCGAACAGTTAGGCAGAGGCACAACCAGGGCACCCACGACTAGCCGAAGACACTTAGTCTCACAATGTGATAGGTGGCAAGCCTATCGCCAACCGGGCACATTTCCAATCCCGAGCAACGTTATTTTTATTAGAAAATTGGAAAAATCCAACTTTCTTTTTGTTTCCCGACCCGGGATTCGAACCCGCGACCTCAAGCAGTCAATTCCAACAACTGAACCGCTAGACCAAAAATCTTCAGGCTACACAACATCCATATTCATATACTTTTGTATAAATATAACTTATACGGTAATAAAATAGAATAATGGTTTTGAATAAGACACGCTTGACATTGTCAAATAGCATTATTATTACTCTCCCTGCTAAGAAAAGTCTCGTTTAGAATATAGTTTTAATTAAACTCCACGTGGGACCTACGCGCTATTGAGGTTTTTAAGATAAAAAAAGTAGGGCGCGCTACAATCTTACTGACTTTTAAAGTTTTAAAGTGGGCGTTAGACGAAAAGAGCTTGGGAACCTCTGTTATAGAGTTTTATGCCAATTGAGCAAGTCTATCGCGAGTCCCATGGCGAGGGTTTTAGAATAGAAAATATTTTTGTTCACATTGACCTTACACTTGTGACGAGTCTATATAATACTAAAAACTACCACCGGATCAGAACTCGGCCACACACTGAGAAGATCCGGCAAGAAACTTAGCGGGCTTTTTTTCCTTTCTTCGTTTCCTTTCGTCTTTTAAGACGAATGAGCAAGTCTATCGGCTACACTTTGAATCGGAGCTTAACAATGTCATTATGGCAACAGGAATAGGTAAGGCGGTGGATCCATACCCAGGAAAGTTGGTGCACAGCATTCTACACCAGTGGTCTTGCTGGTATTTACCTATTTAACCTATCGCTGGAAATTATTTTCTTTCGTATCCCTGGTTCGTGGTATAGAATATGTCATCTGTATTTCTACCTGGCAGTAAGAGGCAATCACAGAACCAGGGACGGCGTTTGGGTATGGCGTGGTTGGGCAACCGCCCAGGGCGCCAAGATGTAAACGGGCGTCAGATCCTGTACGCTATATATTATTTACCTCTTAGTATGGTTTTAAACAGCATGTAGGGGGCGCCGTATAAATTACGCCCAGGGCGCTGCTATTACTAAAGCCGCTACTGCACAGAACAAAGCGGTATTTATTTCATAAAAATCGATTGAACAGAAACCCAGATACTATATCTGATGGTGAATATTTTTTAACAAGTTCTCGCTGCGGTTATCCTACAAATAAGTATTAAATCTAACTTAATAGAGCCCTTACCACGAGTTTACGAATTGTCAAGTTTACTATACTCTCTACCGTCTCTGTAAATTATTTGTATGTCAACTTTGAACAGCGCCTCTATTGGTAACTAAGAGAAACAAGTTTTTAGACCAAAAGTGTCATAGATTTCGACACGAAACTTACCGAACATCGTCTATACTAACTCATGGTAAAGGCTCATTTGTTACAAAATATGTGATAGTTTAACGTACCGTCCGCATCGTTGTAATATAATAACGTCATAGACTTCCCGGAAGACGTACGTCGCAAGCGGTTCGGGCATTGATATATATTTTATTAACACACACACGTCCAAATATCCAAACATCTAAATGTTTTCACTAACTTTCGCATTTTTAATGTTAGTGAGTGTGGGATTACCACAAGGTCTTACGTAAATCGTCTAGCTACGTAGATAACAAATAAACATAGTAATAATTTAGGAGCAATAAAATTGCAAAAAAACAACTCAAATTATTTCGCGTTGCGATTTGATAATATTTTTTTCGAAAAGTAGCCAACGATTCCAAAGTTTTCCCACATACATTTGATCAAAATCCCACTTTTGGTTTTTGTGTTATACTTAACTAGCGGTCCGGCCCGGCTTCGTAATTACGCGAATGCAAGACCATAAAATTTGGCACACTTATTGTTTATGTGTAGGAGAAGTGCAGAACGTTAATATTTTTCAATAATAATGCTTTTAAAGTACCCACATTAAATAAATCATTATCTACACTACCATGCATTTGACACACACAAACAAATATATTGATGATAACGATAAAAGATCACAGATGGCGCACTAAAAAGTTTGGAAACAAAGTAGGTGGTCTTGAGAAATGAAGATGGCGTTCTTATCAACAAGATATTAAAATTTATTATGGTCGAATTTCGACCAAGGGGCGACCTTTAGTAACTTATAATGGCACAAACAGATACATACATGCACCCACACGCAAGCACGCACGTACGCCTCCTCCAAAAATCGGACCTCCGAAAAGTTATGCGTCGTATAACCTAGAAGATATTTATGTACACGTCGAATTGCGATCTTTCCCTGTTTTTATTTCAGTTAAAATGTCAGGAGGTGAACCTTGGGTTTCCTCGCTTAAACATGAGGATCAAATAGGATTGAGGTTAGGAGGATGATGATGATATTGTCATCAGCGATGCTGTGGGTGATGAAAACTTTATAATTTCTCGATTTACATTACAGGTACTGGAGAAGCATATAACTCTAGATAAGGGTATGAAGGGCACAGATCATGTATGCTCACTAACTCCTCACGAGTTCCAGCAGTTGGTTAGAGATGTAAGAGTCATCGAAGCGTCACTTGGTACACCTATCAAGAAAGTTGTTACATCAGGTATTTTATATTTTTTTAAATTATCGCCTCTGTGGTCTAGCTTCTTAATGTCCCGGGTTCGATATTTAATAAAAATAACATTGTCCGGGATTGGATATGTGCCCGTTTGGCTTGTCACCTCTACATTGTGGGACTCAAGTGTCAATTTATTTACTTATTTTTATTTTATGTTTTGATGTAGATAACTTAAATGGCTGTGTAAAATTAAGTAAATTGTTTCAGAAATTCCATGTATTGACAAGCTCCAAAAATCTTTAGTTATGGGCAGCACCAAGAATAAGGGGGAAATTTTATACCCAGGTGATGTTAAAATTAAGGTAGCTGAACCAAAAGGGTTGAACGCACTACATTTTGAAGAAGTCATTTATAAGACCCTTGTGTACGATAAAAAAGAGGACGAACCACTCAACGAGGGAGATTTTTGTTAGTACCCTAAGCATAATATAAGACTGTATAAATATATTATTACTACCAATACCACGAATGCAATATAGGATAAGAAAATATTTTATTAACAAGTGTAAAAGTAAAAACTATATTTTTTATTAAAATGGCAATAAAAATATTAAAAAAACCTATCTAATCTTAATATTACTGTTTCTTTCTACTAATGACTTACAAATAACCTTATTTATTAGATGATATTGATGAAATACGGAAAAGGCTTATTAAAATAAAGGAATATTTACCTGAGCGTTTATCCTTACTTTAATAGGTGGTTGAGTACTGTGTGCCTAGATTATTACTACCGTCTTACCTTATCCTGATTCCATAGCAGTAGTTATTCTGTTCTAGTGGGAAGGGTAACTAACTTACACTCGTCCTAACGTTCCTAAGACCCTGGCTATAAGATAGCGATACACCAGTAATATTTCTTTTGTCTATAGACGACTGTTTTCTCTTACTACCAGGAAACCGCCTGTTAATTTGCTATTCTAAATCTTCTCCACTCACAATATTCTAAAATAATATCTAAAAAAAAATAATCTAAAAAAAAGTCTTAAAACTCATATTGAAATATTTACATTAGGCTTTATTTACACTTACCACCACCACAACAATATTACAGTGCACTGAAATGAATAGTGGAAGTTAACCGAACGACATTGTACCATTATAATTATCGACTACGTTAGTCACGACCACATCGCAGCCACAAACGAACTAACAATGTTTCCTGTACCAATTCCATGAGTTTATTCAATCAAGACATTTTTACAATATCGAATCGTACGTCTGTACTCGTGATGGGTGTTACCACATCTTAATAGTTAGCAACAATGTTACCACATTCATAATTTGTCTGTTTATAAAAATTGCAGTGAGTCATTTAAGCACTGCTTACCTTTTTCACTTTTTCTTTTGTCACTGCAATGTAGGGTGGTTGTGGCAAGTGTGAACCATGCCTTAGATCTAAATATAATTTGAAAATTGACGTTTAGTTTCGACTTATAGACGCTATTTTTAGAAGGCTCTGTCATTGTTCCTAAATTTATTTTTCGACGATTCGTGTTTTATAGAACTTTACATTGTAAAATAATTGTTACTACTGTGTATTATTGCCTAACTTCCTGTATAAACTTGTTAAGAATTTAATATGATATCTTAGTAACATTTTGATAAACTGTAAAACATACCATTAAACAGATATTTAAATATTATTAACATATATTTAAGATTGACGACTAAATAAATAATATCAAAAACTGTTACCAAACCATTTTCTTACTCTTTAGCTACTGCTTAGAGAAAGATAGTTTTGTCTATATTGACAAAAATCGTAACTCCATAGTTTTTTATGAAATAGGACTTCGAAGAAGCACACGGCTCTCCTGATGGTAAGATACAATCGGTGACTATAGGTACTATAGATGTTATAGGTAAGTCTATGTGTTGCTGGAAAGATAAACCCAATGTGGAAGTGCAATTACAATGAGTTCTTTGCTGCAGATAAAATTTACATTTTGTTCAAAAAAAATTGAAGGTAATGGTAATGGTAAATTGTACATTTCATCTGCAAAGATAACTCATTTTAATATTATTACACACTAGCAGTTTCACGCAGCTTCGCCTGGGTAACTTGACTCCCACTGCATCGATTTTGATCAAACAAAGCCTATGTCACTCAGGGATGATGTAGCATTCTAAAGGTGGAAGAATTTTTGAAATCGGTTTAGTAGTTTCGGAGCCTATTCATTTTAAACAAACAAACAAAACATCTAACATTTCCTCTTTATATTAGTAAAGAAAACAATTATGGGACAAAATTGACGACGAAACCGATTGGAAATTAATTAAAACTGTCACCACATGATTTGAATCCTCGGTAGCTCAAATTGATAGGAGCATTCGCTGATGAATGACAATGTATTTTTTATAGTTTGTTACGCTAATAATTAGTCAACAATGAACCGATTTTGATCATTCTTTTCTGGAAAGGTAGGTCATGATTCCGAGGTGGTTTCATATAAATTTTATCATGACCTTTAAATAAAGAAAAACTTGTACTGTTTTACTTATTACTTATAATATTTATTATTTTGTTAATAGCCCATCGGTTTTGCTTATACAGCATCATCGGGGCTAAAACTTAAACTACCAAGCGTCCACGATGGAAAATATCAAATTTATCATACCCATGTTGCTTTTGAGTTTTTTTAATAATAATAGAGAACAAGCACACGGCTCCCTTTATGGTAAGTCTAACCGTAGCTTGTAGTTATACAATATCTATATATTAATACGTGATGCCAAAACTTTGGACCTCTTTTTACGAAAATTGCGCGGACGCAGGAGCATAAAATTTGGCGCACTCATAGTTTATGAATAGGAGAAGTGCAGAACGCTAATATTTTTCAATAATAATGATTTTAAAGTAGGTACATTAAATCAATAAATAAATCATTACCCACACTACCAAGCATTTGACACAAACAAACAAATATATTAATGATAACGATAAAAGATCACAGATAGCACAATAAAAAGTTTGGAAACAAAGTAGTTGGTCTTGAAAAATGAAGATGGCGTTCTTATCAACAAGACATTAAAATGTGTTATGGTCGAATTCCTACCAATGGGCGACCACTAGTAATGTATAAATTGTCAAATACCTTGACATCATCGACGATCATAGGTTGAGGTCATATGACAATAAAACCTATGTGGGACCATCTTGGAATCATTAGCTATCTTTCGAAAGAGTTATCAAACCACGCGAGGTAATTAAATGATTGGGGTCGGTTTTTTTTGCAGTTTTGCTGCGCTTAATTATATTATAAGTGAATATCATCATTCGGGTGTATCATTACTAATTAACGTAACCTAGAGCTTACTAAGTGTTTGGAGTCCGTTTGGTATTAAAATCAATTTCTATTTTGTATTAATGAAGATTCATCGATTTTCTTCAATGTCGTCCTCGCTAGTAATCTTATCAAGACGATTTCAAAGAGTTTATGGAACCTACCATTTCAATAGTATTATGAGAGTTGAATCATCTATTGTTTAAATATTTAAAAAAATACGATATCACAAACAACGGAATCTATGTCAGCCACAACATGTGTGAAGCTTTTACAAAGATTAATGACATAGGAATTTGAAGGTCGATAGGGTGCTAATTATATTCCAAAATGATGTGATGATGTGTAAGTGGGTAGGTTTTAAAATTTAAGAGAAAAAGTTTATTTTCTCGTCGCCGAACTGACGTCAAACACTCATTCATAAATACATGACGTACGTGTTTAAAAATTATTCCGCGAAAAGTCTCAAAAAGTGGGTAGGTCTATTTTAGGACCGCCTAACAGGACAATTGCAAATGCGCTAAAATCTCAAATGGGACTGAGATGTTTTATTGGCGAGTCTGTTTTATTTTTATTGGAGTACACAGAGTTGCGCTGGCAGTGTGCCCGCGCTGCTGCCAGTTACACGAGCGGCGGCCCGACTGCCGCCAGCGCCGACAGTACCATCGCACTCGAAACCCATTTACCCACCCCTCTATACTTCAGATGTTTTACGCCAATATTGCTTTTTATCACTAAACGTGCATCGTACTATTTGTTTTCAAGTTCACAAAACATTCGGGGCAGCCTCTTGGTACGCTTCCGTCGTGGATGTAGGTCACCCGGTACGCTTCGAGCGAGATATTTTTATGATCGGACTGCGGTGCAGACGTATGACCGCCTTGGTCACGTTAGTAAAATTGATCGTAATGCCGTAAATACTCATTCCATAAACTAGTTAAATGCTCAATTAAAAATGGCTCGGTCTTTTCTCAGTGATTATGTGAATGTGAGGTGTGTAATAAACGGTATTTAGTTGTGTTATTATCGTTCTGCATTTTCCAAGGTTGTGACGTTCCAAAATGCATCACCTGTATCCTTTAGCCAAGGGGGATCCCATGTGTCCTCTCGGGTTTCACCCTCAAGTGCGATGGCCGACAAGGTGCAAACGTTGCTTTCGTGATTACAAGGAGCACGGCGGCCGCAAGAAAGAGGATGACTTTGCTGCCTCCACCCCCAGCCTTTCTACCTGGAACTCGCCGTCCTCACGGTTAGTTCAGTTTCTACATAAGTAGGTATAGCCTAAATAAAACTATGAAAGTGACTTCAGATAACTATCGATTTCAAATGCCAGACTGTTTCACTTTCACGTTCAACTCGATGTTATAAACGACTTGTCATATTTGACACGTTTAAATATCTGCTTGTCACTAAGAGTGAATGGAAAATAAAAATTGAACAAATTTATTAGTAGTTTAGAAACTGTACATAGATAAATAAAAACAGTCACATTTTAAAATGTACTGTTGCTCAAAAACCATAAGAGATAGTTTATTTTATCGTATAAGTATAAAATCAACACTTTTTTAAATTGGTTTATATGCTAACAAATAAAAAACAAAGCATATAACAAATAACAAAGCATTTGTGTACTTACAATAGATTTTGTACGCTAATATTTCGCATCCCATCAAATTGGAGAGCTCATCTTGTCTTATTGCGAAAAGCTTTACATATTTCATCTTTCAATTATAGGACTTGAGATAAGAGAGCGAAAAAGCCCATAGCTTACATGACGATAAACGTCCGTGGCTTATAGACCATAGATAATAAAGATATATCGATATCTTGTAAGGGGGCATACATAAATTACGTGAGGTGTTTTTTTAAATTGTCTGCAGGTGAGATGTCGTGAGATTTTATTTAACCCCCCATTCCCCAATCTCAAGTGAGATTTTTTAAAATGTGGATTGTGAATTGGCGTGAAAACAAAGGACAGACTTTACTGAACATTCTGATTAAATAATGAATGAGTGGATTGACAGTCACTAAATGTATAAACAGGTGGTAATGGTGTGTTGCCAATCTGAGGTTGGAATGTTAGGCCTCTAGCAAGTAAGTTTATCGGCTACCTTACCCTCCAAACTGGAACACGTCATGACGTTATGGCGGCAGGAATAGGTAAGGCGGTAGTACCAATCCGGGCGAGTTGCTGTGAATCTCTACCACCTAGTCAGATGTCACGGTGTTAGTAACGGTAAACCTATGCTCGCCTTTTACGAGCTGCCTGGCAAGGAAGGCAGATGGTCTATTCTGTAAAGGAGCCCGGACCGACACGGGGATTAGTTTTTTTCAAAGACGTCCAAGTTATCAGTTTGAATTATCTGAAGTAGGTAGCAGAATGCAGAGATAAACTTCTTGGTTCTTGTACACAAGATATCCACCAAGTAAGGATGATAAATAATTGCCTAGCGTCTTCTGAGATTTTGCAAATTAATGAAATATGTAGGTACAAAGGGGCCAAACAACCCCAATATGTAGAAGTTATCGCGCTAGTTTTTTGATTGAATAACAGCAGATACGATTGACCACAATCTGATACTTATTTGGAAATAAAAGTGGTTATTAACGTCGCTGCATTTATTTACCATTAAATATTACTTGTAATTGGATGCTTTATGAAAAAGCAACAAGCAAGTAGCCCCTGAGACCACTGTCACCAGTGTCACCTTTAGACACCATATATGATACTGTCTTAATCTCTGTCTTATGAATAGGATCTTACGCCATGTGTGCAACTGCTGCAGTTATTCTAGCCTTCAGCATAGCATAGCTACAATGAGGACCGACGATATGGTGACAGGAATAGGCACATCGATGTACCAATCCAGCAAATGGATCCGAAACCAAAATGCTGTAAAACAATAGTTGTGCTGAAAAGGATTTCCTCGTCACTAAAATTTTAAACTTTACTGAAATTTTAAACAAATACTCGTAATAATATACAGAAAATATGTCAAAACATCCTTGAGCCTTTGTTGACATAAAATGTCGCTCATCTATTGTTGTATTAATGTTATTGTGATTTGCAAACCGCCGTGCTAGCCACTGATTTCTGCACCATTTTATTAGCATATATACAGGGAAAGATAAATATTTGTTAATTTTTATAAGCCTACCTTTTGTTACTAAATTGTGTTAGTTTGTAAAATGCGAAAGTTTGTAAGTATGTTACTCTTTCGAATTTTTTGAATTGCTGAACGGATTTGTCTGAAATTTGGAAGACAGATAGATTGTGACCTGGATTAACATATAGGCTATTTTAAATCCCGATCGCACACCGGGTTTCTGTGAAAACGCGGGCGAAGCCGCAGGTAGCAGCTAGTACGACATAATGTTTTCCCGTGTTGGTCCGGGTTCCTTTGCAGAATAGACCATCTGCCTTCCTGCCAGACAGCTCTTAAAAGGCGAGCATAAGCTTACCGTCACTAACACCGTGACATCTGACTAGGTAGTAGAGTTTCGCAATGACTCACCCGGATTGGTACCACCGCCTTACCTACTCCTGCCGCCATAACGTCATCACGTGTTCCGGTTTGGACGGTAAGGTAGCCGGTAAACTTACTTTTGCTCGAGGTCTAACATCCCGTCCTCAGGAAATCCATCTGTTTGTTTGCGTTTCAATATCATTAAAAAAAAACCGATTGCCTCTGTTACTACTATTTCGGTTTGTAGGGTAGGTACTCATGAAGCTCGATTCATGCAATAATCGAAATTGGAATCGAGTATGTCATTTTAGATATTTAATCTTAAACACAATACTGGCAAATTTTTAATATTTAGTTAATAGCTACGAATAAGGAATCTATAAAAAAATATATATAAAGATTCCTTATTCGTAGGTTAATAGGAAATAATAAATTATTTTATCGGATTCGTTAAATTTATTTGTAGCTAATAAATATTCTATTAATAATCCGCAAGAGCTGTGTTCAAAAGTATCTAAAATGACATATACGATTACAATTTCCCATTCGCGTGATATCGAGATTTAATTGTAACCCTATTGATGATAAATCTTGAAAGGAGGAGACATAACCCTGTGTTAAATGTTTACTAATAAACTAATTCTTGGGATTTATAGTCATATTCCATTATTACATCAAATTATGCTATTATTATTATTATTATTATTTGATATTAGATTCGACTTAATGATTCTGCATTTTTCTTAGTTTTTTTAACTGTTCTTGTATTCGTAGAACAATAAAAACTGCAACAATAAAAAGCTACATGTAAGACGCATCTCACGCCAATGTGTGGGCTATTTCGTGTTACCGAATAAATCTATCAACGTTAACAAACTGCAGTCTTAAAATAAAAATCAATTTGTCTCACGGGGCATTGACTATAGCGTGTCTTCTAGATAAAGTGATATTTAATGGCGGTGAACCATAAAATAACATGTCAATAGATTAATTTCCTAAAATTAATTTTATATTTTTTATTTTTGAAATTGTTCCCCGTGGTGATCCGTGTTGATTGAGGGTTCTTTGTAGAAAAGACCATCTGCCTTCCTGCCAGGTAGCTCGTAAAAGGCGAGCATAAGCTTACCGTCACTAACATCGTGGCATCTGACTAGGTAGTAGAGTTTCGCAGCGACTCGTCCGTATTGGTACCACCGCCTTATTTATTCCTGCCGCTATAACGTCAATGCTGCCCGTCGACGTGTTCCGTTTCGGAGGATAAGGTAGCCGGTAAACTTTATTTTGCTCGAGGCCTAACATCTCTGCCTCAGGTTGGCAACGCACCAATACCATCTTTGGTGTCTCTAGGCGGCGTGGATTTCTTACCATCAGAAAATCCGTCTGCTTGTTTTGCCTTTCTATATCATTTTTTTTATTTGTAGAAATTGAAATAAAATTCTTAAATCAAACATTTACCCTATGTTACTGCAGTACTGAGTAGAATAGACCAGCTGTCTTCTTGCCTGGCAGCAACATCTTTCCAAATAGCCAGATTTTAAGTAACTTAACTAATAAAGTTAAAACTATAACAAGACAGACAGGCATATAATTTATATTACAAAATACTTACTTTTTGAGAAAATGCAGTAAACACGGTTCACCTGATATAACCATGGCTATAAGCACTATGGATGTTATAGGTGTTTCCCGTGTTATTCGGAGTCCGCTGAGTAGAATAGACCATCTACTTCTCAACCAGGCAGCTAGTAAGAGGTTGATATAGGTTAAAATATTATGTCATTACGGATAAGACCACTGGTAGTAGAGTGATGTGCAGCAATTTTCCCGGGTAGGGGTCCACCTAATTATCTTTTTTTTTATGATATTGGAAGGCAAACAAGCAGACGGATTTCCTGGTGTTAAGAAATTCACGCCGCCTAGAGACAACAAAGGTGGTAATGGTGCGTTGCCAACCTGAGGGCGGGATGTTAGGACTCGAGCAAAAGTAAGTTTAGCGGCTCCGAACCGGAACACGTCATGACGTTATGGCGGTGGTACCAATCCGGGCGAGTCGCTGCTAAACTCTACCACCTAGTCAGATATCACGGTGTTATTGACGGTGAGCCTATCACCGTCACTAACACCATTGCCTCGCAACGCCTCATATTCCGGTCTAAAGGGTAGGATAGCCGGAATACTTGCGCATTTCGCCGCAGGACAGCGTCGCACTTGTAATATCTATGGTGTCTAAGGCCATGGTTGTGTTGTCAGTATTATGATCCTTAATTGACCGTATGAAAGTATTTCAAACAACTACGGGTGATAGTCTGCTGTACGTCTCGATAATGATAATAGTGATAATGAAATAATAATGGTAGATTTGCAAAATATGGGTAATAGTGAATCGTTGCAAAATGACTTACCTACTATGATGATATGATACTTTCTGTCTTTCTATGCCTATGGTTTTTGGCGTGAAGATATGTATGTCCATATTTTAGAACTATACCTTCAAATACGTCTCTACATTCCGGATTACAAGTTATTTGGTAACTTTCTCCTGATTGTCGTTATGTATTTTTCAAACTGCAAACCTTATGACTAAAAAATACGGGATCATCTGTAAAATATATTCTTACAAAAATGACTACATAGGTAAAACAAACCTCAAACCGTCCATCATCTCAGTCTAACAACTTGTGATAAGTGTAAACAAATAAACATCATCATAATATTATCATTCTAGCATCAACAAAGACATTTTTTTCGATAACAAAGATAATTTAATGATGATGCTTTTGTTAACGCGTTTCATTTTAAGATATAAACAGGTAACAAAGGAATAGGCGTTGCACATGGATCTATAAAAAGTTAATCGTGGCACTATTCCAAATATCTAAATGTTTTCTCGAATTGTTTGCAGTGTGTCCGTTAAAAGTGAAACATTGACGTAATGCGCACGCGCAGCTCAATACGTATACGGATCTTCCATTCTATTATGACTAAATTTAAGTGTACTCAACTTTTAACTGCATGTTCTTTTTATGAGATAGCGAATTATCAGGCAAGTCTTCTGTTGGTAAAAAATAAACTTCGCATGTAGTCACTAAGACTAATATACTGGGAAATTAGTCTATGTATGCATGTCTACCTGTACTATACCGTCCAGCGTCATGATACTGTTAAGCACTGGTGGCAGGAATAAATTAGGCGATGGTACATATCCGGACGAGATACTGCACGACTTTACCATTATATAATTCTTAACAATCAACAAGTTAGGCCATATATATTTATATTTTTTTATATATTTATATCATTTATAGTTTTAATTGCAATTATTAGAAATTTCATTCGACCTGAAACTTTAGCTGTTCGATAAACAGCTAACGGAATTGCAGGACATTTATTATTAACTTTATTAAGTAGTAGAAGAAGAATTATATCTAACTATTTACTAATTATTTTAATTTTTATTTGAACTTCATTATTAATATGTATAGTAAGTAGGCACAGGTACAATTTAAAAGTGTTGTATTGACAATTACCATTAATCTTTAAACATTTTCATATTGCTAATGTACGAAAATTCCCAATTTTTGGTCACAATTTTTATATTTATCTCTTTCTTTTAGAAGAGTCATCCACTTGTTGTTGTGTAAAAAACTGCTAATATATCTCTATCTTATAAAAATACAGTTAATGTTAAGCTCTACATTCATACATTTCCGCACTCGTAAATTACTAAGTGAATTATATCGGCCTTGGGGGTGCCATTGGCATTGTCAGATTACGTCGAAATATCGTCTGTTGGAATTCTGCCGGAATGTGAATTTTACACACGTTGAAGAGCATTCCGTCTCTATTTTATGTTATTAAAATCTTTTATTGCACTAAATGTACAAAGGTGATCTTGAAGCCAGTAATCATTTTCTCCCAGCTTAGCCTAAGTAATACCCTGTTATGTGTGTTGTGTCCCTGGTTGGCGATAGACTTACCTACCACCTATCACATTGTGGGACTTAGTGTCTTCGGCTTGTCGTAGGTGCCCTGGTTGTGCCTCTGCCTACCTCTTTGGGGATATGGGCAAGAAGATATAACAACAACTTCCATTTTATTTTCACAGCTTCATTTTTTTGGGTTGGCTGAAAGAAAATTCTTTAGTTAGAGATAAGCTCGCCTTTTGTGTATTTTTACTTCTCATATGTTATGTGTATTTTTTTTTTGTTTTTTGTTTGCAATAAAGTGTTAAAATTGTTTGCAATAAATAAAATAACAACAATACCCCTGTATTCTCAGTCCTGTCGGGGTCCCTCTGTGTAGGATAAACCACTTGCCTATCCTTACAGATGGGAAAAGGCAGATATGGTTTAAATCAAAGAGTATATAAATACTACGTAATAAAGGGCGGAACTTCCATAGATACATAGCAAACCCGAATTTGTATTAAGTTTACTTCAAAAATTATAACCCGTACAACGTGAAAGTAAGTCTAAAGGCATTCAGATATAAGGCAACTAGTGTCATATGATTTGGGCGAATAAAAAACATAGCAAACTTATTTTTTTTATTTTTTGATATGAAAGTTGTGCCAAACTGGTTTAAATGTGCTAGAAGTGCAAAAGATTTTGCACTTCTCGCCAGTCGAAACTACCTATTTAAATTTAGAAATGATATATTTTTAAAACGTTGCAACCTTCTTAGTAAAGAAACAATTGGCGGGAAATAATTTGTTAATTGTTTTTTTATTCGCACATCAATGTTCTACGTACGCAACAAAAATGGAATTAAGTCGAAAAGATTTTAAAGCGATGATCTTTTACAATTTTAATAGCTCTCTTTTAAAGACTATGCCGCTCGTCTTCAAAATGCTTTTGGGAGAGAAGCACCTTGTTTGAGCACCGTGAGGCGATGGTTTGCTGAATTTAAGAGAGGTCGAGTTTCTTTACATGACGAATTTCGTAAAGGGCTGCCGTCAACGAAAATAATGTGGCTAATAATTATTAAGCGGTTAATTGAAGAAAACGCCGGATTACCTATGAGACAATTTGAGGACTATTTGGGATTGGTATGAATCAAATTCAGAAAATTTTACACGAAGAATTGAAAGTTCGGAAACTTTATTGTCGTTAGATCCCTCATGAACTGACAGCGGAGCAGAATCAAGTTCGCGTGGAATGGTTTTCATTGATGCTACTAAAGTACAACCACGGACATTCTAATGCTGTTTATGACATTGTCACAGGAGTCGAAACGTGGATTTATTGTTTTGAACCCGAAAAAAACAGTACTCTTGTGAATGGGTGTTTGAAAATGAGAACAGGTCAACACAAGTGAGACAGGCGTTTTTCGCCTTCGCGTTGGTAAAAAAATGTTCACTTTTTTTTCTCAGCTACGGGTCCCATCTGTACAATTCCACTTGACGATCAGAAGAGTATTAATGCCGAGTGGTATTCTATCATTTGTTTACCCAGGGCGTTAGAAAAAGTTCGCGAAAGACGACCCAAAAGCCGCATTCTCCTACACCATATTAATGCACGCATATTAATGCATATTAATACTTTTTCTTCACATACGGTAAACAAAACAAAGTCATTTTTAGCTTCCGAAAAAGTACATCTCGTCACTCATCCTGCACACATCACCGACTTAGCATCCTGTGATTTCTGTATTTTACCCGAAATCAAAAATTTGATAAGAGGTTTTACATTTACCAACTCCCAAGAGCCAGTGATAGCGTTCAATCAGCACGTAGAAAACATGTCTTCAGACCTGTGGTCCTCCTGCTTTAAAAATGGTTCGATCGCATGAAAAAAATGTTAAGAATGTAAAGGAGATTATTTTGAAAAGCAATAAACATAACATATTGGTTGGTTTGGTTTTTTAAGTTACGCAAAACTTATAGTGTTACCTACGTACTATGAATATTCGATGAGCTTCGATGAGCAATCCTGGCTAGTCGCTGTAAAACTGTACCACCTTGTAACTTTGAACTGTTAAAGAAGTATTATTTTCATACATATCTTCACGCCAAGTCCCTTACGAGGTAGGCAGGGAGTATCGAGTGCCAGACTTTACGATCCTGACAAACCTGTCTATCTTCTTATACATTCATTACCCTTTTCATACAAACACGCTGGTTTCAAAGACTCTTGACACCACCCTCGGATAATATCCGAGTGATCTGATCGTGGAATGTCAGCATTGAAATAATGTTGATATTTTTCTAAAATAATATTTTTGTTTACAGGAGTCGTGAAGACGACAACAGCGCAGTCGGGGAGAAGGCGGGCCGAGGGTGGGCCTCATCATCGAATCTCAGTACGATCGAGCCCTCAAAGAAGGACGCCTTCTCCACGGGTAACTATAACATTTTTCTATAACAAACTATACCGATCAGTTAGCCTGCTCTGAGTACTTACCATGAACTGTTAAAGAAGTATTTTTTTTATATTATAATGGAAGGCAAACAAGCAGACGGATTCCCTGGGTAAGAAACTCACATCGCCTAGAGACAAGAAAGATGGAAATGGTGCTTTGCCAACCTTAGGCCGGGATGTTAGGCCTCGAGAAAAATAAGTTTATCGGCTTCCTTATCCTCTGAAAAGGAACACGTCAACGGTAAGCGCTAACGTTATGGCGGCAGGAAAAGGTAAGGCGGACCGGAAGCTACCAATCCAGGCGAGTCGCTGCAAAACTGTACCACCTAGTAACCATGAACTGTTAAAGAAGTAACATTTTCATACATATCTTCACGCCATGTCCCTTATGGGGTAGGCAGGGAGTATCGAGTGCCAGACTTTACAATCCTGACAAACCTGTCTAGCTTCCTTCACAATTCCCTTCCCTTCCCTTCCCTTTTCATACAAACACGCTGGTTTCGAAGACTCTTGACAGAACCCTCGGATAATATCCAAGTGATCCGATCGTGGAATGTTAGCCTTGGTCTCCCCGGGAACCTACATCCATCCACATTCGCACACAGTATTATTTTCATGTTTCTATATCCACTTATAACATTTTATGGCATATGTCGAGGTAGTATAATTTCGAAATCAGTCAAGAGTCCAGTGCAGTATTTATTACTACCACCACAATGACTATCACATTCCGATCCGGAGGGTAAGATACCCTGTAGGCTTGCACAATAGGACTAACGCCAGGACATCAATGCAACTTTAACGTCTGTGGTGTCCATAGGCCATGATTGTCTCTTATCAGCAGCATTATGTCTATTCGCCTCTATCATAAAAATAGAAAAATGGTGGTATTTCTCTCATAATATTTCATATTATTTTATGTTAAGAGTTTATGGTGAGGCCCCCGATGCTCATCCCCCATTTCTTTCTCTTTCTCTCTCTCTCTCCCTCTCTCTTTTAAGTGTTATCGTAAAGCAACAATATCATAATAATGCAATCTGCAATTAGGAAAAAGACGACCATATTGCCTATTTTTTAGCCGTCATAACCTCCCAAATTATACAACCCTACTAATAAATGAAAGCCGATTTTCGCGCTCTTGTTTTCCTTGTTTAAACTTTGCAAATATATGCATGGCCAACGACGGTGGTAATCTGTTGTATTCACTTCAGAGAGCTAAAAATACATACTCGGAATAACTTTATGTTTGAGTTTAATTGTAGATTTTAGATTTTGTAGGTTTTTATTCCCCGTATTAGCCCTGGTATTTGGGCCTATTGTGTAAATTTACCCTTTGATCTGGAACATGGCAGTTTCGTTACGACGTCAAATATTTAATTTTCCCCATGTTGGTCCGGGCTCCTTTGCAGAATAGACCATTTGCCTTCCTCCCTGGCAATTCGTAAAAGGCGAGCATAGACTTACCGTCACAACACCGTGACATAGGTGGTAGAGTTTCGCAGTGACTCGCCCGGATTAGTACCACCGCCTTACTTATTCCTGCCACCGTAACATCCAATGCTGGTCGTTGACGTGTTCCGTTTCGGTGGGTGAGGTAGACGGTAAATTAACTTTTGCTCGAGGCCTAACATCCCGGCGTCAGGTTGGGAAGGCACCGTTACCACCTTCAGGAAATCCGTCTGCTTGTTTGCCTTCCGTTATCATAAAAAAAGATGAAATCAAATTTAATGTTTAGTTAAACCACGTATGTAGCGATTCCCCGTCAAGCAATGAAGTTCATTTTTTGACAGTATTGCAAAACAAACTGGTGATATTTCTGATAGTAAGGAATAAAGGTTTTAAGCCAGCTTCAGATTAGCAAACGGAGCTAGGAACACATTTCCAACATGGCACACAATAAGCACGCGCTGAATTTATGATATTCATGAGTATAAGATTTGGAAGAGGAAGTCGCCTCTGTGGTCTAGCGGTCCGGGTGTTGGACTTGACTGCATGAGGTCCCGGGTTCGAATCCCGGGTCGACCAACGAAAAGAAAATTGGATTTTTCCAATTTTCTAATAAAAAAAAAAATGTTGGTCGGGATTGGAAATGCGCCCGGTTGGCGATAGGCTTACCACCTATCACATTGTGGGACTTAGTGTCTTCGGCTAGTCGTGGGTGCCTTGGTTGTACCTCTGCCTACCACTTCGGGGATATGGGCGTGAAGATACTTAAGATTTGGAATTATGAAAGTAACATGAGTAACACAACAGCAGGCGGGCTCGGTGATGAAATTAAATATACTAGTGGTCGCCCATTGGTCGAAATTCGACCATAATAAATTTTAATATCTTGTTGATAAGAACGCCATCATCATTTCTCAAGGCCAACTACTTCATTTTTACTTCATTCATCAATATATTTGTTTGTGTGTGTCAAATGCATGGTAGTACGTGTAATGTTTTATTTTTTGAATTAATGCACTTTATAAACATTATCACTAAAAAGTATTAGCGTTCTGCACTTCTCCTACACATAAACTATAAGTGTGCCAAATTTCATACTCGGAGGAGTAGTCAGCGCAATTTTCGTAAAAAGGGGTCCAAATTTTTTTATGATTAATATTATGATTTCCCTCCACAGGGTTAAGTAAAACGAACGCATCGTGGACGTCGACTCCTGATTTAGGTGGCAACGAACATGAAACCACAACTGCCGTCACAGTCAATTTGAAATTGCCCAAACGGAGAAGTACGGGACCACTTCCATTGGATACGGGACAATCAGGTAAAAACATTTTATGAATTGAAAATTTATTTAACGGGGTTGCGCACTTTTTTTGGCGTGAGTAAAAACTTCTAAACTCGCGTCAGGACACGTGACCTGTTTCGTAAGACAAAAATTTGTAAGACGGCGCAGTGCAGTTGCGCGAATAAGATGGCGCAGGGCGCTTGCGCGAATGTTCGTGTTGTCATGTTTGTGTACGATAGCGCAATAAATAAATGTTGTATTCTACCACATAAATTATAGTAGGTACTTTCATACTGATAATTAAAGCAATTCGTGCAAAATTATTCCCTCACCGTTCCAAAATATCAAAAAAGCCAAAGTTAATATTCGAGTTTTCACTTATGCCGGCACTCCCGGAGCGCAACCTTTTTTTTAAGCTCGGTTCCTATAATCAACGAACCGTAATCCGTTAGTTTGCCTAAAAGTAACGAAGCGTTGCTCATAGTTAAACAAAAATGTTTTGAGTTTACAGTTGATAACGAACGACCGTAGAAAAATGTTTTGAGTTTACAGTTGATAACGAACGACCGTAGTTAGATTTTTCACTATGCTTACAAAAAACTATTAGATATAATAAGCAAAACAACTCATTTCTTGAATATAGGAACCGGGCATAAGTCTGTTTGATGTTTTATAAATATTTTGAGTTAACTACCGGTAACGAGGCAAAGTACAAATATAAAACAGTATGGAAACTATCAACAAACACTAAAAACGGCGCACTCACAGAAACTTAAGCATAGATAAGTCCCCTAAGCGGTTTTAGCGGTGCTACAGTAGTTCAGACTATCTGAGATTATCGCCTCTGTGGTTTAGTGGTTTGATGTTTGGCATTAGCCATATGAAGTCTCGGGTCCGATTTCTTACAGGTAACTTAAAAAATATGTTTTCAATTTTCTATTAAAAACAATGTTGCTAGGAATAGGATAAGTAACCGGTAGGCGATAGGATTGACACCTGTCACATAGTAGGATTAAAGTAGTTTTGACTAATTGTGGGTTCCTTAGTTAACTAATTGTGGTACCTATGCCTTCCTTTGCAGGGATACAGGCGTGAAGATACTATTTTTTTAATTGGTACAAGCTACTGCCCGTTAGATTGCTTGAGTCCACTGCTGGATATTATTCTGGACAAATAACAAATATAAATATATAACTACCAAATGATGTACAACCCTTTCTTCTCGAGGACGAAAAATTGAAAATAGGCTACCTACTTAGAAGTAAACATGAAAAATATTATGATCCTAAAATTTGAGGAATTTTTTTTTAGTCTTATGTTTTAGAGGGGTTTTGTTCAAAGACATGTCAACCCCATCGTACCCGATCACACTTTTGTCCCTCATATTATAAAAAAAATAATGTAAAAATATAAAAATTAAATACTTAATAATAATTATACTACACCTAAATTTTGTCAACTAGCTAACCAATGTCGTTAGCTAGTTGACAATTTTTTTTTGCCAACACTGTGTTTGGACTTGACAAAATTTCCTGCACTAAACCTACACTGTTTTCGTTTAACTGAAATTCTTGCACCAGTAATGCTCTTTCATTTTTGTTCCGACCACATTCCATCAGCAAATGTTGCACATCTTCTATCTTATCACAAAGTTCACAATTAGGTGAATCTTTTTTTTCATTAGGTATGCAAAATTTGCAGATGGATAATGTCCAGAACGTAGTCTTATTGCTAACTTAAACTTTGTAAAACTAAGTTAAAAATTGTAAGTGAAAATATAGTGACTGCAACAAATCTAATTTGTACAACATTTAGTACATATATATCGCCAACAAACTGCTTCACAGTTGGGCGAAACTTGTATGATCTTATCTTGATATAAATTAAATAGAAAAATAATAAAAAAACGACTCGTTTTTTGAATGTACAAACGAAATGTGTAAATAAGAATCGTTGCCTAAAGTACGTATGTATATTCATCTGTAACATATTTCATTTTTTTAATTAAGCACAATTGTTTTAAATTGTTCGTCAATTTCTTGTCAATTAAAACGTCAATCTTAATCCCGGTTTATTTCAAGGAGCAATGACATAGTTTAAAAGGCATTGGAATGTAGGGTAGATTATTTAAAGATTAGAACACACATGCGGTTTTCCTGACGATAGGTGATCTCTGCTATAAACATCGTTGATCATACTGTTATATTGCTATCCTATGGTTAGGCCCCGTGTACAAGTCTACCGTATATACTCATCTCAATAATGGAACACAACAATGGCGAAAACTAACCCCATGGTGGCAGAATAGACAATAACACCTACGATCTAAGATTCGGAGCTAGGTCAACCTTCACCGAGCTGAGTGTTATATGAAACTTATTTTAAAATGAACTAGCTGACCTGGCGAACTTTATGCAGCTTGACAATGATAGTTACTGACAGTTTGTATTGGAAAAATTAAAGTACAGTTTTCTTCTTTTTCTTACAATTTTCAGTTATTCCCTTCATATGAACCTTCTCCTGGGGATAACTAACACAACAAAAATAGAATTAGTCAAATCGGTGCATCCGTTCAGGCGTGATGCGATGAACGCGCGAAATGGAGATTCATTTTTATATGTATATAAATTTAGTATATATTAGAAAATATATTAAAAATGTGTTGCCTAAAAAATCCTGGACAGAATATTTATTTCATTAAAAAATGTTTTCTCAATGTTGCCATATTAAAATGTTTTTTTTTCCTGACTTATAGTTATATAGAAAGTGCAAAAGTTGTGTTGCCAGGTAATAACAAATATATCGATGCCAGTTACTTTCACGGGATTGGGGAAATGGGAATGATAAAAAATTAAAAAAAAAATACAAAAAAGTATCTTCACGCCCCTAGAGGTAGTCAGAGGCACAACCAGGTTACCCACGAATAGCCGAAGACACTAAACCCTACAGTGTTATAGGTGGCAAGCCTATCACTAACCGGTCACAAATCCAATCCGAGGATCGAACCCGGGACCTCAAGAAGTCAAGTCCAATATCTGGACCGCTAGGCCATAGCGGCGAATAGATACATCACTACATAGCATAAAACAAAGTCGCTTCCTCTGTCCCTATGGCTCCTTGTATGCTTAAATCTTTAAAACCACGCAACGGATTTTGACGCGATTTTTTTCATAGATAAAATGATTGAAGAGGAAGGTTAATATGTATATTTTATACCCGTGGAAAGCAGGGGCGGACCGCTAGTAAAAAATATTCTGTCCAGGATTTTTTAGGCAACCTACTTTTAATATCATTTCTAATATACTAAATTTATGAAATAACTATGTATGAAATATATTACATTCTATTATCAGCTCGGTGTAGTTCGATTTAAGTTCGGATCTTATACTATTAGTAAACGTATTTTTATTTTAGCACTTGCCCTGTGCTTGGGATAAATTTTCTATAAATTTTAAAGAAAGAAAAAATTTCGCCCCAGACAGGATTTGAACCTGTAACCTTTCGTCTCAAGCCAACGAATGCTCTAACCAATTGAGCTACTGAGGATTCAAGTCCCGTGGCGAAATTTTTTCTTTCTTCTTTAAAATTTATTTTTTCTTTCTTTAAAATTTATAGAAGACTATTAGTAAAACTGACTGCACAGACCTAAACTACTAAGCTACCATCAATGGTTGTTGGGGTCATCTCAGCCTGACGCCGATAAAATCTATCAGTTAAAGCTTTTCTGATAAATATTTTTTTAACAGAAACAGTGACGATACGTCGGCCATCAGCGTCACCACCAAAAACCACAAATTCAAACTTAGTTATCAACAAAAACGATTCGCTGGCGGAACGTGTCAGAAAGGTCTGTATTTGTGCTTTTAATTATTTAGATGTTTACATAGACAGCATACAAGCTCATAGCTTTTCTATGGTAAGAGACGACAGTGGTTTCTAGACGCCATAGATTTTACATGCGTTGAAGTCCTGTACTGCGCCTAATAGTTACGTATACTGGCTATTCTACCCTTTATGACAAAAAATAACAAATAATAATGAAATTAAATATATGTGTTTTAAATACGTGGGTTAAAAAGTTGTTACAAAGATATTTAAGCATACTGAATTATTCTACCACATTGTTTGTAACTTTATAGAAATAAAATATTTATATACATTTTAACATTTAAATCGCAGAACTTATTTATATTTTTAATAAATATTTTATTTATAGGTTTAATAAGCTTCATAATTTATTATAAGCAATTTTAAAGGTAAATTAATTTTAATCCCAACTTCTGTACACTACCACTGTTTCCAACCCTAGCCAGTCAGGAGAAGAAACGGCAAAACAAAATCCCCGGCAACCAGGCTATTACGTCTTTATTACTACCGTTTCCAAACCTATCCAGCCAGGAGAAGAAACGGCAAAACAAACTCCTGATAATACCTGATTCTTTACTTAAATTAAGTTTATAATATTAAAAAATATATATTTTATTTATTTATGCTTGTAAGCAAGAAAATCATTATGGCGGCAGGAATAGGTAAGAGCTGTTATTATAGCAATATATATATATATATATAAATTCTCCGTGTTGGTCCGGATCTTCTGTGTAGATTAACCCATCTGCCTCTGGCTGTCAGCTCGTTAGAGAGATCACAGGTTATATGGATCATTCCAACATGATCACGATGTTGAGGGATATAGAGCAACTTTCCTGAATATAGATTCATTGCCTTACATATTCCTGCCATCATATGTACTGTCGTGTTCCTCTCCGGAGGGTAGCGTAGCCGTTAGATTATTAAACATTGTTAACACCCCGGACACATGCTAACGTTGCACCTTTTTTTTGTTAAAATTCAACGAACTTTCACACGTGGCTCTTCTGACGGTACAGTTGTCGTTGTACGCTGTCCTGAGGCCGGAACGGAAGGCAATTGTGCAAACTACCCTACTCTGCACCGCAAATATGACAGAATTATTATGGCGGCAGGAATAAGTTTGGTAGTGGATACCTACCCAAATTATTGCACAGCACTGGACTACCAGTGGCCTGGTTGGTAATGACTTACATTTGGACCCGTGTTCGCCTCTTACCGGCTGCCTCGCGTAGAGGCAGATTGTCCATTCTATTTGGCGCACCCGAACCAACACCAGGAGAAACGTATTGCCTATAGGCCACTGTTATCTCTTACCATTATAAGAACCATGTTTGCTGTACAGGTTTACGCCATATAATGTGAATGATAATTATATTGTATTGTGATTTTGCTTCTCTAGATGTGACATTATAATTATTGTTAATTTTATTTGAATTTGTGTGTTTGTAATATTAAAAAAAATAGTATTTATTGTACCTACCTTATAGGTGATCGCATGCTAATATTAGCGAAATAAGCTTTAAATGTATTATTAACAGCACCATGTAAAATTATTTCACGCTAACAATAAATAAATTGAATTGAATTGAATTGAATACTGTATATTCTTACAAAAATACTTTAATAAGTATATTGTAATACAAATCTGCCTTATTATAATATAAAATTGATTGGTTAAGTATTGCAATATGGCTATTTGGAAAGATGTTATTTGTATGATTGATCTAAGTGGGGCATACAAGTGCTGTTGTTTGTTTAGCTCCATTTCGACACAACGTTGCGATGCTCGAAATAACTGAAAGGTCGCCATCAAACTTAGCTTGGCAATGTGCTAGACTATGATTACGGAAACGTCATATTATTTCTTATTTATTTAGAATACTTACATTTGCACTTGTTATAACATCATAATAATAATATGACTACAACGACGATGCAGCTTTGTCTGCTATATTTAGTTATATAGATTTAAGAAACAGTTTAAACCTTTTGAACCCCGATAGAAATAAGAGTGTTATAAGTTTGACATGTCTGTGTGTGAGTGTGTGTGTGGATGTGTGTGTGTGTGTGTGTGTGTGTGTGTGTGTGTGTGTGTGTGTGCGCGCGCAAAATGGCATTTTTTATTTGTATTGTATATTTCGAAGTCGGCCAATGTAAAAATGATCTGAAAGCAGCACCTTTAATTTTAAAAAATACAGTTTATTCTAAAAGAGCTATAACCTCAGACAATATTAAGAAAGTAGTAGTAATGAAAGTAGGTATGTACTTACATACTTTTTAACAAAACGCAAGTTTTTAAAAGTAATCTATATTTCTGACAGCTACCGGTATACTAACAAAATTTAAAGTGAGAGAGGCAACGATAGAAATGGTTGTAAGCTTGGTTTCTGTTTTTGTATGTACCTACACTGTCCTCGTATAAGTTTAAAATGAGAGTGACGCTGAATAGAACAGCAAGTATAAAATATTTTGTTAGAAAGTTGAAACTAATATTTGAAGACTTGAACGGATTAGAAAAAATTGTAGCAGTGAGTTAATAAGTTAAAGTTGGATAATTGCCTAAATCGCTTTTGTTTATTCTAGATGCAGTTAATGAAAGCACAAAGTAGTTTTGAAAAGGAATCTAGTGTTGATAAAGAGAGAGAAAGAAGAAGCACATCAAGAAGTAAAGAAGAAGAAAAGCAAACTAAAGCAAAAGAAGATCGAGCACTTGCCAAGGATGATGTTAACTTTATGATGCAGGTATAACCTTGATTCTTATAAAAGACTAGCGGCCCGGTACGTGCTTCGCTACGTATATGACTGCATGAATGACATAATACATCAAAACAAAAAAAAAAAAAACAACTGAAAAAAGTTTCAACGAAACACCACAATCCGTATCTGTAAAAAGTTGCAAGTTGACTGAAAAATACCCATTAACAAATGATCCGCTATAAGCGAATTCATTTGTAACAAAAAACGTGATAAATGAAGAACCACTCGACCGATTTTATACCAACTTCCAATCAATTAAACCATCTACTAAACAGTCCGAACAAAGCCTAAACGATAGGTGAGCCCGTTCTTGAGTTAAAAAATTGCAACGAAAAGTAGCATTGATTTTTATATATTATATAGATTGCGATACCGAAAATGTCTATGGTGAATCCTCAGCTTTTAAAATTTCTTTTACTCTAAACTGAATTTAGACGACGACGAGCACTAACAAAGGGCAGCTAGTATATACAAAATTTAACCTGGTTTTACTGAAAGCAGGTTAGCTTACTCGAATAGGTTTTCTATTATATGTCTAAATTATCTGGCTGAAATTGTAATATATTTGGACGTGGGTTTGTATATTTGTCTCTAGATATTCAATATTTATATACAAGTAAGTATACCTACTTCTACTTTCCACGATATGAACAAATACATGATTTAGGTAAAGAACAGTCGCAACGCTTCGAAATCCAAACCTCCGGTACGGGGTGGTCCCGCTAAAGACAAAGAAGAGTCAGATGATGACGTCAGCACCACACACACTACCGACACAGAGACGACACTTGTTGATCCTAACATTAAGGAATATCAGGTAAAAATAAGTATTTTTAGGTTTTTTTAATTAATTATATATAAAAATTTATATATCATAATGTTACAATAACTACCATTTTAGATTTATAATGGCAAAACTCAACAACAATCGCCTATTGTCATTAAAACTAAGCAAGTGTGCAATATATCAGACGTTAGGAAGGTTGTAAAATTTTACTTTTCATTTAATTCCAGCTGTTCCCACGAACTTCGTTTCTCCCGTTCAGTTTGTATGGGAAAAATAAAAATGCTTTTTTTCCCAGTTTCCTCAGAATCGAACAGGATAAAAAGCATCCTATGTCCTTCTCCTGGTTCTCCAATTTTCAGCCGTTCTTGAGTTATAAATAGTGTAACTAACACTACTTTATTTTATATATATAGATGTATTCATATATTAAATAATACAAAATGGAATTTCACAATGTGACAAAGATAAAAATAATTCGATATTTACTTTTTAAGCTTACGTAATATAACCTGATAGATTTATTTACAATCGTTCAGAGGATTAAAAAATCTTCAACAATTGACTTTGGTTTTTGTTCTAATGCAATGTGTAATTGAGTTGCTATTATTAAATGCTTTTTATCCGGTTACGAAAGGATCAAAAATTCGGCACAACGACAAAAGTCGGTGTGTGCACATTCTAGTTCTGGGTGATAAAAACGGATAAAATTTAATCTTCATTTAAAGTATTAGTCAGTTTCAATGTTATTTTGACAAAATTTCATTACAGGAACAAATTGAGAATTTGAAAGAAGAAGTCGATTACCTCAAGAAGCGTTGTGAAAGAGTAGAAAAAGAGAAAAGTGACATTCTACTTCGAAGACTAGCCAACATTGACACAGCTAATAAGTATACGACGGGGCGATCTTCAGAGGTGCTCAAACTGCAACAGAAAGTAAATGAACTTTCGTCTCAAAATGAAGACCTGAAGGATGAAAAGAAGCATTTATCATTAAAGATAAAGGAAGTGGAAACAGAATTAGAGGTATTAATATTGACGCACCTCTGAAAATACCATCAAAAAGATTTTTCTGAAAAAAAAAATTTACTAAACTAGCCAGACGAAAATATCTAAGAAGTAATGCTTCGTATATTTTATTACAAATTCTAACAATTTAAATAAAATAATCTTAAATCTTTAGGTTCAAATTTCGAAATTATATTCAAATCGCCTAATATAATATGCTGTTTTATGTGTATATTTCGTAAAAGAGATTTTCTTTTAGACTTGGACTTTATTTTTGTATATTGAGTAGCTCCATATTAATTTAATATTTCTTTAAAAATGTTGTTACCTCTCCCTAAATTATACAATATTACGTAATTTAAAATTTATTCTCTATCAAGGAAATGTGAAATTAACATTTCTTTAAAAATATTCTGAACTAAAGAAATTTTAAGTTAACTTTACTTTAAAAATGTTGTTGCCACACCCTTAAGAAATGTTAAATTAACATTTCTTTAAAAATATATTATATTTTTTAATTTTTTATAAATTTAGATTCTGAATTAATTATTCTCCCTAAATTATACAATTTTACATAATTCAAAATTTATTATATCGATACGTACAATTAAACCAATATTAATTAAATTTGTTTATAGAATAGACCTTCAGTCGATGCACAAGTTCGTCAAATTGAGCAATTAAGAGCCAAATTACTGGCTGCAGAAACGCTATGTGAGGAACTAATGGACGAAAATGAAGACATGAAGAAAGAGTTACGTGACCTCGAGGAAGAAATTGAAGAAATGCAAGACAATTTCAGGTCGGATAATCTTAGCCAGATCCTATACCGTCCAGACGTTACTAATATTTTCTCGAATAAATTAATAGAAAAAAGTAGTGTTGTAGCTCTCAAGAGAGTCGATCGGGTGATTTGGCCCTTTCGATTGGTGTAACGGATTAAAAAATAAGTAGGCTTATAAATTTCACTCTCTGTTGGCCCAAACGTTAGCTGATGGAGAAAGTTTTTTTGGAGTACAGTAAAGTTTTATAAATAAAATAATTCCTTATGTAGAATATTCAAATATTAAGACTCAGATTATAAGTCAAATAACAATATTTTGAGAGCTTTAAAGCATCTGGTAGAAGTTACCGCCGACGGAATGTAATTATGTGATATATGATGAAAACCAACTTTTAGATTGTAAGACTTGTAAAGCCTGTTTTACTTACTTTTAGAACCTGGTACAACAACTTTGCTCAATTTTGCAGGAATGCAAACGTCTACACTACACTACTTTATTCCGTAAATTTTATTCCTGAGCAAAAAATTAACGTCTGGGGGCCCTCGGATCTTAGACTATAACTTAGACTTTAATTGGTATTGCAGAGAGGACCAGGCGGATGAGTATTCATCACTTAGAAGAGAGTTAGAGCAAACTATAAAAAACTGTCGAGTTTTATCATTTAAGTTAAAAAAGACTGAACGACGTGCAGACCAATTAGAACAAGAGAAGGCGGATCAAGAGAAAAAACTTCTAGAGGTATGTATAGATTTTATAGAAGAAAAGGTAAAAGGGTCTCTTGTGGGTAAATAAACATCACCGCCAAGATACATCCGCAATACGATAAGTATCACAGAAGTGTTTACGAACACAGGTGTCGTTTAACTATTTATCAACAGAAGTTTCTTAAAACAATATTTTTATGATGTTAGAAAGAACAAGGAGACGGGTTCATAATGCTAAAAAATACCTGTCGCCTATTTACTTAAATCAATGATCATTCATCACCAACCTGAGGCTAGGAGGTCAACAAGCTAAATAGACCTACCTTTTATAATTTGACATATGCAGTGTTGTAGACAAGTATATGCAGGGTGTCCCAAAAAGTAGTGTCAAGCGGAATTCCAGAGATAGGATACACCTTGGGGTATCAGAATCACCTCTATGTATGTTCTGCGATTTTGCACAGATTTCGATTTATTAATTTTTTTATGTGTTTTTTAGTATTTTCCACCTGAACAACTTTAAGAATTTCTAAAAAAAAATGTTTTTGTATCTGAATACTAATGAGTTGTACCATTCCGCATAAGTGCTTCAGCGTCTTAACTTTGATGGAAATTATGAAAATCTAAGTGTAAATTGAAACTTTTACGTTCGATACCTCAATTTTCAACTTAAAATAAAAAAAAATAAACAGACGATTTTATGGTTTGTAAGTAGTAAACTTAAAATCAGAACGTAAAATTTTCACTTTAGACTGAGATTTTCATAATTTCCATCAAAGTTAAGAAGCTGTATCTTTTAAGCGGAAAGGCGAGGCTATTCAGACACAAAAACAAAAAAAGTCGTCTATTTTTTAAAGTTGTTCAGGTGGAAAATACTCAAACACACAAAAAAATAACTCGAAAACTGTGAAATACCGCAGAACATACGTAGAGGTGAATCGGATACCCCAAGGGTTGTTCTATTTCACCTGTAACAATATAAATTATGTATGTAATGTCCATGTGCACCAGGTATGAAAAGTATAAATCGCATTTATAATTATTTTTAGATAGTCGGAGGTGCGTCAGGGATGGAACGGGAGAATCGTATAAAAGAGTTGGAACAGGAATTATCTATAGCGAACGAGGTGGGACTGCGACTACAAAGAGAGTTGGCTGATGCTACCGCCAAGCTCAGCTCCGCGCCGTCCACCAACGCTCGCGTCTCACACGCCGATACCGTACGTATTCCACTGGTCCACCAGAAATCAGAATGCAGCACCAAGTTTAAGTCCTTACTCCAGGGAGACACCTTTTGACCCTCCAGTGATGTTGCGAAAACTACTTGGAGCAACCCAGACATACAGGCAAATATGTTCGTCACACAAGTGCCTGCATTAGAATCGAAATCGAGCCTTGCACAAAACAAATATAAAACAATAGCTATCGTAAGCATATCCTAATAATCGACTCAAAAAGAGAAGTTATTCAATTTTGCTATATTTTTTTACGCGTTCATTCGGTCATTAAAAGACTGATTTGATGACTAACGATTGACGGTAATAAAAATACTCATGGGATGTTGATAAAAAATATGTGGCACCATATGGGAATCATTAGTTATTTTCGGGAAAAAAATCCTCGAGTCGGGACATGATAATGAAAGGACTAGTCATTTTTTGCAGTTTTACTGCGCTTAAAATAATGAAAATTAATTTCTTATTCCGTATCGAACATTTTTAAACAGAAAGTATCCCGTGCTTCCCTGACCCGTGGCGGGAGTCAAGAAGATCCAGCACAATTACTACGCGACTTGCAAGACTCTCTGGAACGTGAGGCCGATTTGAGAGAGCAACTGCGGAATGCAGAAGAAGAGGTAACACATACATAACTTCTAGTTTCTTATGATTTTACGTCGTCATATCCTAAAAAGTTCTGGTTAATTTACTCAAACCTTCTTCTCTTTTTCAATCATAATAAGCTCATTTCTTTCGCTTTACGAAATAAAGAGTAAATAATAGTAATGTAACAGAGCTTTTATACATTTCTGGGGGCTGATTATGTATCTCAGTGGCCAACTCAAAATGGAAAAGTGTACATCAAATAGCTGTCAAATGACGTCATTTGTGTTTTCTATCTCTATTGTATTTCTGTTGGTCACTGGAGATAGCAAATATAAAACACGTAATTTGACAGCTATTTGGCATACACATCCATTTTGAGTTGGCCACTAAGATACATAATTAGGCCCCTGGATTCCTGGATGTCTATTAAATCTATTCAAATAGGTAATCTACATCCTTTATTTATGATCATATTCAGTACATACTCAGTTTATATCATAAATTATCTGGCTCTGTGCCAGCTTCCGACTTAATTGAAAATTTACTAGCCCATAAAATATAATACTACTAAAACATCTCGCCTATTAACATCTAAAGTAAGTATGGAAACTATAATACAAATACGAAACAGCGTTAATGTTTTGTTTTCAAACAGGCTAGTCGATATCGACATCGCTTCAGAGGCAGAGGAACACAACTATCTTCTCATGAGCCGTCAACATCTCAGCCCAATCTACCATATCACCTTACTGCCAATGAATTAAATAAATCATCATTGCACAGTTTTCTCAAAATGCATTTAGACCTTGAAAACAAATTGAAATTTGACATGTGTAAATTAAATGTAGGGGTTAGTCAAATAATTCAGTCACCTCAAGATGTTAGGACATTCTATTCTCAAGGATCCCAAACTGATACAATTCTGTATCACGATATCGCTAATGATACAAGGAAAGTAACCTTAGACTCTGGTACACAAGCTGATGTCCAGAATTCAGACACATTTACGCAAACGATTTCCGCTTTTATGCATTACAAAAATATACAAACAGATAATGTAAATATAAATGTTTGGACACAGACATATAAAGTTGAGTCAAATAATATAGGAACACAAACTGAAGTTAAAATAAATAATGATGAAACATCAAATACTGAAGACCAAATCTTAAATGTAGATAAAGATAAAACATTTGATAACAAAGATCAATTCACAGATATAGATTCAAAATTAAATGAAAACGGTATTATAAATAAAAATGCAACAAAAGAGTTGTTAGAAAATAATAGACGTAAATCTGATAGCCCACCACTTTCATCAGAAAACAAAGTATTACCATCAACTTCAACATTTTTTCAATTCCCTTTTGCATTATTCAATCCCTTGGCAGTAAGGCTACCAATTGTAGGTACATACGCAAACTATTTAAATATAGTTAAGAATCATGTTGTATTTAACAAGAAAATGACCCCAACTTAGTTTAGAAATGCATTAAAAGTAAAGAATGATGAATGATAGTTAATAAGCTAATATTTTCAGGCAAATAACTTACGTAAAACTGCATCAAGAGTCGAGGATGATAATGAGTCATTACTTCTACAGCTGAAGAAAATGGCTACCAAAGCCAGAAGTACGTCTAAATACTTACCTTAATTTGTGTAACATACCATGTTAACGCACACTGTTTAACCAATATCATATCCGTTTCTGTGTTGTTTATGTATGAACCCTTCATTTTTCCTTCACCTGTATATAATTTGAGATAGTACTAACATAATTAAAGTATACAAAGTCCTCTAGCAAAATGATACATACTGGCGTATCTATCCGAGGTAGCCATTTTCTACAGTTTCATTGCTATCCAAAATTTTACCTTATAGTCCTTAACTCTTTCTAATATATCCAATTTAATAATAACATGCTCAATGCTTACTATGTAGTTAGCTTTTCAGTGTTTAATAATATAATCATTGTTTTCATTAGGTCGAAAATTGTCACCCACACCTCCTACCAACAGGCTTGCTATTGAAGCACCTAATGAAAAAGATGAAGGAATATCAGATGAAGAAGATCCTGCAGAACTTCGCATTTTACTTGAACTGAATGAGCAAGTAATATCTACTTACATCTCTCAGATTTGTTTTTAAAATGTTCAAAGATACTTTATATGTACCAATCATTTTAGGAAGCAGCAGTTTTAAGAAGAAAGGTTGAAGACTTAGAGCAAGACAGAGAATCACTTAAAAAACAAGTTAAGGAACTTACAGATAAAATATCTAGCGTGACCGCAAAAAGTAATACCAACTCTTCTGTTACTGTAAGAAGAAATGTAAATAAAACCAACAACAACAACTTAGCTGAAGAAAAGATTAAGGTAAATTATATTATTATTAACCGCCTTCAGCGGATGTTAAATTTATATTTTTTAATTAACAAGCAATACAAGTTAAGGTATGTTGTTTAATTTGTGATGCTATATAACATCAATTAAGCGCTCTACTTACTGGTAGAGGATACTACGAAGAGCAAATCCCAATAAAAATATTTGGTGTTAAAGTCATCAAAAATGATATTGAGGATATGACTGTTTTTACGACAAAAATTTAGGGCATAAAAAGTTTCTTCTATATTATTATTTTTAACCAGCAAGCCTAGGAAGTACCAGTATTTTTTTTGTCAAATGTTTTTCTCTTCTAAAAATCAATTGTGGTTTTCATATTAACTAACTAGCTGTACAGATTACAGACATTTAAAATAAAATAGTCTCCCAACTCCTTTAATGTAATATGTAACTATATTTTAAACAACAAAAACTAGTGCTTTATTTTGAACAACAGGTATTAGAAGATGAAATTGCGGAGTTAAGAAAAAAACTCATAGAAAAAGAAAGAGATTGTGAAAGACTGCATGCGGAGCTAACTTTGACGCAAAAGAAACCCAAGGCATCCCTGATAAAAAGCAAGTTAGTTTCAAAATTATTTCTTAGTATCTGTTCCATAATTTGATAACAATTTTATAGCGATTTTAACTGTATTTTTAAGATCATTAGATGGAGCAAACGATCCTCACAACGTAGATTTAAAGCGGCAACTACAAGTAATAGAACAAGAAGCAAATGTCCTCAGAGCTAAAACACAGAGCTTAGAAGCGGATAATGACAAGTTACAAGCAGAAAATAAAAAATTACAGGTATTTAGCCCAAATATATATAGTTTATGCTGGTATTCAAAAATACTTATTCGTAATTTTTTGCAGCTTCTCAAAAATGTAAAAAATTTAAAATCAGATAAATCTCTTGAACTCTCGTCAAATAAAATAAGCAAATTAGAAAATGATTTAAAAGAAGCCTTAGCAAAAATAAAGAAAATGGAAAGTGAATCAGAAAAAGAAGAGAAAAATGAGAAAAAGGTACGGTTCGGTACAGAAACGACCAAGAAAGATATTGATGCGCTCAAAGCGAAACAAGAAGAATTAGATAAATTTAAAATAGGCTATAATAAGGTAATGTAAAAATGGACAATTAGGATCAGCTTTTTGTTTATAAATATTGTGTCACAATTTTACATTTTTCTATTTACAGTTAGAAAAAGAAAAGGTGAAACTACAAACAACATTAAAAGAGTTAAAAGATGACGCAATTAAGTCATTTAAACCTCGAACGCCAAAGAAAATAACTGATATAACTACTAAATTACAAATGAAGAGAATGGTTGAGGATCTCGAAAGTGAAATAGGTAAGACCAAAATTTGTCATGTGATTGGAAATCAAAGAAATATATCGATTTCCAGATGGCAAAAAACAAACATTGTCGATACCCACCAAAAATTTTTGGTCTTTAAAAATGTAGTCATTTATAAATTACTTTATAATTAAATACATAATAATAAATATCCCTGGATACGTTACACAAATTGAATCTAACCCCAAAGTAAGCAAATATATGCTTATGTAATGGGTATGAGTCAACGATATTAATTCATAGAAATACTTACCACACCAGAATAAATTTAATTAACACCCAGACTCGGAAATTGCATACATCTCAATGTTCATCACAAAAACACCTGCCCCATCGGGAATAGAACCTGAGCCTCGCGGTTGGTCGATGTAGTTACTCGATCAACAAGGCGGTTAAATGACATTTACCTTACGAGCTTGGCTAGGTTATATTTTTTAAAATATATGCGATAACCTTTTACCACTGCCGTCTCCCATGTCGAAGAAAAAGATTACCGATAGACTCGCAAGTTTATGTCCCTGCTATAAGGTAACGACTTACAACCAACATTTATTGTGTCTATAGACCACGATTCTCTATAAGGAGAGATATCTGCGTGTTCGCTATCTTACAACATTAAAAATTAAAAGATGATTGATGCATAGTTAATTCTGAGTTTAGTTTTAAGAACTCAGAACTAGTGCTTTGAAGATAACATGATTTCGCTACTTGCATTAAACATTCTAGGTTGTATGTATTACATTCCTTAAACTTACAATAACTTTAACAAAATTTGCGCCCCATATTAAATTACTCATAGAGACTCTTAATTATTATAAAATCATAAATATATCTTAAATTATAATTACAGGTGAATTATATGTAATAATGAAAAATGCCGGAATGGCCACAGGCAATTCAGATACAAAAACTCAGTTAGATAAAGAATTGGAAAATATGCGGTCGAAATTATCTAAGACTGAATCTGAATTTACAAACGAAAAGAATCGTTTGCAAACGGAAATTGGGAAACTTAAGGACCTGACCACTAAATTGGAAGCTGAGAAGAAAAATATGACCGATAAATATATAAAACTAGAAGCAGACAATAATAAAATTAAGACTGAATGTGCTTCTCTAAAAGAAGAAAAAAAGAACTTAGATTCACAAATCGCCAAACTAAATGAAGATCTAAGTAAGACCACTATAATTAAAGATTATTGTGCAAAGTACTACATACATACATGATATATTAAATATATTTTCCTGTTTTCAGAAAAAAGTAGTTCTCAACAAATAGCAATGTCTGATTGTATGAAAAAGATAGAAAGTTTAAAATCTGATATGGACGCAAAGGACAAAGAAATAGAGAAACTTAAAAAACAAGTTGAAAACTTGAATAAACTTGAACAAGACAAAAGTAAATTACTTAAAGAGGTATGGTTATTGTTTCCAAACAAATATTATGACATCTTTTTAGGTACTTGCTGCTCCGAAAACCTAAGTAGCAAATTCATAAAAGGATTATTTTTCCACTTTAAAAGAACTAGAGAGTTAAAAATAGTTCGTAAAAGCGTCCACGATAGCCATATTTTAGTTTTAGTTTTCACACAACAACAACAAAAGAGATACAAGTCCAAAATAATTCTAACTTTTAATTTTAAAAAATCATTTAAAATCGTAACATGTGAACATACAAGTAAGCAAAAATTCAAATGTGGAGAACTGTAATTTTTTTAATGAAATTTCAAGATATTTGAAGATATCTTCGTATTTATTCTTGATATATAATTTATTATATATCCACATCAGTTTAATACATATTTTATGTAAAACAGTAATTGTTTTTTTCAACAAATGCTTTCAAATTTACAGGTCGGGGATAAGACTAAAAAGATTGGAGAGTTAGAAAAGAAATTAAAAGAATCTGAAGATAAATGTAAAAGAATAGAGAAACAACTTGCGCTCCGTAAAGATCGCGTTTCGAAATTGGAAAAAGAGGTGAGATCATTTTTTTTTAAAGAAATTATGTCTCTCAGGACTAAATATTTTTCATTCATTCTCTATGAAGTTTAGACCTCCTACCTAATTGATTACTAGGCAGATAGATATCACAATTATTAAACAGTACGTAACGACTTTTTAATAGCGTTAAAAACTGATGATAAAAATTATATGATGTCTATAAATAGTGAAGAGATAAATAAGATGTAGCGAATATATAGTGTTCATAACATGAAGCTACAGACTGTTACAGCTGGAGATGAATGTCATTTCCAAATATCGCTGACTCTTGCTTATGTACCGGCCTTTTCCTCAATTTGACTATGTTTATTGACTTTTCAAGACTCTCTAAAAGAGAGGCCGGTTCATTAGAGAAAGTCAGCAATATTTGAAAATGGCATTAGTTCATTGTTAATTGATATACTTAGAGGTCAATGATTTGTGTAACCTTCAGTAGTAGTAAAGTTATAGACTTTATAATTCTTTATCTTAAATTGACCTACTTATTAGGAAATTTGTAACCTGATGTAAAAATTATATTTATAAACGCGTACTTTCGAAATAGCACTCTTTCAATTAGCCTTTTTACATTAGTTTTTTTTTAACATATACAACAACATTTATTGTTGCCCTGTAATAGCCATTATTTGAGTCCGATAATAACTTAAAATAGATTTGTACTATTTTTTTTACATATATTATATTAATTGCATTAGCTTTCGGAAGAAAAAGAACAAGCGGAAGCCTTGGCAAATTCCCAAAAAAGGATGTCAATCGATTTTACTAGTGAAAAAGATGAAATACACACAAAGCTTCTTAAGTCTGAAAGCAAACTGATCACTTTAGAGACTGATATGCGGGATTTGAAAGCTGAATACGATTCTAAAATAACAAGCTTAGAATCTACAATAGCTGCAAAAGATATCCATATCAAGCAACTGGTATGAAACGAAGATCAAGTAACCAAAAAAGCATGGTATCCTACACCCGTAAACTCCAAAGAATTTAATACCCTTAATGATTTTATTGGCCAAAAATATTTAGTTTGCTACCCCTGATTTAGTGTTTCTTACGCGTTTAGTACCCGCTTTTATATAGTTTGTTGGAACACTGTAATACCTACGTTGTTGTAACAAATTAGATCCATTCGATATTTTTGTTAGGAAACGCATGATCCATTGTCAATCTTTACATCTAATAAATAAGTTTCTAATAGTAGCTATATATGTTCTTTATTTTGCGTTGTAGGAAGACGCTTTAAGAGAAACATCTAATCAAAAGTATGATGAAGCTATATCATCAGTAGAAATGGCTCAAATGAAAGAAAAATATGAAAAAGCTGTTAGGGAACTAGCAGACAAAGAAGAAAACTTAGCGAATACTAAAACTCAACTTAACAAAATCGATAAAGATATGGAAACCTTAAGGAAAGAAACTGCAGAACTCAAATCAAATGTTAGCAAATTAGAGAATGAAAAGAAAGACTTAGAAAATAAATTAAAGACAGAGAAGAAAGATTCCAGCTACTGGGAAAGTAAAGCTTCTGAACTTGATACTGACTTACAGGTAAACAATAAAACATACAACTATTTAAATATCAATTTTATTTTGTACACAAATGATCTCAAAGTAAAAATAAGGTTAGTTAGCAAAGGTACAAAATGATACAAGTTGTCAGTCAGTAACAAAGACCACAATATAATATACGTAATATATTGTAAAATGTCAGCGTGGTAAGACGGAATGTCCAACCAAGGACTTGTATCGACACTATTAACATTATATCAATGAAATGACATAATTAAACAACAAGTTGTACCGATACCATTAGATCCGATTGTAAAGCTATCATCAATTTTACATTATTATTTGGGAATCGCGAAGTGGGTTTTTCTTAAAAGGATTGAATGTTAATTCGCGTATCTATGTTCTTTATATAACCATCATTAGGGCTTTCCATTTGTATGGCATGGCTAGTACTATAACAAAATAAGCAGAGACTGCATGTCACATAGACGGTTAAGCTGTTCGTATCTGTAACAGCTCATAAACCTCACAAAGAAAGAGAAAAGATGCCGAAGGCGGTACAGTCCTGTCTTTTACAAACCCGCGGGTTTCGTGGGAAACACATGTTTGAACGCCTTAAAACCTTTAGTCATCGGTAAAAGAGATCCAAGAAACGCTAGCTAATGCCTCGAACAAGTGTGTGCTAATGGATTTACTATTAGGAATTCCCATGGTAAAAATGTAGCTGGGTTGTCACGTTTAAACGTGAAGGACAACAGGGTAAGAGCCGAAACACATAAGCGCGTTGCGGCGCCGCGCCGCTGAAATCGTCGGTTTGCGTTGCGGCGTCATAGATTTGTCTCTACCGTGGACCATGGTGAAAAACTTATTGCTCATTTGCTATCAAAAAGATAAATAATAAATAATAAATATCCTTGGACAAGTCACACAAATTGAATCTAACCCCAAAGTAAGCAAATTATATGCTTGTGTTATGGGTGTTAGTCAACGATTTTAATACACAGAAATACTTAAATAGATACCAGAATAAATTTAATAAACATCCAGACCCGGAAATGCAGACATTTAAATGTTCATCACACAAATGGCTGCCCCCGTCGGGAATCGAACCCGAGCCTCGCAGTTGGTCGATGTAGTTAGGCGTGTCCGCTAGCCACTCGACCAACGAGGCGGTCAAAGATATTACTCTGTTTAAAATAAATAAATAGTGCCGCGCCGCAACATTCGGCATTGACGCTACTGCCGGTTGTAACGGCGCGGGACAATAACGCAGTTTTGTGTTTCGGCCCTGCTAGGATGATAAAGAAAAGTTTTAACTTTTTTATATTTTGTCTTCTATTAAACAGGCGGAGAGAAAAAGATTTGAACGTATGCGTAGCAATCACGATAAAGATATCAAAAATAAAGAAGCAGAGTTAGCGACATTGAAGGGAAAATTAAAAGTCTTAGAACAAACTTCCGGTGCTGGGGCTAAACGCATAGCGGAACTTAAACAGGAGTTTGAAGAAACCACTAAAAGTAAATATTTTGTCGATCCTTAATACGTTCGTGTAGTTAATTTGTATTATGATTTAATACTTAATCCGTTTTATTTTTTATAGAGCTAGAACATTCGTTGGCAGTTGAAAAGGCGGAATATGAAGAATTAACAGGAAAATATGAAATGTTAGAGGAAGAACACGTTGTCACAAAAGCCAGGCTTACTGTCGACAAAGAACAAGCACAAGGGTATGGACTCTGAATCATCTTATCACCATAATTTCATTACAATTACTTAATGTACTTTAGTGCAGTCAGGGTTTTCTCCTATATAAATCTCATGAAAAATAAAAATTGAAAACAAAATCAACTTGTAGTGTAACGATGAATCGCACATACAATAAAACTCCTCAACAACTTGAAGCAAACAATATTTTTTATTACATACAAAATAAGGAAACAATACTCCCAATAACAATATACCTATTCTATGTCTTAATAGGTCTTTTAAAGACATTACAATCAAACAAAAACTCAACCAAACACTGACGAACGGTAAAGAAGTAGCAATAAATAAGGCATTTGCTACGAGCCCCAGTTCGTATTTCACCTCCATACTATCGTTTCTTAACTTCGACATTGATTTATAACCTTTATTCTGACATAAAATTATTTTTACCAAGAAAATATATGGATATTTTAAGGCTCCTAGTTATTTTCTCTAACGGCTATAAAATTATTTTGACAGTGAACTCCTCCTTGCAAAGAAAGAATTAAATACCGCTCTCGAAGAATACAAGTCATTGCAAAATAATTATGAAAGTCAGTCTGCGGCGTGGAACAAAGAAAAGCAGGAGTTGCAGGTGAGAATTCAAAAACAAAATTGTTTTTTTAGGAAATGTAATGTAAAAATGAACTGACCCTGTCATTTCCAACTCCTTGTACAGAGCAAGAGTCAAAACAACCCCAAGCACTGAGGTTTTGGTAAGGTTAGTATTTGTAAAAAATGTACCGAATGTCGGTTGTCTCATGTATTTATATTTTTAAACGATGAAAAACTTTTGTGTTGTACATATCACTTGTAATTTATTATTTTGTAAAAAAACCAACCGGTTCCGTTTTTTACAGCACCATCTGGACTAAAACTTAAATTACCCGAAAATATTAAATATTTTAAAACTTTTCGCCATTTTTATACGTACTTCATCTATTGCTTTAATTGTTGGTGTCTCCTTTTTTAACCGACATATAAACGAAGGAGATTTTTAATTTGATAGTTCAAGTTGATTTGGTAGTTTACGGTACACGGGGTTAAATGTATTTACATGTTAAAATTGTTTGTAATTTATAATTCAAATAGTAATAAATATAAAACTTTTTTTGACTAAGCATCAAAACATTGTGTACATAATAAATAATTACTTTTATAAATATTAAAATATTTGCACACCGCAATGTGGTAGAATATGCTGGAAAGCTTAAAAAATTTTGTATCAACTTCAACACACAAATTCCGCAAATAAATATATTTTCTTTCTTTCTTTCTTGATTCGTACGTTTGTTTTTTTTAATTTAGAAAGAGGTTAGCAGTCTCCAAGAGCGCCTGTGCGGCGGCGGGTGGGAGGTGGAGCGCGCGCGACTGACGGCGCGGCTGGAGACGCGCGAGCGGGAAGCGCGCGACGCGGCCGACTCGCGGGACGTTCTGCAACACACACTCGACCAAACCAGGAAAGAGGTCACTACACGCGTATTCCAACTATTCACGTTTTTATAAATTATCGTTCCTGCAACAATGTTTTCTAGTTCCCACGATCTTCCAAGGCATCTTTGATATCGCATCCTTCGACGTGAAATCTAAAGATTCGTTTAACCGATTGCATACTTACAATTACCACTGAAAGAAACCATAACCCTTACTAATACAAATGATTAAAATACGTTTACGAACAAATTAAAAGAAAAAAATATTGTTTTTGGTACCTATAGAAGAAAGTAAGCATACCTACATTTCATAAGCTACAATAGAAAATATACACCTTTAACTATTATACGTGATACTATTTTATAGTCTTAAAATTTTACTAACTGTTGACCTGCTTTTTTGGCAACGTAAAATAAATAGATTTTAATACAAACTTTTACCGTCATTGTATAAATTTGGTGGTGGTTTATTTTAGAATTGGTCTTTAGTTATATATGAGTCAAACATTATCAAAATCTATCCAGTGAAAGCATAACTGACAGACTTTCATAATATTAGTAAAGATAACTTAAGACTAACCGAAAGACTGTTATTTATTCGAAATATTGCATGAATTAGATATACCAACTTATTACAGACATAACCTTTTACAAATCTTTCTTTAAGCACGGAACTCGTTTTCAATTACTTTATATTTCATAGTTGGACGAAGCACGTAAGAAATTCGAGGATTACGAAAAAGTTAGTAAAGTACAAAGAACATTAGCTGCTGATAACTCAGAACTGGAACGTGAGATTATGGCGCTCAACAACCGCCTGGACCAAGCTGACAAAGCGCGGAAGAATGAACTCGCTGAAACTAAGATGCGGTACGAAGGACAAATGAATACAATGCGGGACGAATTAAAATCACTACATAATCAAGTAAGTTATCTAATTTTCTAATATAAATATCTTTAGCGTAAAGACAGAATATCAGCTGATCTTTCATGTACCTATATAAACGTGTAGTAGTACTATTTAAATTATGCGCTTAGGCTTTATTCGTCAAGCTTCGGAAATCCGATTGAATTTTAAAGATATATTTATATAGAGTTGCTATTACATAATTAATCATTTCGCTCAAATTTAGATTTGGTCTGCCAATTTAAAAGTAAAAGTATAAAGTGTAAAGCCGTGTAAATGATTTAAATGGTAGTGTAATTTATGTTATTCTGCAGTAACTTTGTCTTTCCATAAAATGACCTTAGACTGAAATGCGTGAACGATTGAAAATTCGTCAGACGGAGGAAGAGTAAAACCACTGTATGTTGTCGCCTCATTTCATACTGCGATTTTCGTTTCGCCAGCCGATATATCTTTTTCTATCTATCTAGTTCACAACGAGACCAAAACGAGGGCAAAATATGTACCTAAACTTTTTTGTTTGCGAACAAAATTAATTGAATGAAATACCACACAAATGACAGTACTTTTGTACTGAAAATTAAAGTACTTTTGTACAAAATTACTCCCTAATCATTCCAAAATATCAAAAATGCACAATGTTTTAGTTTCACTTTTGCCAGCACATCTTGAGTGCAATCCTTTGATTTTTTTTTTGGGTCTCGGTGTTTGTTACATTTATACTGTTTAGCTTATATTTGATACGACTAGTTCGGGGTTGAGATTAATAATTAGGAATTGCCTTTATCTTCATTGTAAATGTTGATCGACATTAGGTTCTAAGAATCTATATATTAATACGTGATGCCAAAACTTTGGACCCCGTTTTACGAAAATTGCGCGGACGGAGGAACATAAAATTTAGCACACTTATAGTTTATGTGTAGGAGAAGTGCAGAACGCTAATATTTTTCAATAATAATGCTTACTGCTAATAATGCTTATACTTTAAATTAAATCGATAAATAAAACGTTACCCACACTACCATGCATTTGACACACGCAAACAAATATATTGATAATTACGATAAAAGAGCACAGTTTGGAAACAAAGTACTTAGTTGGTATTGAGAAATGAAGATGGCGTTCTTATCAACAAGATATTAAAATTTATTATGGTACTTTTTGTGAGGAAAGGTTACGTAAAAATTCATCACAACATTAATTATTTCAGGTATCACGATTCCGACGAGAGCGCGACAACTACAAACAAATGTTGGATGATGCACAAAAATCTATGGCCGCTATCAAAAGCGGTGAGAAAAGGACACAGCGCCATTCAATATCCAGTACAGATGAAGTAAGTCCTCAGTCCTCAAATCAGTAGCTCAAATGGTTAGAGCATTCGTTGGCTTGAGACGAAAGGTTACAGATTGAAAGATCTAAAGCGCAATTTTTCTTTCTCTAAAATTTATAGAAATTGAACCCAAGCACAGGGCTAGTGCTAAAATAAAAGTACCTTAAGAGAAACGAAAGTTATGACCATTATAAACGTGAATTTCATCTGTAACGATGAAGTCGTTAGTAGGTATTTAGAACTGTGTATCTATAGAACCTACCTGCGTTAGTGGGTGAGAAAGGAATTAAAAATTTCGCCATAGGAGTTGAATCCTTAGTAGCTCAAATGGTTACAGCATTCGTCAGCTTGAGACGAAAGTTTACAAATTCAAATCCTGTCTGGGGCGAAATTTTTTCTATCTTTAAAATCTATAGAAGTTATTCGTATTTAAAAAGGCAGAACTTGAACCCGCGATATCTTACGCGAACGATGTTATTTGATTTTGGTAAAGACAGTTACGACTACGAGTATGTCCTCGTACCTAGGTACACAACATACTGTTGTATGAGAATATAGTTGCAGATGAAATTCACATTTGATTTTAGAATACTTCAATTTATATTTATTTTCATTTACATCTATTATCCCAAGGGAATTATGCTAAAGCCAAAATAAAATATTAATCTTAGCCTAAGTAGGTTTTTCGTCTGCGTAGATAGTAGGGGATTTGCTGTGCAGTCATATTTTTTTTCTAGACATCTGATTTATACGTCCATATGCAGTCTGCATTAATTTAAAATGAGTTTCTATAGTAATTTTATCTAAAAATATAAAAGCTGTGTTATGTAAGCAGTTCGAATAATCATTGTTGTTCAAAATATCTTACCAATCAATGCTCCATGTGTATATGATATCAAAATATCTTACCAATCATTGCTCCATAATCCATATGCATAAAGGCCGTCAGGGTTTCAAACGTACTCGCATCTTAGCACAAAATGCTTTCAAAGCTATCTGCATAATTTTAAAGCTAAAAAGAAAGTCATATGCTACCATGGCCCATTGGAATGAAAAATAAAATATAACATACATATATATATCTTCACGCTAAGTTCCTTACGGGGTACGCAGAGAGTATTGAGTGCCAGACCTCACGATCCTGAGAAACCCAAACCACTCTAGCTTCCTTCATATTCATTACCCTTTTCATACAAACACGCCGGTTTCGGAGACTCTTGACACTACCCTCGGATAATATCCGAGTGATCTAATCGTGGAATGTCAAACTTGGTCTCACGGGGTACCTACATCCATCCACATTCGCATTGTATATCTGCTTTGTCATTCTTTCCACATGATCGAACCAGCGGAGCATGCCCTTTCGCATTTTAACACCAACACTTTCTTTCAATCTCACTCTTTCTCGGATCTCACTGTTACGAATACGGCCAGCGAGCCTTACACCACAGTTTTTAGCGCTCTCATTTTGACCGCATATATCCTACTTTCATGCTTTTTCTGACATACCCAACTTTCGCTTCCATACAATAACGTTGGCATAAGCACAGAATTATGCAAAGCTAGTCTAGTTTTTGAATCAAAACCTCGCTTTGAAATAGCTTACCCAACGCTCCATTCACACTATTCTCTGCACACTCTCCTGTCTACATCCGCGGTGTACCTTCCATCCTTGCTAAAAGCACAACCAAGATATACAATTTCATTCATTTGCTCCAACACTACATCATCAACCAAAACTCTTACATCCGTTCTGACTACGTCTCTTTCAAATACCATTATTTTGGTTTTCATCGCATTCAAATATTGGCCCCTTTCTTTACAATCTCCTTCCATAACTGAGACCAGTGTTTGCAGCTCAGATAATGTAGAACCCAAAAGTACAGCATCATCTGCATAAAGCAGGCAGTTCACCACTGGGTCACCCATACGTATTCTCACATTCGATGATCTTAACATTTGAAGACATTTGTCCAAATATAAGATAAACAAGCGTGCTGACAACATACAACTCTGCTTGACGCCAATGTTAACATCAAACCAAGGCGATATGTTACCATCCACCCGCACACATGGTTTACAGTCAAAATACATTGAATGCGCCGCACGCAGTAGGGGCCCGACTATCCCATAATTTGGCAAAAAGTCCTAAAGTTTCTTATGTACAATCCTGTCAAACGCTTATTCGAAATCTACAAAACCGCAGAAAACCCTCTGACTCATAGCCTGATGCTTCTCTACAATGTTGCGGAGCGAAAACACTTGATCTGTAAATCCTCTTCCAAACCTGAAACCACCTTGAGCCTCACATAATGTTCCATCACATATCCCTTGCATCCTCCTTTCAACTATTTTTACAAGCGCTTTTTTGCTAAACCCTATTATATAATATAACAACCCTAATTACTAGAAATGAAATGCCTTTATCTCTTATAATATTCATAAATAACTTTGAGACAGTTTCCTGAGATAATTTTGAAAACTCTTCATATCAAGATATTTATATGAAAACTGCCTTTTTGTGTGTTATTTAAATAAATTCTTATTCAATGTAAACAACTATAACCGACGCTGTATTATATAACCAAAACAGTAGCGCACATAAGTACAAAGTCGACTCAATTGAGTTTGCTGTATTTTTTACATATATTAAGTTGCGGCACAAATAAGAGATAATCATACTAACGACCGCACTCAGAGACGTCAATCTAATTAATCCATCATTAGGTCACAATTTTGTATACAAAATATTGCCTTAATGACTGATTAAAATATAATTGACTTCACCACAATCTTATTGAAATTGGTATCTTGAAATATGTATGTCTCTTTGTTGGTAAGAATATTGAGGCCTGTATCCATACTTGCATTAATCATCTGTATTCGTGAACCTATCCGCGAAAATATATTTTTAAATCCTCCTCTTCTTTGTTTAAAGGAGGAGTATCGCAACAAGGTTGCGCTCTTGGAACAACAGATGGCGTGTCTCGAAGACGAGCTTTGTGAATCTCGCTTGTTGGCGTCCAAGCTTAACACCGAACTTGTTAGCGAACGGTCGTCGGCAGAAGTGCGACTCGCCGAGATGCAGTCACGCCTTAATGAGGTGAGTGATACCAGTTATTTGTCTAAATGAAAATAAACGATACTATATAAATAAGAAAAGACCAAATTTTCTTTTACATAAAAATGAAATAATTGACGACTAGTATAATGGCGCAGAGATATAACCACCTCATCGCCTGCTACGGGAATAATCTAATAATTTAGATTTTTGGGATATTCCACAAGTGCCGTCAATTGAATTAAATGGTGAATAAATAGGTTCTGTACCGGTTCAAACATACCGATAACATACTATGTGAGTTAGAGCTGCACCTGAAATCAAACACTCGCAGTTCACGATTCAATTGAAATGTTTCGAACTGATATATATTATGTGTGACCAATGACTGACAAAGCTTAATCTTTGGCTGAATATGGTTCGGTTGGAGCGACAGTTCACGAACATGATTTCAATACTGTTGACCTGAACTACGAGCCGTCTGAACTTCGTGACTCATAAGCTGATTTGTGCTTGACGCGTTTTGGTTGAGTTACCCCTGTCTCCCTGCAAAGAGTCAATATATAAGCAGCACCAGTTTACTTTTTGCACCACTTAAACGTCAAAGTTAGCTATTAAAGTGCACCGGTTAAAAAGGCGGTGTCGCTATTTATGCAAGAAACTAAAGATTCCAGATTCCATCCATGTACAGTACTACTATTTAAATCGTGCGCTCCGGCTTTACACTTTATATTTTTATTTTTAAATTGGTTTACCTAATCTAAATTTAAGCGAAATGATTAATTATGTAATAACAACTCTATATATCTTTAAAATACAATGCATTATT